>ML133452.1:835407-990493 GCA_003864495.1 Nemopilema nomurai
GGCTTTCTTTCTTATCTTGAAACATAATCCAAGCCTTCCACCCAAAGGCAAATGCTTGAAACATATAGCGCACCTCCCACAGTTAAGTCTCAAATCCCAATGAGCTTTCTTTTCTTGAGTTACAGCCAGTTGTATGATGAAAACTGTTCGATAAAACACCTATGAAACGTTCTGTTGTGCCCAAACCTGAAATTGTAGCTTGAGATTGGTTTGTTTTCATGCGATCGTAATATTAGATAGCCTTTGGAAGATGATTGCGGAAGGAAAGGGCACGAAATAGAAGATTAAAATTTATTATAGAAACATCTTGACCTCAAATTTGATACGCTTCCTCCAACCAAGCTAGTTGAGTTGAAATTGCGGACTTGATCACGAAAACTTCTATTTTGAAAACAGAAGCATTTCCCAACCCGTTGAATCGCCTTGCCAACAGAAATGCATTGGGTATCCTCCCGTCTCACGCCTATTGTCTGTGGATAATAGAGTATCAACATAGAAGTGTTGGATTACCGATGGTTAGAAAGACCGTGCTCCATCGCTGTTCCTACTGGATTGATCCCGATTCAGTAGCGATGCTTGGGATTTCAGTATGCCAGATGCTGTGCACATCTTCAATGTGTTGCCTGCGGAGGAGAAGAAGCTAGCTCTGACTGACCATCAGCTAAAATGCGAGGATGTGTATTTGGTTCTCGTTCGCTAAGCTGTAACACTTCTACAGCTAAAGTGAGTCTTCCCTCAAACATTTTCTTCAAAATGGCCGCCAAATTGTTTTCTTTCAGACAACATGAACATTGGAACAAGTCTAGTGGGCATTTCCAGACTCCGTAATGATATATATTTGAATAAACTTAGATCTGGTAGCATTAACCAGGTATAAATGCGGAAATGGTCCCCGGGCAGATGTTTGTTGGCACAGATAAACCAGGCAAATTTTCAAAGAAAAATGAGTCAAGAGGAACAAACAATGAATGTGGCCTTCAGCCTTGTTTTCGGTTTAATGTATGATGTATGATGTTTAAAGTGATGCCTCGTTCGGTTTAATGTATGATGCTCAAGGTCCAAAATCTAGCGCAAAGACTGGTATGATTAGTTTTATATAATATTTTTAAACAAATAATGAATGATTCAATGCAATGTAGGCAGTGGCATATAGCCTGACCTACTTCGCCTTCCAGTCACCAGAAAACCAAATTCCTTCCCCCCCTCCCCCATCTCCGTTCGTGCCATAGAATGAAAACTGATAAATGATTCTTTAACTTCGATTGATTTCTTCTTACTCAGAATGGCCTTCACGCAAGCGGTCCTCTCATTCAGCGCTGTGCTGTTGACATTGGATATGTCACGTGGACAACAGGCTAGTAAACTTGTTTTGCTACTTCAACATCTGTCCTCCTTACTGACATCAGGTTCTGTACCTCGTGCTTTCTCGTTGCTCTATGATTGGCACATTTAGAATAGCAAGGTACGATGCCCGTGCACCTGTTGCTGTCCCCTTCATCATTTGAAGTTATAGGACTTTCTTACTCTTTCTAGCACACTCCCCACCTCCCCAGATTTCATTCCAGCCCTATTACTAGTTCTTTACTTATACGATACAGCTACTCATTTAAATATTTACTGATCTTCAGCCCCTAGAAGCTATCTTAATTGCTGGTCTTGGTACTGTTCAAACCTGACTGTTTTCATTGGTGATATAGTGTTGATTCAAAGGGTCTTGCAATAACACTGATTGCAAGCAGCTGACTACACCCAGCTAGAGCCAACAATAGGCCATTAGATGAAGCACTACACCTAGGAGGTTTCAAATCTTCCTCCTTTGTAACAGCAGGTCCTGTACAACCTTGATGGCTTAATATGAATGCGATTTGTAAATGTTTAGCGCACATCTTGCAGAAGGTATTTTAGGCAAGGATTCTGTCTCGGTAGTAGAAGGCCAAAAGGGCATTTGTCAGCGTACTCGCACCATTCTTGTAGGAAGACAGTTTCAAATCCCGCCCGCATTTTTCCACTTTAGCTAAAGGCAGTTCGATGTGGAGCAACGGTCAATTGCTTCAAAAGCCCACAATGCACTTCGAGCTCAAACTGCGATTACTTTGTCCAATTCAGTGGAAACAAGAGCACCAATATGGTCAGCATCGCCATTGGTGGAAAACACAATTGGATCGCCTTTGGCCTACGTGATACTGAAAAGCTGACCATGGTATATGATTAACCTACCTATCCAACCTGTACTACTCTTCTGTTGAATTGAATAAGCTGCTTTTGCTTGCTAAAGTGTACTGGGTTAAAGTCTTTGCCGCAATGAATTATTATAGCAGCTTCTCTAGCTTGTAATTCATGCTGCCTTGATCATAAACAATCCGGGGATTGAATTATGCTCACTTTACCAACGTTGATGGCTTTTTAAAGGGCAGGAATTAGAGGGGTTAGCATATTTGACAGGCCTTCAAAATTTCTAGAGGACTGAATTGAATATATATATATATATATATATACATTCAAAAACTCATTCTATAAAATGTTTAGACGATACGATACGATAAGATATACTGCATTACTGATGAAGCGAAAGCGAAACGTCTTACGTAATTGTTTTCTTTGAGTTTATATATATGTATATATCCAAAGAATCATAAAAATGAGACTGCGCGATTTTACCAAAGAACAAGACCAAAATGCGATCTGGTCACAAGAAATGCTCTGAAATACTTAAGGGATTTAGAGAAATGACCCAATAGTGTTCTACCTCAATGTGTACTTTGTTCATTGCCAATTTAACGTCGTAGAAGCTAGCCCATCAAAGGTAGACGAAGCTGCTTGATTTTCATTCAAAGGAAGCGTGTACAGGCAGTGGGTCCAATTGCTTCTGAGGTCTATGTTATAGGTGAATTGTAGCAAAGTCTATGTTTTCTTTTCTTTTTAGGATGGCGTTATTGGTGAGACCTGTTTAAGGGATGGATCAGCAGCCAAGCTTGTGCTTTTACGCACAATTGGGAAGAGTGCGACATTCTCGCCAGCTGTAAGGATCAAATAATTGGATTCTAAGAACCAAATGCTTGTGCCGTTTGACTCATGTGTGCGCCTAGCATAAACGATAGGGCACAGCTTGTGAGAAAGGCTGTTATGTCCGTGCACGCTGAGGCAAAGGCTCCGATTGATTTCTGCCTTTGATGTTGACAGCTGAAAAACTATTCTTCGTGCCTTTTTGATTACTCCAACTCAGGATGTCTTCTTTCCGTATTGCCTTGTTAACGATTCATGTTGCCGCGTTTTGTTGTTGCTTATAAACAGACCCTCTAACGTTGTCGGACCTCTACTAAGTCAGTCCTCAATACTGAGATGGTCAAGTATCTTGGCCTCGCAAAAAGCACTGTTAATTGAAAATTCTTCTCTACTCCTTCTCTTCTCTAGTGACTAGGAATGACTTACTAGAAGTTTTTCATCATTCGAGGTTTATGGGCGTTTAAGGGTTTATGGGTTATTAACGAACATTTACTGAATATCTCAAATGCTTGAATCTTTGAGCAGGCTCCATCTTCCTTGTGTTTGTGGGTAGAAGTAGGTAGAAATGTTATCAAACGCATCATTGCAGAAAGATACTTTTAAGAATCAAATAAGATTCATTGAAGCAGTCACAGCCATGTGCACCTCTAAGCATGCCACTCATTGCTTGTTTTGACCTTTTGAACTTGAAAAGCGAAAAATAAAATTGCTGAATGATAAAATTGTCTGGGCTCTTTTGCTCGACCATAAATCATCGGCCCGTGATTAGTTTCAGCTCCAAAATACCAATCTTTTGATCTTCATTTGCTTGTTCAATGTTAGCTGTTGTTGATCATTTACTATAGCATGTTAACTTTCTACTTGCTTCATTTCCTGTGGTGATTAAGAAAGGTGTCTAGAAGAGCATACTAGATCCATCTATTCAGCTATACCTCAACGGATAATTAAAATCTAGTAACTAATAATTAAAATGATAATTGTCAATTGAAGAAGTAAAAAGCAATGCGCTAAAGCATATAGCTATAATGATTCAGATATTTATTTAGTGACTATTTCATCACTGCAATCTTTACTGCAGGTGAATTGTTCTGCAGGATATTTCTATGATTCAGTTGCGTTCTTCGATCTTGAGTACTTCTTCATTCATACCCTTGACTATAAGCCTCTTCTTTAGACAGGACTTGTAGATGTGACGACATCAGTGGTCAACGGGTCTATCCTTTGTAGGTATGTCTTCTTTTGAATTTTGGAACAATCATTCGCTGTTATTTGGGACCAGCAATGGTAGCAATGGTGTACCTGCACTCATCTGCCATAACGGGCCCACCAACATCCCAAATATTGGCCACAACAGTGCAAGCTTTGTCTGCATAGAAGTATTGTTGCCCTTCCGAGTTAAAGAAGCATACTTCTATACCCTATGAATCTACTGCCAAAAGCTACGTTTCATGTTTGGTACTACTGACATGGAACTCTTGAATCGCGAGCAACGAAGAGACAAAGATATGTGACATTACTTGTCAAATCACATTGTGCCCGGCCACCAGTTTACAGCAGCTAAAACGTATTCACGAGATTTCGTCACCGTGTTTCTAGTAGTTTGCCGCCACTCATGTGTTTGTCCATTAGAGTTGTCGCAAGTCTTTTTGGGGACACTACGGAATGGCTCGACACACTTCTAAAACAGCTGGGCTGTGCAACGGAATACCTCTCTCTGGTCTTTTTCGCACCATTAAATACGGTTTCACCGAATTTTCATCACCTTGGCTCCGTAAAAGTATAGACTCACACTTTTGCAAACGAAAGAGACTCATTTTAATTGAGTTTATGATGGAACATCGTCTACTGTTTATAACCAATCTTCAGCCATGATTTCTAAAAGTGTCTTAGCAATGCCTTCGTTGTACAATAAACCGGAAAGCATTGAATCAGTTGTCAATCCATGGTTCGGTCGGTCAAATGTCCGGTCACTTAGCCGGTCGTTCAATCAGTCAGCCTGACATCGATACATCAATATCACATTTGTTGTCACAGAAATCAGCCCAAATTTTCTGCACAAAAGCGAGCGATTCTGCTTGATGCTCTTGGTTGTTGAGTTTTTTACTTTCAAGCTTTCTTTCATCGTCCATCGCCTAGATCTCGCTAGCGTTTAGCCAACATCTCTTTTGATTAGCCTGTTATCTTCAAATTTCATCACTAACAGAGGTTACTTTGTTTCCGCATTAGGTACAAAAGACCAGTCGCAACTCCAAATGGCACGGCATTGAGAAGCCTAGCCTCTAGTTGGTATCTCACCACTGCCTTCGGTAACAGCATAGGTAGGTCAGTCTCGTTATCATTAGAAAAACGGGTGTTGGGTTTCGTCTGCCCCATCTCATTACCGATCAATGGCTCGCTCTAATAAAATCGTAGATGTAACTATGGCGGTCCCTCACTCCATTGCGGCCATTGAAAAGTGTTCTCAAACACCCATCTATTGTTTGTGATATATGCACTTGAACCTAACTTTTGACGCAAAGATCATAGTTATTAAGTTTAGAGAATTTCGCAAATGGCCCCAATATCGCCAATGCTCGTACTTCTAACGGTTCCGCTGATGGCCTCAGAGTGTAAGTGATCCTAACTCACTGATGTTAGTGATGTTACTGTGACGCTACGTGGACATCAACGTATTGCGAATACAACCCTTCCGGGCCAAGGCGTCTCTGCATTAATGAAATAATATAGTAATATCTCAATCTGTGCCTTGTGTGTGTTTCCTTCTACTGACAACTACGACTTCTAAACCTCCTTGTAGTAAGTGGAAAACCGCAATACCACGGTCACGGGAACTACGCTGGAAGTTTGTCGAGGGTTGACATGACAAAAGTTGGCACCATTGCATCCAAGAACTGGGAGATATCGCCCTTGCTTCTTGTCCACGGTAACCGTTATCTGATCAATGTCTTCGTTTTGGGCAAGTCTTGCCAAAAAGAGCAGTAGAATTCAGTATGATGATGACAACGCTAGCAGTTAACATGACCCTCTCCCGTTTAAGCTCGCGCACCAGTCTGCTAATATGCCCCTTTCTTTACACAAATGGTCGTTCGTATAATCTATCGTTGGAGCGTCTCCTTTTGTAGCTTCTCCGTCACTCAAACTCCATGTAGCTTCTGATTTGTGTTTCTAACTGCATTCCTAAACGATTTCTCCTATAAAGAATCTTTTGTAACACCTTTTAGCTACGAATTTTGGTACTCTTAGGTATCGCTGGAACTTTGGCATGGGGATTGCTTTCGGGCGTAGGTATCTTTATAGCGAGGTACATGAAAGCTGCTCTTGGTGACAAAATCTGGTTTCCGGTGAGATTTTATTTACAGGATTTATTATACTTCTTTTTAATGCATCTATATCTGCAAACAAGGAGACTCTCTCTGGTGCATAAATTACCTCTTTATATCCAATTCATTTTAAAAAAGACCTGATAGTGACGTCATTAAGGTAGTAAAATGGCAAAACTTATCGATGTAGCATTTAAGAAACTGTTCACTGAAGGCATGTTTAGTTTCATAATATACTTCTGAGACTCTTTTATCCACAATCACATTATCAGCAAATTTTAAATGCCGTCTGTTTTGCAAACTAAAAACTTTGCTGGAAATTCTAGGGCTTGCACGTGCTCACACGTAAGCTAGGAACTTTGTGAAAACATCACAGTGACTATCCCCCTTGTAGGCCCATCGATTCACTATGATGGCTACCACGCTGAGCTCCATAATCTGCGTCATCACAATTATGGTCAGCCTGAAGGGCTGGAACGCAGAGGTAAATGCACTGCATTACATTCACTTGTGACGAAATCGGGCTCTTGCTAGCGTGAAAGAAGATGGCATGCTTAGGCCCTATGGCCTAAACCGAACAAAGGCAACAGCGTAGTCAATAGCACAACGTATTTCAACCCGATTCAAGATGTCACTTACTAATCATAATAAAAAACACTCAATATAATTAGAGGTGACAATCTCCAGCGACACGACACTCTACAGCAATTAACAGAATCGCAATAACAGTTCTATACAAGACACATTGGCATTACATAGCAGTCACTACAAAGCAGACTATACATAGCAGTCAACAAGATTAGGATTGACCACAGATACTGCACGCACCCCAACTAATTTACAGAACCCCAACACGTTACACACGCTGAAATAAAGTTGAGATCTTTGCATATTTTTCTCAATATTGAATGGTATATCTTGAATCCGTATCAAATGACCTACAGAGTTTGTTTATTGCGCTTAAACCTATATGCTTTGTTTCGTTCTAGTATGCTGGTGCGCATGCGTATATCGGAATTCTGGTCCACATATTTGCTGTTATACAGGTATGGCAGTCGACGTGTTCACTGTAATGTTTTTGAACCTAGTATTAGCAATGTCGATTATGGCTAACTTGCGTTGAGGCTCAAGTTGGCTATCCGCTAATACAGTTCGTCATTATCAAAGAATTGTATCCAAAACCTTTTATCCAAAACTATTTATTCTTGTTTTACAACATCATCTTATACCAAATGTCAGGGTTCTCGTGCCGCAAACTGTCCCTTTTTTATCTGTTGCCACCTAGTCGTGTTTCTATCTTTGGGGACACAGGGTGTGATATTGTGACATTATATATATTTAGAAGTTATTATATACGAGGTTTATAGATTTAGTTATGTCAAAAAGAAATAATCCAATTCTGCGTACAGATATAACTTTTATTACTTTATATCAATTTACAAATTTGTGGAAGTATCTTGAGCTGTTTCAAATGAACCATGTGAAGCGTTATAACGTTAAATCATGCCACGTAAATGGCCCTTGGGCAGGACCGTCACTTCTGACCAGGCTTCGCCACTGTGCAGGAAACTGCAAAATCGAAACAGTTTGGCTTTGATAAAAGTGATGGCAAATAGCCTTATTCTTGTGTTTCGGTCATTTATTTGCAAAAGAGAATCACCACAAAAAGGTATTGTCGTTCGGTATAATATTTTACCGAATAACAGAGCCTATTCGTTAAATTGATTATGCAAGATTATTCATGGCACAATCGATACTTTTCTTGAAAGATGAATGCCTCTTTAGAGTGAGGCAGGAATGAATAACTGATAGAAGTGGTGCACTTTTGAATAGCAATTGATGTCAACTAGTAATGCAGCATTATACAATAGTGGTGGTTGTGCATGTTTTGGCACATAAAACTCTAAATCTAAATCAGAGTGTTTCATGTCTTTTTCGGGTATTGTTTCAAATTGGTAAGCAACCTGTTGCAGTGTAGATACATACTAACTAACATCCTGTTTTGAAATAGCGTCCCTTGAACAAGAGCCCAACAAATCAACTTGTGCACAGCATTGATCTAGCAGATTTTAGAAATGATAGAACTTTCATACTTTGCTCGTTGGAGGCTGTCCTTCAGAAGCTAACAATTTAAATAGAAGGATTATTTCGAGAGCCATTGAAGAGCGTAAAGATATCATCGTAACAGATGTTGTTTGGAGTTTTAATTTGAAAGGAAGTTTTAATGTACGCAAATCTCGGATTACTTCAAGCTGTTACAGATGGCGTTCAAAGGAGTGTTTTCAATGTCATTTCAGTATGTATGCAACGCATTGTACAGTCCCTCGCAAAAAAATGTGCAGTTTAACTTGGAACTTGACTCTTGGAACTGGAGCTGAACTCGAACTTGACCATAACTAGTTGAACTTTAGCTTCACCAAGACTAGCTTAACTTCAAAGCCCTAGGACTTGAACTTAACTTGATCTTCATCTAAACGAGTTTCATTTTAATATTGCCAAGATGGGCTTTCAAAATCAGCTGATCGAGTTACATAATTGTATTTCATTTCTCTTCATGATTTTCCTTCCGTTCTAGACTGTAAGTGGGAATTGTCGACCAAATAAAACAAGTAGCAGGTGAGATTGCTTCAACGTCATTGACCAATTCTAAATAGCATTTCATGTAGCATCCCAGGGCACTAACTCGCATTTTAGACCTACCACTTTCTACAGACCGTCTTCATAGAACTCCTAACAACTTAGAAATGTAAGCAAGACGTTTTTATAGAATTTTATTATCAAGTCCAACTTGACAGGATACCTTTGGGCGGCCAGGGCACATTTGAACCATTTTAACACATTTTCATTCATCATGAAGCGATATTCAACAACTTCTGCATAGTTAAAAGAGGCTTTCTTTGATAGAAAGTCTAAACAGTGCATCCTAACTGTTTGTCTTCGCTAAATAACTTACTACCATGAAGACTACCATGGAGTACCTTGACGTTTTAAAATTGACATCTTCACCGAACATTTATTCAGAAATATTTTAACAGAACTGCTTCACAGAACACTGTTCAAAGAATTTCTTTGGAAAAAGGCCTTGACTAACCGTTTTTCAGTAGAGTTGTTATTGATCATCATGTTTTGCCATATTTGCAATATCATTACTTCCACTCGGGAGCTTCTACAAGCTAGTAAAGCTTACCGTTGAAACGTTAGATTGCACAAGTGCCAGAAAGCAAATAAGTAGTTGTGGATCGAAAACCACGTTAGGCTTGTGAGAAAGAGTGCATGTTTGGCTATCTAAGAACCAATCAGCATACACTTTCTTGTAGAAAAGTTAAAAAAAAAAATTCGAACTTTTCTGTCTGTACAAGACCAGATTTTGTATTGTTGTGCCCAAATTAAATGTGATTCACAAGAAGGAAAACATTTTTTGAAAATCCAGATTGAGCCAAAATATATACTAAAAAAAGTTTTCATTATATTGGGCAACCTTGGTCGTCTTTTCATCAAGTCTTTTCGCATATTCATTCCAAATTCTGTTTGCTGACCTCCATTCAATCTACCATCAGCCACAGCCCTGCTTTACTTGTGAAGTAAACAGTCACGGTCTTCTGGAACTTGCCTAATCATAATGCACTTTTAATCTTCAGGCGATGGATATTCAACATTGCTCACAGATCTTTTGGAATCCTGGCTTTCGTTCTCGGTGGTAAGTACGTCAGTATTTCTACAATGACTGCCTGTTCACTAAGTTGCTGTCCTACCCTTGTCTTTGCAAATTGGGGGGTCATTCCAAATTGAGGAAAGTGACTGCGAGTTACACTTTACCCCTTCAAATAGCAAGCCGCTACCCAGACACGGGGCTCTTTCCATTGAGCCATTTAAAGTGTCAGCTTTGCACCGTTTCGAGTGCAGGGTTCTTCGAGAGCCAAAGAGTCACGTCTTGGTCACCAATTGAATAGCCCTTATTGTGGCTGTCCATGAAATATTCAACTGTTAATAGAAGGGTTGTAAACGAACAATCAGCAGTGTTTTTGTGAGTTTCTTCTCCAGTGAAATGAAAACCAACCAACTACAATACAAGATGTATACACATAAAACGAAACAAAAATGCTACAAAATGCTAATGTAAACACGAAACATCGCTTTTAGTACTAACTTCACTGGAGTTCTAGAGCCTCCTTGGCCGTCGAAAGTATGAGAATGGCTTTTGGGAAATGGTCAGAATTTGGATACAGACAGATCCTAAATCGCGTCGATAAATTAATTCTAGAACATTAGTAAAAAACATTACCTGAACTAGAACCGCAGAGAGCGACTTCATACTTATGGGAAAATTGTGCACATGTGCTGAAATAGCTAGTTACTTCGTGTTTATGATAAGCTCATCTCGTGATTTATTGACGCGGTTAGCTGCGTCTATCTACAAAAAGTGTCAATATACCATCGTGAACTAATCTTGCTCAAACTTTTCAATGAGAAAGCAACAGATGTGTAATTGCTCGGTACAGTTTGCATATTTTGTGCTAACAGTTGAAGACGTGAGCTCTTCTTCATTTACTACTTCGGTCCTGCTTTTATGCAGCGATTCAGTTGCTTAACATTCTGCTTTGTATTAGATTGTGCGAGCATTATTTTAGCTTTTGGCTGCATTATTACAGAGAAATTCAAGACCCCTAATCTTTATTTCAAATCTTTCGTGCACAAATATTTCAAATGATTCGCAAGGAAATAGAGGGGCAGTAACCCTTCCCCCCAACCCCCTGCCACCCTAGTCATCAGAGAATGCTGCTGCTGTTCGCTTGTGTTTGTGGTAGATGGGCCTTTCGTCATAGTATTCCTCAGTCTGTTCTCTTTAACCTAGTTGCATTTCACACCACCGCGTGCGTACTCTTTCGGGTGCTTTCTAATCACCCTCAGTTTTCAGCGCGTTAGTTTGAATTAGGACCAAAACTTAATTGACTAAGGTTCTTTTCATTAAGTTTCCGCTATGCCTCTACTTTTTTATCAAAACCGCCAAAAGAGTTCAGTGGTGACTGCGATAAAACGTCAAAATGCCAACGTCCTATGTCAAAACTCTGTTAAGTCCGTCTAATAGTTACGTTCAAAGCTATCTTTTAACCGTACGACCTACAAATTGTACTTAAAATCGGTAATGATCCATGTATTCACGGCGTAAAGGAACAGTGTGGGGCCCGTTGTCATTGTAGTGGCTTGGAGTTATTTTGCCAACCAAGTTTGCAGGTCGAGATTGCCCTTAACTGCAAAAATATTTACAACGTTATACATCTTTCAAACAACATTAACTAACATCAACAAAACAATTACTATCAAGGTTTAAAATCAAGTTAAATAGAAAGGGGCCGGGAAAATAGCGATTAACGGGCCCAAATCTAGCATTTAACAATTTTTTACACCGTCTAGAATAGAAAACGCGACGGTTCTCAGAAAAACCTTGATTACTGATTTTTAGGAGAAATTTGGAAGTTGAGGGTTATTTCTAGAATTTTATGACATGCTCGAATTATGACAGATACTAGGGAAAGAAAAGGGGTAAGCCACCCGCCTGAATCCCTCTTCTGCTTTTGAAAGCACCTTCCCTCACAGGCTCCAAAAACATGCCCTCATTTAAAAATTAGTAGGCCTCCAAGGGCTAATTCTTGAATTCGCGGCATATTCGAAAACATCGGCTCTTCCATCATTATTCCTGGTCATCTTCTCTTTGACGCTTCAAATTCCACGCACCCCATTCTCCGGGTCCGCTGCTCCGCTGCCCCCGTGGCTTCGATGCCCATGCTTAAATTAGATGCAAAAATTATAACGGGTATGGGTTTCCATCAGAAAGATACCTTGTTGACATGTTGTGTCTTCCTTCAACATTATATGGTTATGTGGCTATGTAGTTACATCAATATGTTGCTAATAAGAAATCAAAACAAGTCTTGAGCCCACTTTCAAGATATTGTATATCTTTTTGAGAAAGGCTTATATCTCGAGAAGAATTCTCAAAATTTTGCGGTTCCCCCTTCGTGGTCCCCAATTATTCGCCATATTTGGGGTAAACTCGGGTGTCGTAAGAAACCACTAGCTGCACTGCGCGTGTATCCATCTCGCGCCATTTGCAGTTAACACGAAGAAGATGATTGTACCTTAGCCAGTAGAATCATTGTATTTAGATACAGCCTATTGTCAGGCTGTCCAAATCTTTGGCACGACTACAGGAAAAGTGTACAGGCATAGTGCAGTGTTGGAACACAGGGCGCTGATCTTGCTGAGAAGGAGGCTATGACATGCGCTAAACTTAGTCTTAACACAAGAAATAAATTTCTGATCTTCAACAACGTTGTGTTATCGTGATTATTCTAAGAAACAATATTCCGCAATTGTTCTGCAGTTGTTATCAATTTTGACGTTTGTAATCTTGATATGTCTTTCAAGCAAAAATTTCTGCAAGCTAATGGTTATTTCTTAGAATGAGTAGTAGAATGAGTAGGGGCTCATTGGCCTTTCCATCAATGAACAGAACCAACATGCTTCAAATTTAACCTGCTGATCAGAAGAGCGTTTTTTATCTCCAGGAATAACCATTCTGCTTGGTTGCAAATTAGTCTATGTGACAATTGCACCATCCATTATTTGGTTTGTATTCGTCTTTCTGGTGGTTATTGCAATGGAAATTCTTTCCTTGTCACAAACAAGAAGAGACAAGAATGTAGAGGGTAAGACATCATTTGCATACCTACTGCCTTTTCCTATTTTTCTCTGATACTTTCCATTTTGATATGCTTTTCCTTGGGCGCAAAAGAATCGTAACTTCCAATAAGGATTCAGTTCTCACTTCATGTTTGCACGGCGAAACGAAAGTGAACCTATGGGCAGGTGTTCAGAAGACAATAAACATTGAATTGAACAATGTCCCGATTGGGAACAGAACTCATGCAGAAAAAGAGAAGCCGCCTTGAAATTGCAATGCACGTTTTGGCTACATTGCAACATCCTTTTAGAAGATCCAGTTCTTTGCCACTGTATAAACTGATGAAGATTTTTGTATTATTGCCTAAGCTAGGCGGTATTTTTTGAGTCTGCCTATAAATCTGGCTTCCTCTCTACATTTCGATATCGGAGCTTTGCAATGCGAATTAATAAATGAACCAATTTCAATTAAAGTTAACATGGACACTCCGTCTGATGAAGAGAAGAAAGAGCTCTCCCTTTCAGAAAAGGTATTTGCCCTATTCAGTTTTTTGTCACAATCACATCTCTCATGTGTCAAGTTTGAAGTAAGCAAAAGGTTAAGCCATCCCAACACAATTTTTCGTCGATCCGGTCTGATTCTTATGCGAAAAACTTTTATTTCCATTAGAATTAGTTGTCCATTTTGTAGGAACTTGACACATTGCTATGTCATCATGTCAACAGAGCGATACAAAGGCCTATATCATCAAGATTTCTTTGCACTGACAAGTATAGTTGAAAATTGCCAGCAAGCATTAGTGCTTATGCATTGTCTGATACTATTAGGCAAAAATTGATGACTTAACACATCATACTCTTGTTAAAAAAGAGAGTTTTCCTGGCCTATGGCAATTATGCAGAGTAATGGGCCAGAACGAAGAACCAACCCTACTTGCCTTTATTGTGGCTCTTTTAATGAGGATACATTTTGAGCTGCTTATCAGCCTCCATTTTGCTCTAGACTCTTAATTGTTAAAGTCTTTTGAGTTTTAAAATTTTGTAAAGCGTCTTACCCCAGCAGCAATGTTATTATGCGGATTTTCTCTCTGTTTTCAGGTGAAGAATATACACAAGGGAATGTTGATCCTTGTTGTTTTAGTGCTGTTTTCTACTGCATTAGCCATAATCGTTTCACTTTTGATGCTTAAATCTAATTCCCACGGTGACCACTGAACAATCAAAAAGTCAATAGGACCCTTTTACTTTGAGCTAAAAATTTATGTTTGTTAGTGCGTTGGATATACTTTTTACCTGTATTTTCTTATTCGACCCATTTTTAACTTTCATTGTTTTCTACATATTTCTTACCTACTGCCTTTTCTCAAAGGCCTGTTATTTTTAGCTCCAAGTTGTGTATCCAAGTTGTATATCTACCATATTGTTTACAAGAATATTCAGAATTGTTAACAAGAATTTTTGTCCAGCAAGTTAGTGAAATATTTCTATCTTAGTTGTCATTTTTCTGCACATAATTACTGATATAAGTAGTTAATAATTTTATTTGATTATCGAAAATAATATAAATCATTATATTGTATATGCTTATTCGGAAGATGTTTAGTCTACATACTGCCTCTTTGAAATCATAGCCAAAACTGTGTTTATGTGTCGTGACCTGTTTTCAATATGTTTTACATCGTCAAATCATTGTATTAAAGCTAATCTGAATACACCCCTTTTTATAAGAATAAAGTCCATAAGAATATTGAGGTTTAGAATTGTTAACATTTAATAATAATTTAAGAATGATGCAATGCTCAACCTTAATCAAGACAAAATTTTCACCTTCTCCCCAAAGCAGAGCAACTGTCACTGTGACGCATGTTTGTTCTTATTGAAATCTTTGATGAAGCAAGATATCAAAATAAAATTAATATTTTTCTTTGATTTTAAGGCCAATTTACACCTTGTTTTGAGCAAGAATAATTTAAGAATAATCTTAGGCTCATAAGATAAAAATTTTGAAGTATATCGAGAAAAAAAGGTAGAAAAAAGTGTGTATACTATAAGTTGCAATGAAAAATTTTAACCATTTCAGTGATAACTTTGAAACAAGGATTCCAATCGTTCACAGCCATATTTGATTGTTCAATAAACAGAAAATAAACTTTGCACAAAATACCTGTTAACTGCTAGAAATTTACTAAGTTTTAGCTTCCAAAATGATAGCTGATGGCCCTAGCTCTACCTGTCCTACTTCAAATGCACCCTGTCCTATTGCCACTGGGATAGAGGCCCCCTGATGAGACTTCTTCACAACCAATATGCTCGCCTCTTGTGAAATGGAAATCAAAGCGGCGTCGAATTGGAATCATTGGCGATTGCTGATCAAACTTCCAGCTCGATTATATTATTCAAGCAAAAATGAATATTTCATACTGCTATTGAAACAGGTGGCTTTTGCGCTTATCATCACTTGTGCAGAGAACGCTGTCCAGATTAGAGACCTAGGGAAGCAAGGAATGATCGTTTGAAAAGTAAGTGCTGTTTTTTACACTTCTATGCATTCAAGACCGGTCGGCTAGGACTGAGGTTGAAGTGTGGATGACGTTTAGTGACTACAGCCATGCCACATTTGCTATGAAATTTGAACGTCTCCAGCACTTAGCAACATACTTTTATAAATGGATTTGGGGCATATTTTGGGGTTTTATAACCGTGCCCTTTTCGTTTCTGTGATTCTGCCCTTTAGGCTGTTGTGGAGCTTTCAACAGTTTTTTTGGGTTCTTCTGGTTCGCAACGTTTTAAAAGGCTTCCCTTCTCTAGACATTGACTTTGATAGCGTGTTGGAGATCATCCTTTGCCGAATCAACGTTGATTCATCCGAAAAAGTGGATAGTGCTCTCCATATTGGCCCTGGCTAAGACAGAACCCAATGGCGCATGCAAAGTTGTGATCCCAAACGCAGGCGTTCTGTCCCGGGTTTCTAATGTCAGACGGAAAAGTCGATACTTCAAATGAGTCTTCTTTCTGTTTTGCTTTCGTTGAAAGCAAAAGACTGCGTCATGAATATCTTGAATATCTCTATAAGTGGAAATCCATTTTGTTTCATCATATACTTCTACCCATTTCGGACATTGATCTTCGCTATGCTCACAAATCAAAGTCGGTTTCTAGTTCATACCATTGCGCAGGAATAACTCTTTAACATTTTCGTCAAAAATAGTATGAAAAATCGCCAACACAGTTGTACTTTTTCGCTGACTTGTTTACTCTGAAGGGCTGGCTAAACTAGACATTATCATCGCACCAAATCGAAAAATAGACTTGGCACTAATGTATTATAGTTGCTACCGAGTTGCGTAAAAATGTCGCGCAAAATTTGTTGCGCTTTTGTCTCAACTCTTTAAACGTTTGGTTGGACATTTATATATCTCATGTCACAATTTGGAAATTTTATATCACAAATGTATTCTAGTTTAGACACTTTGTCGATGGACAATTTAGCTCAGTCGATTCAATTCAACTAGATTCTTGATTTGCGTGCAAAATTCTCGGGGTAAGTTTTACAATGTGGGGCTTTATGAGCATCAAAATCTCTGAACTGTTAATTTTGCATCGCTCGGTGGGCTGCTGTGTCATCCATTGCTAGGTCACAAACCAGGTTGAACAAACTCAGTTCGTTTCGTCTAATTCCAACCTGTAGTCCTTTTTGTTCTTGGCAACTATGGCTTTAAGGAAGTCTGCAAGAGAGCTCAATCTTTTTTGAGTTATTCTTGGAAAAAAGATCAAATACCCTAGACATTTGTGAAAAGTATTTCTTTGCAATTTCAAAGAAGCATCATTGCTACTAGTAGGTACCGTATTGCCTAGAAGGAGCGCAACCCTCCCCCACACCACCCCCACCCCCCTCAAATCAGCGCCTTCCTTGTATTAGCGATTTATTATATCAATTAAATCACTGAGAAATGTGTTTCATTTTCTAGTCTAAATGGCTAGAAAGTTCCTTCCATACCTTCAATTCTGCTTGTAATGTAACGGCAATTTCTCTCCTCTGTGTCTACCAGTGACTTGGGCGTTGATGAAGTTGTCTTCTCCTTACATTTCCTTTATTTTCATATTGCGTTTATGTTTCTACTCACAACTATAGTGTAAGGTTGGGTCTGTGTGTCTAAGGAATAAAATAAGCGCCCCCTGAAAGGGCGCCTCTCCTCAAAGGCGGACTTTTAAATGAGCGCCCCGGGCGCCTTTTGAAGGAAATGCGGTATGCATTTTCTGTCAAGTAAATAAAGCCATGTCAACAAAATTCAAACTAAAATTCACTGTTTTAGAAATGCTTTGTTCGGCTGGAGATAGAGAAAGTTCCAAAATGGATTGAAGTTGTTTCAGACTCCCATGCAGACCTTTTATTAAATATACCCTGGGAAAGGTATAATGTTATTCTTCTGTTAGGCAGATGGGTTGGGGCTGTGAGTAGGAAAGTGGCTAAATGTTGATGGTAAATTAATGCACTCGACCGTGCGAGATAATTGTTCTGCCCACGGCTCAAACAATTTCTGTTTGCAAATTCTGGTACAGGTGTCATTAAACTACTCTGGTCTTAGAAGAGTTCGTTTTATCTTGTTTGAGGATTAAGGCTTTGGCTTCAAAAAGCATAAATACCATGAGAAAATGATCCAGCCTGCTGAGAGGATTTGCTGAAGGAAGAATGAGAAAGCTGTGCCTTTTCCTTTCATTTTCTCGAGACCAATTCCGAGAACTGAAAATAAATGAGATTTGGTGTCATTATCTCAATGTTTAATTTGAAAAATTCATAAACTAACAGACTTGTAACGCGATTCTAATATATCAAAGAAAAAGTAATAAGGTCAATAAAATATTAAGGGAATGTTTGATACGAGATCCCCCAGGGAGTGCCCCCATTCTGAAGCCCATCTATCAAATCGTTTCAAGGGTTAGCCTTTTTATGGCCCTTGCCCATTTGGATTAAGGAGACACGAAAGTTCCAAATAATGATTGTGTGGCAAAGGAATTTCAATTCAACGCTTTCTAGCATTTATTTCGTCAATTGCAAGGAGCACTAATGCGAGTACACATAGCATGCTTGGGTATCTTCACACCTTTCTAATTGCCATCTTATAGCTTCTAGTTGAAATGGACAAACATGGTTCGACTTTGACGCTGTGGCATCTAAGGCATATTACCAGCATACTCTGTGTTCTGGCAAACGTCACAACTAATGTTTCTGCTGACATGGTAAGGGTGTTTCTTCTTTTATTTTTTTTTTTTAGTTGAAATACTGGGATCTTATAATTCTTGTACGTTCATTTTTTGCATCTAAGAATCAGGAACCGTCCATTTTGATACACATCAAAGGAGCTCTGCAGAATCCTCTTTTGTAAGAATTAAAAACAGCCAGTTATTAAAACGAACTTTGATACTATGAAGCTCACATTTTTCCATTGTTTAATAACATTTGGCATTTTTGGAGTTCTACTGCAATGTGGAACTCTTGTCCATGGTCAGATCTAAATTCCACTCACCAAGTACTTGTGCAAAGAGGCTTCTTAGAGAAACAGGTACCTCCTGCTTCAAAGGGTGTCTGATGGCTGGATTCTTCTTGAACCTGCTTAAAGAGTACAATCTGAGGCGGGGGTTGTGTTAGCAAATCAAAGCAGTGGCGGATTCAGGGGGGCTGGACAACTGTGGAAGTGTGTACTCGTGGGTACTCCTATGTCACTAAACTTGATTACCAGCCCACCCAGGATAAATTTCGTAGCGAAATCTTTGAAAATATATACCTTTAGTTATGTTCGAGACCATTTTCTCTGGATCCGACCCTGAGTCATAGGAAGTATGTTGTCATTGCTGGCATTGTTGCTTCATTTTTGTGCATACGACGTAGTAGCCCCACTTGAAACCCCACTTGAAGCCCCATTTGAAACCCCATTTGAAAGCCCAAATTTTGGATTTCAATTTGACGCAGCTCGACTTCTCCGGCTGCAACAAAGACGTCAGCTGCTTCAAGGGACCGGCGGAGTGCAATTCGACCGAAGACTGTGATTTCCACGTCCAGTTTAAGTACAACAAAACGAACAACAGTGTAGAGTTTGCAATGACCAGCAGCTTTGATTGGATCTCACTGGGATTCAGGAAAAGCAAGGAACTGTCCATGGTATGTAATTGAATAATGAACTGTGGCCTCCATCTAGAGCAACAAGTCCTCTTAAGGCCGCGGGCAGCAAAGGGCTTTAGCCCAGGATATAACTTAAAGCTCGTTCAATCTTGTTATGCATGATGCATTAGTTGGTAGCTTGTGTCAGGGCCGCATTTAGGACCGCCGGGGCTCTGGGCCCAAATTTGATTGGGTACCTTTGAGCACTACTTCATGTAGGCATTTTAAACGTTGTTCGGGGCCCCCTGAAGTTGAAAATTTTAGGGGACCCCTGTGCCCGGGCCCAGTAGGCCCATGGGTAAATGCGTCACTGGTTTGTGTTTTTAAGTGTTTTTATGATGCACACAAATAATAGAATTTTCAGAGTTGGTATGATTCAAAGGAATGTGTGCCAGCGATGCAGTTTAAATATGAGTTTTCAAACCTCCCTTAGAACTGGTCTCATTTTGGCTCATCTTTCGAGATTTTGTCCAAGGGGAGGGTCTTGTTTTTCTCCTTGCTTGGGATTTTAGGAAGTTTTATGCATGGTTATATTCTTATTCGCTTTGATTTTTAGCATTTGACATTTTTAGCTTTTAAGGCATTTAGCAGGACAAGCTTTTGATTAACCAGCTTTGGTTGTCTCTTTATGAAGAAAATTGATAATGGTTCACCGCTTTTGCTTTTTTTAAAGGATAACAATGTTGGTGAAACTTGCGTGAAAAATTTATCGAGGTCCTGGATTCTACTACTTAAAACCACAGGGTATAAAGCAGAATTCTTCCCTGTTGTAAGTGAGAAATGTAGTGAATTTCAAACATCTTAATTAATCTTGTTTAAGCTGATTCACGTGCTTTTGAACTTTTCCACGTTTTTCATCACAGAGCCTTTGCAAACACGTGGCCTTATTCGCACCTTCACACGCGAGTATTAAATTGAAACCGATTATTGTGCAACAATACTTCTTCCATACTGTTGAAATGGTTTGGTTAAACTGTGTTTATCCAAAGATAGACTAGATGGATTTTGCTACACAAGATCTGCTACCATTATAATTTGGTTTGGTCGTTCAAAATTTTGGAATGTCCCGCAATAAAGATTGCTCAGTCTATGAACCTCTGTACTCTTTTGAAATAAATTCGAAAATTACTTGACCACTGCCTCTATCCATGCCTCTAGACTAGCGATTTATGGTAGCTTACAAATCCCATATGTCTTGAGATCTTCCAAATTTTTCCACGATGCTAATAGGCTAAACAATGCGAGTGGTTCCATGAAGACTTCACCAGTTGCTGGGTGACAGATAAGTCAAATCACAGGACGAATTTAAGTTTTGCGGAAAGATTTGCATTTTTGTGCAACCGGTTAGAGGAACATCAAGAAATGAAAAATGTATAACAAACAGCGAGCCTTCATATTACTGACATTCATATCTTGAGAAATGCAGACTGCTGGAGAAGAGCATGCACAGAGAAGAGTGCTCATAGAGGAGAATATTCACGAAGAAGAATGTTTATAGAGAGGAATGTTAATTAGAAAGAGTATTCATAGAGAAGAATATTCATGTACAAGAATATTAATAGAGGAAAATATTCATGAAGAAGAATATTTATAGAGAGAAATGTTAATTAGAAAGAGTATTCATAGAGAAGAAAATTCATGTAGAAGCATATTCATAGAAAAGAATATTAATAGAGAAAATGATGTTCTCTGAAAAGAGTATTGCTACCTCACCTTGTATCACCTTACTTTGCGCCTTTGTACATAGTGTGCGTTTAATGTTGCAGACTGGAATCCAAGACATAAGAACGAATATCATCAATGGAAGAGTTATATGCAGGTACTGCTTATCTCACTAGATTGAACTAATTATCAGCCAGTCATACATTAGCCTAATGTTTGCTCAATTAATTTAAGTACACATGTTGTAAACATCAGATGGCTTTGTGAGCAGTTCTTTCCAGTTTCTCGCACTTCTGATTGGTTAATATCTGTTAACAACCGCTTTGCAATCTTTGTGGTTGGGTCACATTAATTACGTCATGAGCAACATGTGGCAATCAAATATGGCTATTGAGTACGTGGCATAGTTTTGGGTTTAACGAATAGTTTGTTATTCATATGTTATGGCACAACGTTGGACGACGTTAACTTTGACACAATTTTAGTGAATCTTTTATTCTTTTTTAATTTATTTAGTCACCTCCATATCTTACTGCCATAAATTTCTTTTTTCGTTCATGGTCTGATTAATGGTCGCTTGTTTTAGGACTTTTGTTTCGATGTGGTGCACCATTTACTTGCGCCACCGCTAGTTGGCACCTGCAGGGACCTCTAGGGGACGTTATGCACATCATATTGCCCTGCTTTCGACATGAAGGATCAATCCAGGACCTTCGTGTTTGTTGATGAGTAATTCGTGTTCGTGTTTGTTCCTTTTTCCTTTCTTATAGTCAATTTCGATTATTATGTAGGTACGTGCGATCAGTTGCCCCACCACCAGAAACCTTCCTCGCAGACTTGAGCGAAAAGCTTTACCTCACTGTTGCTTATGGGCCACTAACAGGTGAGGATTTCGATCTCGAGGACATTGAACTGGTACTGTAATTACTGCTATGTGTAGGTAGGGAGTGGTTTAATGGCGAAGCACGTAGACAACATATTTCTCACGTTCATGTTGTCTGCGCCCTAGTGAAAAGATACACTAGTAGATGCTTGAGATGTTTCAGTGACAGAAGCTTCGTCTTAGACGTGGAAAAAGCAGGGCCACGTACACTCTCAATTTCTCAGTAATTGAGAAAAGATGCATCTTTGTAGATGTTTCTTTCAGTCTACTCATACCCCCTCCCCTTCCCAGATACTTCATGGCCCTCGAACTCAACAAAAAACTGGGGCAAAATTGCTCTCCTGGCCTGGTTCCAAAGATTATTACATGCATTAATGTTGATTTGACACGATATTTTGATTCCACATGCTTACAAATTTGATCAGAAAGATTTTTCTTGGCTCTGCTAAATGCACCTTCAAATATCTAAGAATACCCTTTGCAGAAACATTCATGTATGACACAATTTGCTCTAACTGCTTAACGACAATCTGAATCTTGCAGATACTGGCCTTGCGAAGCACAAGAGGGGAAATTATGCTTCAAGTGATGACGTCATCAATTTCCAAGGTCCAGTTTCTGACATAAACGCGAAGCAGCTTCCTCATTCACTTCTGCTGGTACACGGTTCGTGCTCTTTCTCTTCTGTGAACATTAAGCCTGTATGGGCTCATTAGAGAACGATAAGGGCGTATGGGCTCATTAGAGAACGAGAGTTTTTAAGTGAACTAGAACTTAGAAGATTGGGACTAATAACAGGATCAAGACTGACTATATTACTGTGAAGTTATACCAGGCAGCTCCCAACCTAACAACTGAATGTTCTTGTAGCTTGTTCAATGACGTTAGCTTGGGTTTTCTGTGCATCTATGGGAGCGTTCACTGCGCGGAATAGGAACTACATAAAGATTGGCTCGGCGCAGATATGGTTGAAGGTACGAATTGTCCTACTGAAGAATTGATTGATGTGGCCGGATGCCTTGTCGTTGTTTGCTAGGGAAATTTCAGAATTGCCCATCTTCTTCTCCCAGTAGCAGCATCAAAGGGATTATATTTACTTACAAATGGGCCCCTTCAATCCAAGATGCTTTCATCTTTGCATCTTTTTTTCACCGACGCTGACTTCTTGCTTCGTTGCTTCCCAAGCTTGGTGTTGTGGTTCTTTTGGCCGCCATTTGAATAACGATATGGCACCATAGCAGCGTCGCTTTTGTTATGATGAGATGCAAAGGAGGAAGTGGATATCGGAAATGATAAGAAAGCTGACGATATACTGACGGTTCGATGTAGAATTCGACGAAACCTGTAAAATCAGCATCAAAGTCTTCTGCACGCGTTAGCCATTTCCATCATTGCCTACACATTAATCGTCCGATTGATCGTAGATTCACCAGCCACTGATGATGCTGGCCCTTTTGTTAACCGTTAGTGGTGTACTGTCAGTCGTCAGGTACAAAGGTGGCTGGAAACTAAAGGTAACGACATGCAACCAACTTTCTGCAGCTGTAGGAGAAGAACATAATATTAATCATACGTACCCATGGGTAATAGACAATGTTGTTCAAAAGCAAGGGTATCGCTTCTGGCTAGAAATGAAGCATAGACTAAATTATGAAGGATACTGGTGCTCGTTGGCTCCTTTCGGCTTTTGTTCTACCCCCTTTATTGCCTGCTAGAGACTTTCTCCATTGTATCCATATAGGTTCCAAAAATGCTTAACTAATCAATACCATAAGATGATGACATTTGCTGGTAATCTTGGAAAAGCTATGACTAAAATTGATTTCAGTGAACGATGGTGACGTTAATATGATAAATAAAGGATATTGTAACAAGCTATTGTATCTATGATTTGTAAAATTCCTTTCAATGTGGCAATCCCAATTGCTCAATACATTCAATATCAGTCTCAAATCTGATTCATCTTGTTGATTTCTGATTTCAGGAGGCAGGGCCTCATCCATACATTGGTTTATGTACATTTATCTCTACCATTCTTCAGGTTAGTAGGTTTTCGTCAAAATGCTATTCTCAAGGCAAGAACCATTGAGGTCCTTTTGCTATCAACCAGCACTTCAGATTTCATAGTGATTGTTCAAAAATCTAAAGAGCTCAGTGCTGCATCTGGAAATTGGATTCGATTTTTAAGGAAAATTTGAAATATACGCAATGAAGATACAGCTGAGATTTGTTCCGTTAAGTACAATTTAGGTGTGTAATGAAGTATGATTATTATTTATGAAGTTGGGTGGCTCTACTTTCTTTGGGATGTCAGAAATCACAGTTCTTGCAGTTATTTGGGTAACAAGTATTCAGGAAGATGTATTATAGAATTAAGAATTTTTACACTTTAGTATGCATTCTCACTTGAATAATTTCGCTCTTTCAGACAACGTTTGCCATCTTCAGACCCAGTACGACAGCACCAAGGTATTTCAAAAAACTTTTAAGCGAAAGATTGAATTAAGAAAATGGTCAAAGACAAGGCTTTGGCAATGTCACTAAGTAGAAAGATGCAACAATGCTAATTAAGTTTTCAAAAGATGACACGCTTGTTCTAAACGCAGTGAATATTTTTCTTTCAATAAAAGAGCATAGACCGTTTTTTATCAGTTTAGTTGACAAAGTTACACATTAGATCAAGCAACGTGGCAAAGAATATGTATATTGGTGACAAAAAAATATTTGTAGCAACCCCTGCGACATACGCATTTTTAGGGATGTGATTAAGAAAGCTATGGGCCCTATTCCGGATCCTTTCGTTGTTTACCACTTGCTGTGACGACTTTGTAGCTAGATGCGAGAGCTTTAAAATAAAGTCTTCCGTGGAAACTGTTTATTATATAACTGGCATCCGTGTTTGCAAGAGCAGTCGTACTCGGAAGGAGTTAAATGTTGTAAATTCAATTCTCAGGCGATGGATTTTCAACGTGCTACATAAAGTACTTGGCACCACGACTCTTCTCGGTGGCAGTGAGTATCAGAATGAGAATGCAACACACCAAAATCGATGCTTGATAACTCGTAGCCGAACAATTAACTAGTAGCCATTGCATCATATAGAGGTGTTCCTTTTCACAGTTTACACAAGTGAAATTCTTAAGCACATGAATGTCTGCTTGGAATGTTGTACTACCTGTGCTGCTTTTGACGCTAGGTGCATTTTCAGTTACTAGCAGGCCGTGCATTCTTGCCAACAACATTGCAACAACAACATTCACATTTCTCTTCTAGTTCTCTCCACCGCCTTTGGCTATCGCTTGCTGTCAGATGATCTCACCCCGCTTGCAATTTGGCTCTTCGTCCTGTCGATCTCTGTCGTGCTTGTTGAAGTCTGCAAATATCAACACTTAGGAGCCAACGGTACACCATAGATAGAATGGATTTTTGCCAAAGCGGGCCTCCTTTAATGAGCATGTATATGAGCTTCATTCTGCATCTTAAGCAACGTGAAGATGTCCATCACCCGTTCGATTCTTCTCCTACCTCTCCTTCCGACCCCTTCGGTTTCTCCTATTGTCGCCATCACAAAACCTTCTTTCCGTCGCTTCCAATGACCATACATCCAGGTCTGTCTCCTAATGATCTCCAGCTATGTCTTGCCCTTCTCATCCTCAACATCATCATTACATCCTCGTGCTTATATTCATACATTGTATACAGCTGTTTCATCTTTTTACTTTCTGCAACAGCTTTTTCTGTCAGTGTCCCACCTACAAACTACCTTGTAATAGCGAGGTTTGTAATTGTCGTTCGATTTTGGAAAATTGCTACTATTTTTGTTATCTTGCTACCTTCTATATTTCCTGATAAACTTTTTTAAAGATTCTTGCCCATATCTGATAGCGTTAACTTTTCTGCAGCTGTTGTACCAGAAAACGGTGTACTTCCACCGGAAGAGGAAATTTCTACATCAAAATGGGTAAGGAATAACGTTCTAAACTTACTAACATGCTTTTAAAATCTAAAGGTAATCCAGTCATTTCTATTTTCTGTTTGCTTCCGTGTCCCCTGTGTAAAATTTGCTGACTATTGCAGTAATTAACTACGTGCTTGCAAACTATAGTCTCAAGTTTGCATTATAATAGGATCGCAATGGCTAAAACCTGGCGATTTGCTGGTTACTGAGTGTAATTTTCCCCTTTTTGTCCCCTTCGTAATTATAATAAGGTACATAATGGCAATTGCTATAAGTTTATAGATTAGAGCAGTCAAATGCTCTGAGTGCTGAGCGTAACCTTCTGAGGCCCCGGTGAAGTGTATGTGATATTGATTGATATTATTGATATTGCACGCTGTGTTACGAATCACTTTACTGACAGTGGTCGTTTAATTCAAGGTGGAGCTGGTCACATCATTGCTGACGATTCTGCTGTTTATCATCTCACTTGCAATCACTTGCACGCTTATATTCCATTTTGTCTCACCGGTGAGAGCTTGAAACACGTGGAATATCTTGGGCAGGGCAGGGCAAGCCAAGTATCCATCGCTAAGTATGCTAATGGATTAATGCTTAAAATTATGGATGAAAAAATAACTGTGGAGAAAATGTATCATGGTGTTGCATCAAGTAAAAGGATTTCATTATTGGTTATCTTCTCTGCTCTGAGCATTGTGATAACAGTTATGTAAATGAACGTTAATGTTTCTTCTAATGTTTAGAGGCGTGATTGTAGTAGCAAGTTGTAACTAAGGGAGTCTTGTTGTCTCACTTTGATATCAAACCTCGCTTCCGAAACCAAATGTCAGAGCATACAATATGCTCTTAAAACCGATTGTGCCAACTTAATTCAGAATTCATTTTTATGGTCATCTGAATATTTGATGACAAGGTTTGGTCGGAATGGGTCGCCAGTCATCTCAACAAGTTCTTTGTGGTACAAAACTTCACAATGGCTAGCGGAACTAGTTTTTGCTTACTTAAAGTACTTTTTCGTCCGACATTTCCTCCGAGTATGCAAACGTCGGAAGATAACCAAAAACTGACCGAATAAATAGCCAGATGCGGATCGAAAACACTAGAGGGTGATTAGCAGAGTGCGTAATTGGTTATAGTTGACCAATCAGCGTTACTTAACATCTAACTTTAGGAGAACCCAAGGGAAAAGACGAACTCTTTCTGTCTACAAAGAATGGGATTTTCCATTGAAATGTAGGCAGACTCCAAAACCCCTAGGTGAAAAGGTGACCGAGCTTGCCCAATTATACGAAAATTGTCGTCACTGTATGTTTTGGCGCAATCTGGATCCTCCAAAGGATGTTGTCCTATAGCAGAATCGCAATTCATTTGGGCATTGCAGCATCTCAAGACGATGTCCCACGAGAAGCGAAAACGAAGCCTCTAATGATTTTAGAAAGGACGTCTTTTTCCTTATGAAAGGTTTAGACAATTGAACATAGATGTGCTCTTTGTTAATCAGAATACTTTGGCAGACATTTCAACTACCGAGAGATTTTGCAGGAGCTGTTCTCCCTTTCACTAGTTTTCACTAGAAACCTTAGGCTAAACTCCCAATGGGCAACTCCACAGACAGCGCATGCAATACCTTAAAACGGCGACTGAGGAATGGCTCGAAGTCGTTCATGAAAGTCTTACGGTTTTTATGTGAAAGTCAACCAATAGTGTATGACCTTGTGACTCAAATACACATAAAACCACTAGCCTGGCAGTCTAGAGATGCTGGCTGTAAGAATGCATCAAAGCCACACTTCTGCAAGACTTTAACACGAAGATGTTGGCAACGTATGGGTGATGCTTTGCTGTATGGACACAAATGAAATCAAATCTGAACGCATATGCAGGTAAGAATATTTACACAATTACGTTTGATGAAAACTTTCGACGAATGTCTCCTCGTGACAAGTTGAAAGAGGCATTCCATCGTGCATGAGTCATTCGATTTTGCATTTTCCGAAGCCATCATAGGCCCCATGCCTGTTTCCTCACTAAACGGTTGCTTCGCTTCGGGGTTTTTCTCTCCGAATAACGACAACTACACGGACATATTTAAGGGCTTATACATGTGAACATTTATAAAAACTGTATTCAGATGACTTGCTTTTCACGCTCGGTAGAAATATAGCCAAAATAGCGAACAGTAGGAATAATATATTTAGTCCTGTGAAAGTCATGGTGCAAATTTATATTTGCTCAGCAACTGGCCTACAGACATACAAGGAAGTTGCATATCTATGAACACATATCATACAAAACACTTTTTTGGCGAATAGGAACTTTTTTGAATTTCACAATTTAAAACTGATTGTCAATAAACCTTCTGAGCTCAAGAAGACATTAACGGGAACATAATTTAAATCGATTTTGTATATGGGTAAAACATGGATTTTTAAGACAGGTTCGCGTCCATTATGCAAGTAAAGACAATTTGATAACGTAATAGCCTCGAACAAAAAGGATTGGGGCAAAATTAAACCAAAATGTCCCGGGTCGCTAATAGTATATAACCACTGCTATCCGTGGTTTTAAAGATCCGATGAAACATTGAATACGAAAAGTTTGCATCTTTTTATCATATCTTAGTCTCTTAGGCATTGAAAAAAATTTCTCCCAATTAATTTTTGCATGATTCATAATTACTTTTAATACATAATAACAGATGCACTCCTCAAGTAGTTGTGCCGAATGTCCCTTAAAAATCAAAACTTTTGGAAGGTATACTTCCCCAGATCTACCGAGTAAAAAGGTTTTGGGTCATAGACCCCAAAAGTCTATGCATAATAGACAAAATTCATCTCTTTACACCCTATTCTCTGGTACTTTTCAAAGGGCACTTAAAAAACAATGGTGCCATTATTTTTGCCACAACGTGATCTTCAATTGTGCCCCTGTATCCCTACAAAAAGGGGTTTGAATCCCAGTGCTAAAAATATGGCATTATCATTACCTATTTGGTTTAGCTATTCCATTTATCCCTACAGGTCCAGACAACTTTTAATTGCGATGAATAAATAAGGATTTCGACGTTCTAGCTTGATGTCAGCTTCTGCTCATTGCTCACTGACTTTAGGAGCCCATTGTGTTGGTTTTAAACACAAATCGCCGTAAACGTAACGAAACGATGGAGATTGAAAAGACCAGCGTAATGGAGCGTTGCGAAGGTGTTATGTAAGAAAATAACTGTACATAGAATTTTCTTTAATTTGAGCTTAAATATAAATCAAAATGTGATTCAAAATATAAGATCCTAATTTGATTTGTAGAATACATAATATCATTCATGTGAGAATCGTCCTTAAAAAAGGCTTGAAGTTCTGTTTCTGTTTTTGTAAGTGCTGTTAAAGCATTTACAAGCCTTCATACAGACAAATCTGGTAACTCCCTTTGTAGACTCATTGAATAACACTCAGAAAACCAGCAATCTATAAAATACTTCCCCAATTTGGCCAATGTGAAAGTTCTCTCCCTGAGGAGTGGCATTTTGTACAACAGACTATCACCGAAGCCGAGTTTGAGCACTACACTGTGCTTGAGTTCTTACCATACGGTATGGTAGGAGCAGTGGGCCCACCATCTGGTATAGAAAAGAATATGTAAAGGAATACTGCAGCGGTGAGAATGACGCAAAGATTTGCATACAGGAACATCTTTGCTCTCTTGTCTTGATGCAGAGATATGATTTCGCGGAGGTGCTCTGTTTGCTCCTGCGCAGTCTTCTTCTCTTCCTCAACATCGTCAGACATGCCACAGAAAAACTGCAGCACCTTTTTCCAACGTGGCTTTGGGCTTTTGAAATCAACTGGAAAGCCAAATAAGAGTCGTGTCAACACGATCATGAATATGGGTGACGGTGTGATATGGTGATGGATCACAAAGCGAATCCTGTAGCGTTGTTGATAATCGGTAGTAAAGGTCTCTATTGTGCTTCCCAGATGAATATTAGTCGGCAATGCATACAAATAATGATCAATGGAATAAAGTGTTAACATGTTCTAAACCTGACTAGATTTTGCACGAAGAGCTGAAGATGGACATGCAGATATAATGATGGCGGCACCTGATTGCTTCAAGTTGACGGTGTCGTTCTCCTTCATCCACAACGCGGTCTCGTTGTGATCGTGTCCATGTTCCATACGATGTTTCTGCTCCTCGGCGTCAATCTGCTTCATTTCTGCCTCCTCTTGAACTTCGTCGGATCGGATTGTCGGGTCGTGACGCGTTAAGAAGGTTGTCCTCACAATCTGGTGCAGCAGGCGGAAGAGGTTATGGGTTGGTGAAAGAATAATCAAAGAAACATAGATGTATGTGGACAGTCACAAAAGCCGAGCATCGGAAAGATTGAGGGTTTAGCATGCAATGGCGGGGAAATTTTCACAAAAGTCGAAAGAATAACATATGAATGTCGGAAGAATGTCGGATGAATGTGGGAAGAATGGACAAACAAACAAAGACCATGCAAGAATTTCACTTTAGTGCCTTGGTTTTTAGCACCATAACTACTTAGAGATACCAAGCAAAGCGTGTAATTTTATTTGAATTAAGTTAACTAAATAGGTACAATAGTAACTCACCATTTCTGGATCCGGAGCTGGTGTACATAAGCTGATCACAATGCAGACGATACCGGTAAGAAGGAAGATCATAAGGGCGAAGTACATGTAATGGAAATCTTTCACAAATATCGGCCTGGTATCCTTCTGTCCGCACTCGGGCGCTTGATAAACAAAGTCCAGGATCATTCTAGTTACCCCAACGATGAAGCCGGACATGAGACCCCAAAACGTTCCCTGAAGACAGAACGTTACGTCATCAGCGTGGTATAATAATATCAAGACTCACCATACCATAGTATTGTAAAGCGTTTAAACAATAAATGTTAAAGGTGATCGTAGAAAATCAGTATGATATGGGCCGGATCGCAAGAGAACGCTACTCCAAGGTTAAATATAAAGGCAAAGTCTGTAATTTCTGCATTATACATTCTAGTAAGCATGATGCCAAAATGATTCTTCCACAATTTTGGGCTTGGTCGATTAAAAAAACAACAGAAGGACATTTTTAACAGTGAAATGAGTAGTACTGCATTATTCTGTTACAATGTTGTAGTTATGTGTCTTAATATGAGCGACCAGTTCAATTCAGTACCGCTATTTACCCCCTGGTATTCTTTAATTATTCATATACAGCTACGTAAAACACCGGTCCAACCGGAGGGTTAAGCCAGGTTTTCTAGCAAGAGTCAAGCCCGTTAACCACTCGATTTTTGCTACGACATCCTTTTTCCTTGCAGCTCAAAGAATTATGTACCACGGAAAACAACGTGACATCTGATTGCAAATCTGGCAAAATCGAACCTGTTCATTGCTTCTCTTCCAGAAGATGGCGATGAGGTAGACAGAGGCAACCGGGGGAGCGAGGTAAGCGCTTATTGCCTGGATGTATATGAAGAGCTGCCCGCCTTGAAACTCGGTTATAATTGGCACCCAACATATTCCAATCACGCACATGACTAGCACAAACGCCCTACAAAACAAATCGGTTTGCATCACAACATTCCACCACGAGTCTCTGCCTGACTGTACAATGCGTGTCGTGCAAGGCAATGTGTTTCACGTCGCTATGGATACATACGCGATCAAATTATAGCTTTGCAAGGTCTCAAAGGCTAGTCTTCACTTTAATGAAAAATTGCGATCCAAAATGGCGGAATGAAACTGCGGCCAAGGCTGCCCGCAAACTTCTCAAACGCAGCAAAGAAGACAAGTCCTTGCTTCTATACAATTATTGTACATTACCTACAATAGGTATTTCGTACCTTCATAGCATCATTAGAACTTGTGGGGTCATTTTGGGAAAGACTAAGAGCTGAATAAGCTAAGCATCATGTAATCTAAAATGATAGTTCTCTTAAAATGGCGTAAAATCAAACGGACATCGCATTTTACGCTTGCAGAGTGGGTACTGCACTTTACCTGCCAACAATCATGAGTTCCCTTGTGCTGGCGTTCTTTCTCATGCGTTTCCAAATGTCCATGGTGAATAGCGTCGATGCGCTGTTGAATATCGAGGTCAGGTCGCTCATCAGTGCAGCCATCATTACGGCCATCATCAAACCACGCAAGCCTTCGATTAAAAGAGACGCTTGTTGATACAGCTCTGATAGAAAACAGCTCCGGATCAAAGCAGTTGGGAGAACATTGAAACGTGTATCACTAAGCTATTTATCAATCATCGCAAGACAATTTGCAACTGATACAATAATTTGGAAAATCTAAATCTTGGGTTACGAGATTGATGTACTTTTGAATTTGATGACGAAACTGGGGCAAACTGTGATGCATACATTGACACCCCAGGGGGTTCTCATATTAAATATGGATAGGGGTGCACAGGTTGCTTTTTTGGTCTAAAATTTTACACAATTAATTTGTTGGATTCATGAAAGGCCGAATCATTTTTTGGGTCTTGAATGTAAGAAAATTTACCTCTTTATCATCTGTGCATCAAAACGAAAGGGATGAAAATTATGGACACCTACACAGTACTGTATTTCCATCCGTATCATCTTTATTATTATCCATTCGTACAATCATCAAAAGCATTCGTCTTACAAATAACCGACTGATTGGTTAAGCAACTGACTTATTTTAACTGTAGGTGCTATCGTTAATATCACAGCTTTCCGCCTTGGTATAATGCACCACATTTTTGCATTAAATGATTTTTTGTAAGCATGCAAATATCGAAAAAAGGCCGAGGAATGCATACGGAGATACCTCAGACTGGCTCAAAACATGCTTAAGTTATGCTCATTTTCCTGAAGAAAAAATAGATCAAAATGTTTACTGTAGTTGTCAAAGGCGAAAAGATTAGAATTGTGAAAGCCACACTCTGTAATTGCTTTCACAATTCCTGATTTTCCTGGGAATTACCACACTTTGTAATGTTTTGTGTTTTTCAGAAGCACTAAAGAACTAGAAAAGGCCCAACAAAAGAAAAACTGATTCCGGAGATTTGCTTAGCATTATATGCCTAAGAAGATGTCCTATCTGAGCCTTAATATGCACATGAAAACATGTAGCTCATTGCGAAAAAACAAAACACAGTTTAGACTGCCTTTTTTGGAAGGGCTTTGAAAATCATGTGAACAAATAGAAAGAACGAATGAATGAACCTAAATCACTTATTCTTTGAGGTGGGATCATAAAGAGAAAACTAGCTTCTCGACAACCACAGCACACAGGTACCGCTTAACAACCTTGGGCAAAAATTTAATCAGTGACAATATCTAGGAATCAATGTGATAGGACGTTACAGACGAGCCCCTTTTTATCTCACTAGCTGAGATAATTTCTCTAAGCACGGCACCGTTTCAAAAACAGCTCTGAACAGTGAATTATACTTCAAAGAGTTTTCAAATCCTTTTAAAACCATCATTGTTTACATACATATCTCAGATTAAACAAAGGAATTAAGCCCCATTTGCCAAAGGGAGAAAACAGCAAACAAAAACTGTGAGAGAAACTTTTAAAGGGTAAATAGTTGCTGGTCTGATGTGATATGTGGACTGACCTGTAGGCATGATACCAAGGACTAGCTTTGGAAATGCAATATTGGTACAGCCAGCTCTGCTTCCGCACACTTCAAAGCACTTGTCTGGATTGGCACAAGCTACTTCATCTAGAAAGGATGGTCGCTTTTCACATGAACGGTCACAAAAGATAAGACATACATTTAAAAGCAAAAGTGTTCGGTTTAACTTGACCTTATTTTTAAAAAGATACGAAATTTCCGTTCACTGTGAACTGTGGTTCTTAATAATAAATATAAAGAAATGTGCAATAAACATGAAAAAGATCAATAGAACAGCCTAAAAAATGATGAACCACAGGAAAAACTGCCATCACCTGGCACTAATTGGAGCAGCGTTTTTAGCTATTACTGGGGACCAGTTGGCAGAAAGTTGAAAGCACTTAATTATCAGCCTTTACTGCTAGTCCAAAGGCACGGCTACCGTTGCAGTAGGGGTGGGGGGGGGGGGGGATCTAGAGATCTGGATAGACAATATGCGTACCAGAATAGAGGACTCGGCTGATCATTCCAGGAAAAACCATGATGAACAGTGGCAGGATTTTGATGTATCCGGCAAGAATGGTTCCGCCTTGAGCATGCGACAAGCTTTTTGCCGCAAGTGCTCTTTGTACAATAACCTGTAAATGATATTTAGCTTTCTGATTAACCATGAGTGGAACAAATAAATGGAAACGGCATATTGAAATTCATTTCCCTATATTAAACAACAAGCATCTTTAGTGACCTAAAGAAATGGTTTGGTTTTCCTCTACGTGTAAAACTGGTTACTGGGAAAACAAGGGTGTAGCAGATATGGTCGATCACTGCTTCACTTGATTACATTTAGGTGATCGATCAAAAAGCTTGATGCAGTGACTGACTAACGATGACAAACATGATTGTCATAGTGCCTGAACATGAAAATTGGCGGATGATGTTCGATTGCAGTGAAAGCTACAGTGATTAATCAATCAGTGATTTGACGATAAATCACGATCATCCTACCTGATCAGCACACCAATACCATACTGAGGCAGGAGTTTGGCCCAAAAGAAAGCCTGGCCAAGGCATGTCCGAATGCCCTGGATCTCTCAACAAAACAAACGAATCTGGCCTCGGAACGCCACCACATGTGTGGTTGCCAGAAATAACATCGGAAGCCATCGCATTCATGTAGCTTGTTCGAAGGCCGCTATACCCACCAACTTTATCAAAACCTGAATATTACATGGATAAGTTGAATGAGAAACATAATTCATCATAGGGAATCCGAGGCAAAAATGAGATAATTCCGTCAAAACAACACAAAAAAGGCTACAAATTCTGAAAACTTCTTAATCAATTACAATAATTACAACAACAGAAACGGTAACATTCACAGAACTGATAACTCAATAACAAAAGCTTTTTATTAATAGCTCAAAATGGGGAAAAGTTTACTTACCCATAATAGTCAGAAGCAATGCACCTCCTACCATAACAACAGCCATTAATGTATCAAGATATATAACTGCAGCCAGGCCACCTTAAACAGAATGAATCTTCATTAGCTGCACAGTAAGAATGAAGATTACCATTTTGGAACTATTATAAAATGCATGCAAATTGATTACTGCCCTTCATATTAACGACAGGGATCAAATGTAGAGCATTCTAGACAATTATACACTAAGAAAATGATTTCTTGGATCGTTATACATTATCAAACTATTGAATATTACATCACTATTTTTCTCATTTCTAAAGTATATTTACACCATTCCAGACAAATAATTTCGAGGCAAATCTTGACGAAAGAAAAATTAAGTATTGAATCATTTTGCAATAGGCTTCACATACCAGACACAGTACAAAGGGCTGTCATTCCAAGTAAAAACAGGATTGCAAAATACAGATTCCAACCGACAGATTGCTGAATAAACAATGCGCCAGAATACATATTCACCTAAAGAAAATGATAAATATCAGCAAAGAGTATTTATAAATACTTTAAAAAGCTCTTTCTGTGCATGTCAGCTTGTGGAAATTTGGTTTTTGCATACTCAATAATTTCCTTTCTTATTCAATTTTGCAACTCTACCTATGAAAAGAAAAGGCCTAACTCTTAATATCAGCTGTGCAATTAGACAACTCATATCAATAAAATTCCTTTGAATAATGATCTTCAGCACAACAGTTGAGCCCAAACTGATTACTCACAGAAATCTTTGTGAAAATATACAACAACAAGGACAGCATGGCAAGAAAAACTCGAATCCGATGACCACCAAACCGCTTATGAATGTACTCTGGGAGAGTGCAAACCTGCATAAAAAGATCTAAAATCAAATGCATGTAAACACCAGTGACTAAAGTATTCAAACTGATAATTGATTAAAGGCAGATATTTTCTCCTTCAGTTGCCAGATTCTAACCCCTCAAGTTCTGATGCTAGTTTCTATACTGTTTGCTAAAATTGGATGAGATAAAAAGGCAAATCAATGATTCAGCTTCAAATACCTTGTTAATAATAAGTTATATATAAACTAAGTTGAAACTGGCAGGCCTGAAATCTGTTTCATTGGAGCAAAAATTAATCCATGTCTTGGAGGACATGTAAAATACAAGACATACCCCACTAGCAATGTAAACTGGAAGAAAAACAAATCCAAGAAGCTGCAACAACAACAGAGCCTAGAGAGAACAGATTCAAAAAGTCAGATCAAATGTTACTCTGAATACAATATTTGTTGCATATAACTCAGTACCCAATCCTGAACTTGGTGCTTAACTATGTCAAGTGATTTAGAAATAAATTCATGCTTAGCATAAAGTTGTATAAATCTGATGTATCTAAATAACTATATTCATAAATTCTTACAGAGGTGTATCATTCAGGCAATTAAAAGAAAAACATTATTATATTTGCAACCGTTTACATATTCTAACTTGAAATGAAAATTAAAAGCAGTCATGGTATTTTAAAGACAAAAAATATGACATCACAACGTTACATTGAATTCGAAAGCTCCAACACCAATTCCTGCTGCAGCCCCAGATCCTGCCAATCCAACTAAATGTTCACTGCCAATGTTACTGGCAAAGAGTGACATTCCAACCTACACATAAAAGACATAAAAATATTACTCCATCAATCTATATCTTATAAAGATTAACTAACAAAAGTCTTCAGAATTTTTTTTCAGATGGTATTTCTCCAATGATGTAATTATTACAAATTCTAAAATCAGTTGAACACAAAATATCTAATGTTTATGAAACATTAATAGCATGGATAAAACCTACCGGAATGAATGTCATAAAGCGACCTGCAAGGAAGTATCCACTCACTGTGGAGCGATTTGACTTCCACATTGACTGGAAAGGAAGAAAGAAGGCATAAACCTTAGCCACACAGGATTGTTTGAAATGCTACCCATATTATAAAACAATCTTCCCTTGAACAATAAAATGGATAAGCTCTATTTTTTACAGCTAGGCAAAATTGCAAACCTAATATAATTGAAATTTTCAGGATATAAAGATATGAAAGATGTTAACAAAATATCAGCAAAGATTTGCCAGCAAAGGTAGCCAGCCTGTACTGAGGATCCCCACAATTTAATTTGGGCATTCTTTGCACCACTATAAGTAATTTTCACTCTAGTGTTCCTTATGTCACAAGAAATAATTGGGAGCAATGGAGATAAATATGCACAAATTTGTTGCACAAGACTTTTCTTCAAAGGATATGTAGTATGTGATTTTAGACTTATATCATTTTTCTACCTGGGGAGTTAGCATTGGCAGTCAAGTTGCTTGGAATATGCAGTTGATTTTGACTGTATTTTTATGTCTTCTAAGCTCTGACGCTGTCAGAACATCATGCTACCATTAGAAAGATTAGGTGGGAATTCGACTTTTTCTTCAAAATTCTTATAAGTATTGTTGGATTTGCTTTGCTTCATAATAATGCTTGCAAAAAGAAACATTTAGTTCACAACAAACCATAAAACAAACTAGAACAATGAAACAGCCATTTTAATGATGATATTGCACCTGGGCTGTACCGATAAAATCATGTACGACCCTGAAATTATTTTAGGAATTTTCAGACCAGTTTTTTTGTTCATAATTGACAGTCATAAACATGGCTGCCTGAACACTAGAACACCACTTTCTACTAACAGAAATCTGTGAGCTACCGCGTTAAGGTCAAAAAAGCAAAATTGAATTGTTTGATTACTCATCTAAAGACAGATCAAACCTCACAAACCTCAGAACAAATCATACAAATGACATATGATAGGTCAAAGTTACAATATGTTTTGAATTGAAAGTCAAGGTAATATGATAGCACAAGAAACACCAGGAGCTGTTGGGAATGCTTCAACTCCAATATTAAGACTTACAAATAATGAAGATTACATTGATATTAAATTAACGTTGGGGCAGTAAAGGAACAAATAGTAGAGGTAAAAGTAAAACACACACAACTCATCTAGCCCTACGGGTCAATTCATTCAAAAAACATTTTTGGAATATTGTAAATCACTGTTTTGAGTTGCTCATCAAAGTTCCACACTTTAATGCGGTCGGGAATTAATACACTGCTAATTCACTGTGATATTGTCGAGCAGTGGAATAGCCTGGTGAGTTCTTAATGTGATTTATGCTGGTTCGAATCAGGAACCGCGCTTCGAATAACAACTGGGTAGCACTTTCCTATGAGAATTGTCCGCCTTTGTAACAGCGTTTGCTGAATTGCCAATTATTGCTTAACACAAGGACTCCCATTCAATAGTGCATAGGTAGACTTTCTCTTCTCTTTTGCAACCAGCCAATTCGCAAGAAGTGTTAATAATCGCTAACGTAATGCTAACGAAAAGCTTACTTAACCGCGGTCCCAAAAAACCCTCACCCAATTCATCAATATGAAATTGTGTGCCTATGGTGTGGCTTCTTGATCATTCTAGTTGATTTTCTTTCAGGTTTAGAATCACATCGGTATTCAAATTTAGAGAACGGCGTTTAAGAAAATAAAATAAAAAAATCGTGCAAATGCGTAATATTAAATCTTGTCGGCAAAATCCTAGCCGAAATTTGTTTGAATTGTGATGGTGTGGCAAAATCTTGTCTAATTCAGGCGTTACCGACGAATTCTTACCCTTCACAAACAAAACTTTCACTTGCTAACTCTTAATCGATTTTTTCCCATTTAGTAGACAAGAGGGAAAATATTACAAGGGTTGCGAGAAGCACTATGACATTAAATGTACTGCGATCGATGTTTACACCGAGAGGGTGTTTCCCATTCACAACAAAAGTGTGCTTAAACGTTACAAAAACAACTCCCACGTCGCTTGATTTACTCGCCGCTTGCACGTCAAAATAGCGCCAAAATGAATAAATAGAAATTCGATCTCACCCATACTCCAACAATCAAAACGCAAAGGAAATATGCAGCAATAACGATGAAATCTCCGGGTTGCAACGACGTTGTTTTCGCCATGCTGCCACCTTTGAATTTACTTCCTTTGCCACCACGTTAAAATACTCGCGGTAATATTATTTGCTTGCGCGCATGCGTCGAAGTTACATGTAGAAAACTGAAGCTCATCGATGACATACGCTGGACTTGCTTATCACAACGGAACAACTGCTCCGACCAAAGTCCACAGGTCGGAGTTGCTAAAAGGTCGCTGCATAAAATGACACGCAAACCGCGCGATAGGACGAACTGCATACTTAAACAACTGAAAGTCATAGAGTTAGGAATATAAAACATAATGTTTTAACGATAATGATATGCATCCATAGGCGCCGACTTTTATTATTCCCAGGGGGGCTCAAAATTTAAATTTTGAAAAATTAAAAAAAGTTTAAAGGTAGAGAAATTACCTGTCGCTTCAATAACGTAATACAACATATGTAGTATGTATAATAACAAAACAAAACATTTTAATAAAGCAGATATAACATCATGGTCTTCAGTATCATCAGTTCAATTCTTCGATTCATTTCAAACGAAATTCCCAGGGGGGCTGAGCCCCCCATAGCAATTCCCAGGGGGGGGGCTCGAGCCCCCAAGCCCCCACCTAGTCGGCGCCTATGTATGCATCCAATGCAGTGGTGTGTATTTAATTTCACTCCATCAAAGATCGTACGAAATCAGAAACGAGAGTTGTTTCAAAGTGTAGGTGTCGACAAGGTGGTTGAAAGGGGGTCATCTTGGGGTTTGAAAATGGCAACCCCAGAACGATTATGTTCCTTGGGAAAGTTAACTGCGTGCATCTTTAATGAAATCATAGGAGATAGTTAAGCAAAAGCTAAGCCACTCTCTGTCAAGGCGAAACAATTTATCGAAGTAAATAGGCCATAATAAAGTAAGAAAAAGAAGCGTGCAACAAATTAACCTAGTAGAAGCATAATAGACATGGGAGAGACTTGAAAAAGAGCAAATGCCAAAAAAAATTTGCACTTAGTCATTTCGCCTTCCACCGAGAAGTAAAGCAAAGTGGAGGCTTTTGCTGGATTGCTGGATAATTTTAGAAATGTGTCTTATTTACCAATTCCTTGTAATTACCGATTTGAAATTACAAATGCGGCCAATGAAAATTCGTTTTCAAGGCATTTACGTATAAATAAAGTTAAAATTGATTGTGACTCTTGATATACCAATTTAAAGTCCTTGCTTATGAATAGGCCTAAGTTTTCGCTACTAGATATCAGTAATTCCCTACAGGATATCAGTAAACCATTCACAAGCCACAATTCTAGCCAGTAAACGAAAATAGAATTTCAGTTGCACTCTCCTAGATTAAAGTTGTGATGGTTTCTTGGAAGCTATCATACTCTTTGTTGGAACCTTTCTAGATTAATACAATACAGAGTGAATAAAGGATTACGTCTTCTTTCGAATTCAATGGGAGTAGGCGTTTCCAGGCGATAAAATGTCTGCCATCTGAGAGATTAGACAGTGAGATTGCCTTGGAGTATAGTGCGTCATATCAGACAGATACATTATCTTCGATTTCTTCGATTAGAACGAAAACGAAAGTTTCTACTTTTTTAACTATTTACCAATCAAGCCTGTGAAGTAGAAAATTTGAGACCTGAAGTGTTAATGGAATTTTAGAACGCTATACCAAGAAAAATGGAAGATTAATTTTCAGCTAGCAAATTTGACTAAAAGATAAACTTTAAATCAGGCACGACACTACTGGGGGGCTGAATCCCCCTCTCACTTTTTGAGGGGTCAAAATATTTTTAACGTTCTTTCTGTTATTTTTTACAACAGAGTATGAAAAATAAGAACAAAGTGTTTATATACTGCCTGACTTGATCCATTTTCTATCTTATGAAGGTATGTTTCTATCATTTGTCTTTTATTTCCATCAATTCAGTAGATAACTCTCATTGCAGTGCAATTTATGATGTGTTATCATGACCTACTGGAAGTACTCGAGAAAAAGAGGATGCACATCGGTGTTCAGGAAGTAAAATTCTCTTAGTCTATGTAACATTATTGAGATGTGTAATCCGAACCAATGGTCACTCTTTCTTCCTTTCCTCAACGTCTATCGCCAGAGTTTTAGCATGACTTCTCCCCTCCCAGAATTTTTCTAAAAATTAGTGACCAAATTTTAGTGGTATATTTATTTTGATTAATTTTAGTCCTATTGATGCATCCTTAACCACTCTAGAAGGCTGAATTTCAAGTATGCGAAAACAGTCATGTTCCGTTGTGATCAAAGAAATTCTTGAGTGAAAAGAATTCAACGGCCTTTTGAAAGTTTCTATGTAGAGTTTTCATATAAAAAGCATCTATGGCAAAGCTATTGGAATAATTGCTACTACCAACAAGATCTGCATCTGAATTTGTCATATATAAAGATAAAGAGGTTTTTGGTTGCAAACAAGAAAGGAAACCAAAACTTTTTTATCACGGTTAGATCAAGATTAAACTCAAGAAATTGCATTTATTCTTGTACAATGTTCGAGAAACTTCTAAACAAGAAAACAGTATTAAATCAAAGCCCATTCTAAGTAGGTCAGTAGAAACTGGAAATGTTTCTATCTAGAAATAAGATACTAAACCATGTGGAATATATATCTTTGGTTTTCCTTTCCTTACATGACTGAAAGTTTTATATGATTTCCACTCAGGCAATGACAGCCCCTGGTTCGGAAAAATTTGTAGAGAATGGCATCAACCATGGTAAATTTTATAAATAGAATGAATGAATACCATGCAAAAAATTTTACTTTTAGAAGATTTTTTGGAAACTTTTTGAACAATATCAATCATTGTGTTTCATTAGGTCCAACAGTGCACGCTGTTTTCTCCAATGAAGGTATTTACATGAAGTACCTGTGCAGCGAACCAGTTGGCCTAGGTTGGAGCGCGGTATTTGCACGGTTTCGAAAAGTTTCACAACAAAGTGTTACTGAGCAGTTTTAAAACATGGATGACAAGGTAATGCTAGTTGCTTCAGACGACGCTAGTTTTTTTCATTGACTCAATGTAAATTTATTAGTCTTTGTCGCTGTTAAAGCTAGATTGTAGGTCGGAGAGAGACGACTATCGATTTTTAGCCCACCAAGTTTCGTTTATGCACGATTAAATGGTTGAGTGCATGAAGAATTAGATACCCAGATAGCTCTCCTTCTGGTTTGTCCTAGCCTTCTCTTTCGCAATCTATTTAGTATCAAGTCTCAATCTAGAAGGGTTCCTTTTTTGAAGCGAAGTCGTTTTTTCCTTTTTTAGGACAGCCAAGGACAGGGCTCACCCGGTAATAGCGACAAATGTTGATGTTTCCTTTGCTCCCTTCGACCAAGGTCTCCAAACTAGCCTAGAAGGCCGCCAGTTGGCTCACATTTTTAAAGCCACTCCGTGTTATGTTATGCTTGCTTTAATTGTTTGCAAACAATACAGTGGCACCTTGATGATGATTTATGGATTATTTTAAAAAAAGCCAGCCCCCAGATAACTTACGCAATGAAGAAATTATGGCTTCCATAGAGCTAAGCTGTATGGAAAGTGCAAAGTGTTATGAACGTAGAACTCCAAATTTGGAGATCCTTTAAAAACTCTGTCCATAAATTTCTCAACCCAGCTATTAGAAGTACCACATTCAGAGTACCTCTGTCCAACATCAAGTAAATCTATTATTCTTTTTCGTTGACTTATCTCTACTGGCCAAAACTTTCTAGATCTTGTCGGGGCTTTTGCTCCAAAGCAAGAGCCAATAGACAAGACAATTTCTTGTTGATGGCTAGGATTTTAATGAACCTTTTTATTTTGAAGGAAAGCCATTTGCTTTAAGGCCCTCAGCTCTGTCATCATCTGGAGGTTTTGGTAGGCTCTTACTTTTTTGTTTACGTAATTTCCTAAAGAGCTCAATGACGGTTGAAGCTCTAATACCAGATTTTGTCATATTTAAATGATAGAGCTGCAAGAGCTTGCCAATTTATCCTTATTAGAACATTTTATCAAATTTTTTAATATATTTTGTCCCAGGTTCCCAACAAGAAAACAAACCTGTACTGCTAAGGCCATCAGCCCTTAGTGCAATCGCAGATCAACTTGATACTAATTCAGGTAATCCAGTACACATTCCAGTTACTAAACATAAACAGGCCAGTGGTTTGTAAAATGAGATGAGAGTTTTTAGAACAGGCCACTCCACAGAAGTTTCACATCTAGTGCAATCACTTGACATCATCAAGAAACATGGAGTAAAGACTAAAACTGCCCCATTGTACATACCAAAAGTTTGTATAAAGCTCTCTGACTACATGACATCACAAACAGCATTTCAACCCATTATAACAGATGGCAAACAGAAGGAATACTTGTCCATTACTCTAGAGTAGCAGGTCTGTCCATTAGAATTTGGACGTGTAGGCTGTCAATCACCTGCATATTGTTAAGTGGGTGATCAAGATGGGTGTAGCTAGCATGAAGATGCACCTGGGGATTGCCTGTCTCAGACAGCCAAGCCTTGAGTTGGTTTCATTACTTTCAGCCCCAGGTTTTATTTTTTAAACCACATAACTGAAAAGTTCGTCCAATTTAGCTGCATTATTTTTCACTCATATTTTTTTGTTTATATTGTGTGTTGTTTCCTTGCTTGTTAATCTCAACATGTTATTTAGGAAATTTGGATGATTCTAATAGTAACCATTGAATCTATTTGAAGTCAGAAGTAAACTTAACTCATCTTTTTGCAGTGGGAAAGTATATTCTGATTCCAAGCATGTACCTTTTAATGTTCTATGATTACAAGCTTTTCTTATTTCTCTCTCTGTATGAATGTATGTATAAATAACACAAGGTGGTTATTTGTGGGGTAGGGCCATTGTGAAAAAATCACAGTAAACAGACTGCTAATTAGACTTTAGTTGTGATATGAAGTTGCTTGCATGCTAAATGGTTTACAATCTTTTTTACATGCATTTAACAGTTCTTTTGTAAATACCTAAAGCTGACTGGCACCAAATAAATGTTAAGTAAAAGCTTTATTTTGACATTACAGAACCAAAAAAGAGGAAAACAAGTGAAGAAAGCGAAGGTTCCCGATTTCCTTTTGTTTTATGTACCTATATGTCCTCTTGCATATCATTTTAAAGGAGAAGCAGTTTAGAATTGAATAATTCAATGCAATGTTGCAAAAAGCAATTTTAACAATTTTGATGCATGTTCTCCTCTCAGGGGCATCAGAAAATGAAGATGGAAATAAAAAGATTAAGGTACAACATCAAACTTTGCAATTTTGATGCAAAGTTTTGAAGAGATTTATTTATTTGAATGCTCATTGAATCTAGTTGCATCCACTTGGATCATTTGATTCTCTTTTGCAAAAGCGATGCATCTTCTTGATATTAGCTCTTCTTAGTTATAAAGTTTTAGAAATGAAAGCTTCCCTCTCTATAGTTGCTACATAAACTTTATTTGAGGGGGGTTTGGGGTAAAAAAGCAGTGTCAGTTGTGATTTTCATGTATAACTGTTGAAAGAGGCATTATGAATTTATTCCAATATTTGCTAACTGAAATTAGTATCAGTTTTAATTAATGCCTCATTGAAGCCTTACATGTAGCCAGTTGATCATTATTTAGTATGTCACATTTGTTGGCATGTCTCAAATTATCTTCTTACTGTGATATGAATGTCATCTAGGCCTTGATATTAAGGACTTTTTAGGAGGACATGTTTTGATAATGACAACTTCTTCATCTTGAAACTGTTGTCCTTCTTCTCCAGGTTGATCACGAGCCAAAGAGTCCTTCTGCCAGCCTCCAATTGAATGAAAATGTTGTTCCTCCACAAGGAATTGGGACATTTGGCTTTGTGAATGAAGACAAGAATTCTAATAGCACAAATAATCGCCATGGTAACAGTGGGTAAGCTTTTTGTTTTTTCTAGAGATCAATTCAGGTAATTAGAATACAAGGCAGGTGAACCGTCCTACTTACATTACTTGTAGAGTCAGTTACTTAGTTCCTTTCTGGCTGGTACATTTCATTTGATGCAGCAGAATGCATCCTTTTAATTTGGCCTTTGGTTGCATGTTTCTCTTGCTACTCCTTATCTTTTGTTTTGGGTTGAATTTAGTAAGGTTTTGCCTGGATCCAGTTTCTAAGGCTTCCAGTTTAGTCCTTCTAATGAAGTCTATTGCTCTAATTTTCATTTGGAAATTCAAGAGTTCTCGATATTGTTTCTTGCTATGGATACCACTTAAGAATATTATTGATTTTATATTTCCTCGCAGTGGAGATTGTTGTATGTAAAATTTGTCATTCTGAATTTTCTTAGATCAGATGCAAGTGCCTATAGATTTGTATTTGGACAGAACATAAGTGAGCGTGTTACAGTAAGCATTTCTTTTTTTATCACCAGTAGGAAAACATATTGTTTTGTTATTGTTTTTTAATACCATGTATTCATGTGAAATTAGCTTTTGTTAAGAAGTATCCAACTCATTTGAAGGAATTATTAGCCCAATTATTAGAACAATTAGCCCTGTTGAAGGGCTAATTGTTTTGTAAGGTGTATTTATGATTAGGTAACGCCGTTTGAAGAGAAAATGCAGACACAGAACTATCAAATAAACGAAGCTGTACATATGCAAACTACCCTTGTTCTGTTTAATTATTTTGTATGAAAATTGGTATGCTGTCTTTGCAGGGATTTGATACTGTATCGAAAGCAGATAATTCCACCGAAGGTATGTCATTCTTAAATTGCTTCAAACTTTCACATGTGTGTAATCTATAATCATCCTTTTTACTCTTATTTGATCGATATTTTTAACAGTAGGTTAGGTGCCTCTCAAGTTTCAAGTCTCGCCATTTCTTAAGCAAAGCCAGACAGCTTTTGACAAGAATTGAAATTTTGATTGATAAATCCTGTCTAATCACTGAATGAGGCGTTCTTAATACTTGCTAAAACCTATATATTGAATTTCATAGATCAGGTCTCTATGATTCTTCGTAAGAAATCCTGTTGCAGGGCCTCGGACAAAGGGGGGGGGGCCGGGGGGCTATGGCCCCCTCACTTTTTTGTAAGACAATAGCTTTGTTATAATTGTTTAAATCTCCCTTTGCCACTCCACTTTCCAACCTCCGTCGGAGCCTGTTGCCTATGACATTTTCTCTTTCTCAATCCTATCCAGTGGTGGGGCTGCGATGGCCCTCCTGCTGTGGGCAGTCCTCTCTCTCTCTCTTCACAGGTCCTCTACACATTGCGATGGAGTTAGGATAGCTCCCCTGTGCAATCGGTAAAACAGAGGGACAGTGCGGATAAATGGCTTGGCCTCGAGTGCTGGCTTGAAAGCATGACCCGATAGCTCAGCCGTAGGGCACTTGGCGTACAAAGTCAGGGGTCCTGGGTTCGAGTCTCGTTATTTTTCCGCACTCTCTTGTGAAGTTTTGTACCACAAAGCACTTGTTCAAATATTGAATTTCTTCAGAGAAAACTTGTAAGTGGCTAGTAATAGGCAAGAGTATGATTTTTCAAACGAACGATTTTCGTTGATAGGAGACTCATTTGAAAACGCGGAGGAGATATCGGAAAAAGAGCTAGAGCAAAAATTAGCTGAAAACGCAGTGGAGCACATGAAGAAAGAAGAATCTAGCAAAATACACTTGAAGGAAATCGAGGTTGTGACAGGGGAAGAGGGCGAGCGAAACGTGCTTCAGGTATAGGGGAATGGGCTTACTCGGGCTTTGAAGCTGGGGCGGAAATAGTTTTCTAAGAGGTTCATTCCACGTCAAAGAGAGAAAGCCGTTTAGTCCAACCCTTAGATTTGCCAAGCATTTTAATGCCATTTATAAGCTTTTGGGAAATAAAACGTTTGACCATTCTGTCATCTAGGATCATTGAGATAATATTTAAAGTTTATGAATGTTTGGCAATTTTTAGGAAAATTTGTTCTAATTTTTAGGAAAATTTTTAGGAAAAGTTGAAATTTATTCAATGAAAGTAATATCTGAATATCTGTATCGTACAGGGATCAAATTAAAGAATATAAAAATGGCCTCTAATTTGTCTAAAAACAGAATAATCACGCCTAGCCAATCTAAGCCAATCTCTTAGTAATCAACTTCATCCTCGCGAAGAAAATATCCTAATTTCCATTTAGATCCAGTGCAAGCTGCATATATTATGTCAAGAAAAATCAAATTGGATAGAGAAAGGTAGAGGGACTCTGAAATTGAATGATATTTGCAAATCAGAGAAAGATGATATTTTCCAGTCAAGGCTTGGTAAGTTTTTGTTTTCCACTTCTGACAGAGTAGTAGTAAAAGCACCGTAAACCTGATCAACAGCTAGTACCTAACTGCTTTGAAAGATGTCGTTGTTTATTTACTGAGCTTTTTTCAAGGGATTTCATTGTTAAAATGTTTGTGCCTCAGCGTAATTAGTGTCCATTTTGAAGCTCTCTCAGTCATTTTTTATTGAACTGCTTTCGTTCTGTGTCTGATACACATCGTTTTATAAGGATGATCCGATTTTGTGAATTTATAATCCCCTTAAGGGAATTTTCTCCGGATCATGCTCAACATTTTATCATGGGGATGTTGAAAGCTATTTAAAAGCAACAACAATTATTTTTACACTACCACGTGTTCCAATTATAAAATTTTCAAGTCCCGTTCATATTTAAAAGAACAGTTCAAATGCAAAAATTTGTTCTCTCAGATGATATATTTTCACATTTTCAGAGGGCAAAGCTTTTAACTATCAGGAATTTTTATCTGGCAGCGGAGATTTAGAGTAAAGAAGTTTTAATGCAGGAACCATGATTAGAAGCCCGAATCTCATTTGCGAGTGTAATTAACACATGGTAATATTGCTTTTCAGTGTTCCGAAGACAAGGCAGCTTTCAAGTTGTTCTGAATATGCTTCTTTGGCCTCAAATCAGCTACGACAAAGCCACTAGTAAGAGTTTAAGAATCACAGCAATAGATCCAGATACAGAAAAAATAAACGTTTATCTAATAACGGTAAGTTTGAAATCGTTTTATAAAACAAGGTTTCGTTTTAATGAGTTTCTAGATAATGAATATAGGAGGGAAAATAGAGTGCATGCTCCCACTACCAAAAGGACAAAACACCAGCAGAAGGAGAGGAACCACCCCGAAATTGTAAAAGTTGCAATGCCCCAATTAAGCACGACACGGCTAATCTAGCACGGTGTAGAGAATCCAGATTGCGCCAAAACATACACTGACGACAATTTTCGCATAATTGGACAAGATAGGTCGTCTTTTCACCTAGGTGTTTGAGGGTCTGTTTATGTATCTATGCTAAATCCTTTTCTGTGTGGACAAAAAGCGTTCGTCACTTCATTTGGAAGTTGACGCTGCTTGGTCTTAAGACAGCCAATCATGTGCTCTCTTTAGAACCCTAGTGTCTATTCATCTTAGACTGACTATTTGTTTTATCAGCTTTGAGTCATCTTCCGACATCTGAATACTCTGAGGAGTAAAAGGCGCTTTAAGTTCACAGCCATTTTATTCCCGTTGCCGCTCACAACGGCGATATCTACATTCTTTTGTATTTAGGCCCCGTTTACACGAGAGATAAAGGAACGGATCCAAAAGATTTAAATTTAGGTACGATATGGGTACGATACACAAGCGTTTACACGAGATCGGATCCTAAACTATAATGCGTCCACACGGGAACGGACCAAAAGCGAATCTCTATTTTTAAGCATTCGCAATGGCAAGGTGGTTGTTAATTTTCAGTTTGGTGGTCTCGTTACACTGCCGTGCCTTTGCGGATCCGTATCCACCCGTTTACACGGCGCCGGTGAAGGAACGGATCCAAATGGATTCGCTCTCTAATCGTGCCTAAAAAGGTACGGATCTTTCCAAGAAAAGATACGGATCCTACCGTGCCCGTGTAAACGCAAGGCCTATCGGAGCCAGTTTGGGTACGGATCTCTGCGGATTTTTTTCCGTGTAAACGGGGCCTTAAGTGCACTCAGTTACAGATTATACAAATTTCAACGAGAAAAACCATTGTCTGCTCTTTTATCCTTTAGTTTAGCTAAGATGAGTTTATTTACATTTAGGAAACATCTCTGTTGTATAAGGTCCAAGTAAATGAAATAATATATTGGCGATTTCTATTTGTTTGATCTTTACTTCGAGTCTTCCTTTTGGTGACATTTAATTCCATCCACCAGCGTATTAATTTTAACTTTAAAAAGGTCATCGCTAAACGTTTTCACGTTTGACATTTGATGCAGGGTACGCCAAAAGACATTACACAGCTGCACACCGCAATTGATCGACGAGTTATTGCATTACTTCGCAACACGTCAGACGCAGGAGCTTCTGCCAGTCCAGAAGTGATCTCTGATAGCGAGAATAACGATAGCTGTGAAGGAGCAACTAGCAACGCAGCAGCAAACAAAGCTGAAAAGCACAGGGGTAAGGGCAGTATAGTGTATGCTTTTGATCAATATGTTTGTTTACTGCAGTCCGAACTTGCGATTTGGGAGGAATTGGTTGAAAACTATTAAACATGATGATTACTCCTTGTTAAAACTTTTCTGTGAAGAAAATTTGCAAGTCTTCGCACATTCCTCAAAAATTTTTATTGGCTTAGAAATAATGTAAGAATAATTAACACTTGATCGTGTAAATTTATATCGATTTGGCAAACTTTGAGCAGGCAATTTTAATCATCTACTCTTAGGTGCCTAATTGCCCGAGGGGGTCAGAATTCACAGGGTGCTCGGATTTTATGCTCAAAGTTAATTGGCGGGGTCCCAATTACCGGGGGATCTAAATTCTAAAGTTCCATATACTGAAATTCCCCACACGCATCCTCAAACTTCAGCTGTATTAACCGTTTTATATTCCGGTATAAATATGAAATGTTTTGATTTTTTCTTTACAGTTATTAACACAAAAGTGCCAAAATCGATTAGGAGGGGGTCCTAATTAGAGCAGGGGGTTGGAAAAATTTTCAAAAATTAATTAGGAGAGGCTTGATGGCAATTAGACACCTAATAGTATATATTGCTACATCCATGATCTTTCTTAATTACCATTTATTCGTTTTTGTGGCACTTTCTTTCATTCAGGCCACCCTACCTCTCATTTTGGTGACCCTCTGTTTTGTTTCGTAGACCCTATTTTTCATTTGGCCCAATTTTTAAATTTTGGTGACCCTCTGTTTCGTCTCAGTGACCATTGCTTTTATTTTGGGGACCCTGTCTTAGTTTGAACAACTCAACCCTCAGAGGCGCTGGACGCTTTATGATGCAGCGGGGGCAAAACCCCAGAAAGGGCACCTAATGTTTGCAAAGTTAGTGTGTCCATGATAGCAAAAGGAATCATCTATCGTTTTTGTGGATGAGAAACAACCAGGGCTGCATTTACGACTACCAGAGTCATGGGCCCAGGTTGATGAGGCCTCCTAAAATATGCCAAAGATTTTTGTGTCATGTTACTCAATTCATCAACATCACTTTGTATAGGCTCCACAAATTTAACTTTTTACCAAATTTTGCATGGGTAAATGCGTCACTGGAAACGGCTGGCTTCCAATGTCTCTTAAACAAGAGAATTACAATTCCACTAACAAAATATTACCAAACAGTATGAAACTGAGCGTTGTGGCTTGTAGGAGGAGATTTAAACGACCATACCATAAAGAGGCCAATTCTTTTAAGTAAAACCAAAGCTGATTTCACAAAGCAATGTTTCAAAAAGGGTGCTTGCCTGCCCCACGCTGCCCTAGCACCATTAGAGCAACAGGGTCAGCTGCCCCCCTGTGGCTCCAGTGCCCATGTTAGCCTTGGAGTCCTCCCCTTTGGTGACCTTGGTTTTCATGTAGGTGACCCCATCTTTTTAAATGGATTGCTGTTAACCTATATTTTATATGATTTAGAGTCACCAATTCTCAAAGATGAAGAAACAAACAGAGCAGTGCCGGCCAAAGACTCCAGTGAACAAAATGACTCAGGTAACAGTAATGACAGTTCTGAGCATGAAACGTGATATAATCATTTAGCTGGCTCTGTCAAGACTCTAGTGTATAAACCAAAATGGGGATATCTTATCCTTGGTAGTATGTAATTGTGTTACTTTTTGTTGCTCTCTTTCCCTGAAGATGCAACAAGATGATCAGCCACAGAAACATTTGCAGTTTAGACTGTTTGAACACTCCAGTCTTCACTTTGGTACCAAGTTGACCTAAGCTATCACACCTTTTATGAAAATTAGACAGCCATTTGAAGGACCATTCAAGTAAAAAATTGTATTGATATGTGGCTAATGTTCTCCATCACAGAAGAAATGTAAATCTTGTTGTAATGATATTTACTCAACTGGATCCAAATATATTCAATGGATGCCTTAGTTGGCTAGACCATGTTGTCACCATCATTGTTAGTTCTTTCCTGTGTAACAGAGTAGTAGAATGCTAGAAAGGATGCATAATTTTAGCTTTTTCTTCTCTTCTAGTCAAAATAATATTTTAAGAACCATCACTAAATTTTTTCAGAACCTTTTTTTTGTTTCAAAGAAAAGATTCTTATAAACTAAGAATTTTCAATAGAAAAAATTGTCTCAGTAGCTGATGCTTAATATCAAAATTCGAAAGGTTATGTTTGATGAATGACAGGATAGTGTCAATTTGTTTTTTACTTTCTTCAAGCATAGATAATAAATTACATGTATTATAAAGGTGTGTTAAGTATAACATGACTTCTAAATGGTATACAAGTTAGTTAAAAATCAACAATCATTTAACTATGACATTATGCATGATAATGTATTATACATGCTGCTATAAAATAAAAAGAAAGATGATATGTCCCTGTTTTCACAGCAATGTCTCAATCATTCTCTATCCTTCTGAGTAAGATAATCGACATCACAAAAGCACTAAACATGTGATCGCAAGCCGGATAAAGGACTAAATTACCAAGCAATTTTTTTGTAGTCAACATCCTGTCTAAGCCACTCATTTCTGACTTTTTGAGTGCAACCTTCTAAGATGGCTGTCCATTTGTGGGCTCTAGGTGAACTTCTTTGGATGTTAGCAATGCCAAACATTCAATGGTTCAGTATCTTGATGAGATAGTTATCAATCTCAGCCAACACTAGAAAAGATAATACTTGAGCATCTGAAACTAAACATAATGTAGCTGAGGTTGATAAAATAATTTGGAAAGAGACAAATCTCAAAATATTGCTGACATTAAGGGATCAAGCCTCTGAAAACTTAAATAAAGTGAAAAAAATCCAATCTCACCCAAAATTGTTGGTAAGCAGAACCTACCTTTTTTATGTCCCTGCTTGTGTGCTATATCCATTACTGTAGTCTGATATATGTTCTTCTTGGTCAGGTCAGCCCCACTTTCTGTAAAAAACACCATGCTCTTTCTTTTGTAACACATTTCTTACCAAATCTTTTTTTCTTATTTGTGTAACAATATTTATTATTTTCTTCCAAAAATTACTTGTCCATCTTTCCACCTTTTCTACATAACACAAGTGTCTGAGATTAATCTATACAAGCTAGCCTAAACTGAATAAGTATTGAAGAAAATTTTTGTTAACACAGTAAACAGATTAATATATTATAGCTGTGTCCTTTGATACCACCTGTTGCTATTCAATGATATCTTAGCAGTTGGCTCCAACATAATGATTTTAGAGTCTATTTTGGCAAATAGATTAAGATTATCTCACCTTTCACGAAAAATAGCATAATTGAGAGAACAATGTTATTGTAATCACCATTAAATTAACCTGATAAAAGATAGCATTGTTAAGTGTGTTGCTTGAACCTTTTCCACCAAAAATTGGACTTGCCAGTATGTATTATTGGATCACCATATTGCAACTGTCACTCTGACACATAGCAACAGTGGTGGAATGCAAAAAAGATTTTACCGAGCATAAGTTTCACAATGTGGTGGTGATCATTAAAGGCTGCATACATCAATGGTGTCACCTCCTCCTAAAAACAAGGAAGAGCAAATTTGGTATGAATTTTAAAATACTTTGGAATAAAGGAATTCCTGAAAATAATTTCCAAATTATTTTCAAAGATTATTTGATTTGAAACAGAATATTAACTAAATTATAATGTGAATATTGTATCATTGGAATTTGAATTTAACTATAGACTGTGCAAAATTTAATCAATATATGATCAACTATTCACTACATACGAAATTGGAAGTATCTACGTCAGCACCATACTTCAGCAAAAGTTTGCAAGCATCAGCGTACCCCCTGCTACATGCAATTGACAGAGGTGAGTTTGATTCGCATGTTTTTCCATTGACATCAGCACCAAACTGCACCAAGCAGTCAATGGCACCAAGCTAAAATGAACCACCAAAATGTTGTCCAAAACTTATACATAAACTTTCAAAGAATGTAGAATATTCTTCATTTTGCTAACCATTCCTTCTTATGGTATTTTTGTATGGACAAGTTTAAACCCTTTCATAAAAGTGAAATTTTTATTTAATATTTGCCACAAAATTTTTTAGATATAATCTTATCAATGAAAAGCTTTGATGCAAATAAGCAACAATGTACTAACAATTCAAACTTTCGACCAATTTCATGAAAATATGTTAGCAAGGCAAACAGTGACTATATACAAATAGTTACCCATACCTGTCTCTGATATGCTGCCCATCCCAAAGGAGTGTTACCTGAGTCATCAACAGCGTTCACATCAGCACCTAAAGAGCAGCGTTACAAACAAGTTTTCAAGATCATGCCTTATCTTGCTCTCTTATAAATAAGGCTACAAAAACATTCTGGTAGAGATGATCAGCTTAGAAGTTGCTGCAAAGCAGCAGAGTGAAGGTTTAAAAAAGAGATTTCAATAAACATAAGAAAATATACATTGAACTAAATGGTATTTATGGCTTGAACTAAAAAGATATAAGGACACAGTTGGGTCAACATAAATTATGTGTTCCTTTGTACCCTTGGTATTCTTAGCATTTGCTATTCTAAAAATATTCTAAAACATATAATAGGTTTTACCAGGGTTGTAGAATTAGGGGGCTCAGGGGATCATTGTTTTTTGCAATATTTTTTGCAAGGCATACCTTGGAGCTTTACTTACCATTAGCAATCAGCAATTTGATGTTTGCAATATCCCCATTACCTGCATAATATTGTAGGCTTGTATCTGTAATGAAATCCAAAAAGATGTGCATGTTGCAATATAAATTCTAAGGATATCAAACTCACATAAAGTTTTAATTTAACTCAGAGGAAACCAACATAACTTTTTGAAATATGTTTGTTGTATCTTATGTTGCCTGACCAGATTATATACGACAAGAAGCTTGAATTGAGTTATGAAAAAATGATAAATCATACCATTAGGCTTAGAATCTTTCACTTTAACAGAATCCTTTTCCGAAAAAAAACTTCCGCTGACAGTATTTATTTTGTCTGAATAGGAAAAAGATTATAGAATTTACAAAAACAAGCATTTCTAATCGCAAAATTACATAATTCTTAAATTTTGCAACGAACTTACCAAAAAGCTAAAAAAACAATTAGACGTCATCGTATGTCTGAATTTTCAAATATTTAATTAATGAGTGATAAATAAGAATTGAAACATATTCTAAAAGGATAGCCAGCCTCTAAATACCCAGCTTCTGATTGCTTACTTCGAAGTGAACTACTAAACAATGCAGCAACTTCAAGATCTGGTGAGCTGTTTCCCGAATTAGTGGCCATTTTGTGTAGCCTTTTGAAATAACCTCGTTATAAACCCGAGATACAAACACTGCAGGCGCGCACGAGGTCGTCCTAATAGATTGTACTGTTGAATGACCTTACGGTAAAAATGCTTTACCTTGTTGGTTTGGGACTCGGTGACGCAAAAGATATCACCGTCAAAGGCCTTGAGATTGTGAAAAATGCGGAGAGGGTTTACCTTGAAGCATATACTTCAATATTAACCATTGGGAAAGAGGAACTCGTGAGTACAAGTTGTTGTTGTTGTGCGTTGTGTCACTCGGTTTTATTTATCAAACTATTTTCTGGTTAAATACAAAATCTAAAAATCAAAAGAAAACTATTTGTAAGGAGAAGGTATGTGATACTTACGTGAACTGTTGTCCTAAAAACAAAAGAACCATACGTATCTAGGTACGTTATTTGAAATTTTATACCTGAATAAAGTTTAAAGCTTAACATAGTCATGTAATTTTTTAGCGGTAACTTGTTTCGTCTTCTAGGGAGCAATTCCAAAATTTTGCTGATATATTGTGGCCACTATAGCAGCAAAGACAACATTGCATCATCTAGTCCAATATTTTTTCACAAGTGTAGAAATGTGTGTCATTTTTATACGTACAAAAGAGGCAGGATGAATGTTGCTTTTGAAACAGATTTTTATTTTATTAAATATCGTCGGCTGATCTTTAGATTTCCAGCAATTTGCAAATTAGAATGAATATCTGAAAATTTATTTATCTTTCATATGCTTTCTTTACATCTGCAGGAAAAGTTTTATGGAAGAGAAGTCATTTTAGCTGATAGGACTTTGGTGGAACAAGATTCTGGTACTTTGAAATATGAATAAATGTATTAAATGTAAATGTATTAAATATATATGATTAAATATGAGTAAATGTATTTTCTTTTATTCTTATCACTTTAAAGAAACCTGACAAATTTTTCCTTCCCTTTATTTCAATTCCATGTTAGCTCCCTTACATCTTTCCTCCGATTTCTCTTTAAAATATAAAGTTACAGTGACACCAGCTCCCAATTTTTCAAATTCTAGACCTTGTAAGTGTTTTGGTACTCATGAGATCACTATCACTTAAATTCTTTCTCAATTATATCTAAGATCTGAATCAATTTTTTTAGAATCATAGAATTTTTACTTACTATCTAAAAAAAATTCGTATCTTGATTATTCCCTTAGTTTGTCCTGATTCCAGGTTTGTGGTTTGTGTGCTAAAGATAGGCTCTTATAGATATATGAACTCTATGGAGAATTTGGAAAAATTTGAACAAGTTGCTTTCTGTTTGTCTAAACAAAGCTATGAATAAATTAGTGCATAAATTTATGAACACCTCAGCATCACTGACAGGGAGGAATATAGTTGTCAACCTCATGTTCAATTTTGAGCTAGGAACAGTAGTGCAAATGATGATCTTTGTCTCCTTTTTCACAGAATCAATTCTTTTGGATGCTCAAACCAAAGATATTGCTTTCCTCGTTGTAGGTGATCCATTTGGGTAAGTTATGTTCAATGCATAATTTAAATTAATGCTTGTTTTAGTGTTCATCCACTTTTTAAAAGTTTGTTATATAGACTTTGAGTATAACCTTTTTAGAGCAATAATTGCAATGATATTATCTTGTAGAAACTGGTGATGCTTTTAAATGTCTATAAAATCAATAGGACACTATTTCTGGGCTGTTAGTTGATTGCTGGAATCTGTGATGCATCAAAACTCCTTTTTATGATTCATTTCACTGTTTAGGTTAATGTTTATTATTCTAATGTCAGGGTTGTTCGGTTCTGAGTCATGTAGGAGAGAGATAGCAAGTTTTGTAACATGTTAGGTTGCTTTTTCCAGTGCAACAACACACACAGATCTAGTGATTAGAGCTAAGGAATGTGGTATTCGTTACCAAGTGGTTCACAATGCATCAATTCTGAATGCAGCTGGCTGTTGTGGCCTCCAGGTGAGAAGAAATCACATTTCTAGCCTACTGGAACAGTCAGGCATGGCTCTCGCCAATCACTTGTCTGTAAAGTCTGTAAAAAAATCTGTGAAAAATCTTATGTTTGCTTTTCCATAAAAATTTATGAACTAAATCATGAACTTCTGATTGGTCTTGCCAAATTTACATTCTTAATATTTGCGTATTGTCACAATTGGTGCTCATTTAGGCATGTTTTAGCGTATTTGGTTTTCCAATGACAGCTTTGTAGGATTAAACCTTTATTAAAACATTTCTATCTACTCTAGTAGTCTATCAATGAAAGCCTCCATGCAAAGAGAACTCAGGGGCACTTCCACTTAAACAGATTTGGTGAATACAGTAGTGTCCCTCAATGAAGAAACACCTTTTTTGATTTCAGGTCTGATGCATTTCTAAAACAATGAGATATATACTTAGAATCAGGGTAATGTTTCTAATACTGAAAACCATGTTTTACTATTGATCATCCACTCAGACACAAACTCAATGATTGTGATAAAAATACCAAATGCTTGTTTGATTTCTATTTGTAATGTTTCACTTTCAAGAAAAGCCACAAAATTTCCATAAAGATACTTTTCCTAGGTTTGCTTTCAAAGTTCTCTTTTATAAGGCCAGGCTCAGTTAATGAAATTGGAAAGCTTAAACAGACAGTTCTTGTGGTCAATAATTGGAAACTCTAACTTATCCTACTATTTATATAGTGTACTATAAGCCTTTAGGATTACATCAGTTTTTCCACGAAGTTTCTTTAAAATACGGTTCAGATACATTATAATACAAAACTTCAGTGTTGTTTCTATGTCAATTGATCCTATGCCCTTCTTGACCCAGTCTTCTACGTGTCTTTGTCTTGGACAGAGGTTGTTCAGACAGTTCTGTTTTACAAATATTAAGTTATATTAAAGTTTTTGAATATGAAAGAAGCTTTTTCATCTCTTTCTAAATTATGGTTTGTGTTTCTAAAAATTGTGTTTTTATATGCGGGACACTACTGTTTAGCAAATACATGACAAGGCTGCCTTTGAAAACCATTTTTAATTTAGCATTTTCACACAAAGGTTCTGATGCCTTTCTTCTCTGACACAGCTTTACAGCTTTGGCGAAACTGTTTCCATTGTCATGTGGGAAGATGAGTGGAGGCCTGAAAGTTTCTACGATAAAATCATTGCTAACATGCAGCGAGGACTTCATACCCTTTGCTTGCTAGGTACGCTTTGTGTGATTTAGCACTGGAGGGATTTGTATAATTGATTCAACCGTCATTTTAGTGGCTTATAAAGTAGTCGTATCTGTTCAAGTGGATATCGATACTGCAGAGCCCAGGGCTGCGTTAGTTTTTAAAAGGTGCATCAATAAGTGTGGGTAAAAGTGTGGATATAAAAGCTCGAATAAGATTTTACTTCAACTTTCAAGTTCAAAGAGTATCTCTTATTTGTGATTTGCTTGGATTAACCAAGGTTTTCGGCCATTTTCATACTCTGAGGAGTGTTAGATGAGAAAATACTTTAGGTTTGTGAGAATTATGTTCCCGCTATTTCTTGCCATTGTAAAGTTTTGCATTACGAAACAGTTGTTCATCTTGAAAAGCCATCTCTCCTTGCCCTACGTACTGAAGAATCACTAGGCAATGGTTTTGTCCTTAACCTCAGAATAATGGCTAAACTTTTTAACCTCCATTTTCATTGTAGTTTTACAAACAATCTGTTTCTCTCCGAAAGAAATGTATTTCTCAAATCTAAACAAATGTGCGAAAATTGTTAAATTAACCAAGTCATTCCGCTCCTCTATACCAGGCTGTGCTTCGTTCCAGACAAAACATTACTTGTTTGCAACTCCAATGTATACCCGTTTAAGGTGCCAGTTACACTATACCGGATTGCTATCGGAGCGGAGTGATTTTCATATCGGATAGGGGTTTCAGTTACACTACGCCGCACGTATCCGGTACACAACGCTCTGATTAGCGGAGTGAAAATCACTCCGCTCTGGAGGTGATACGAAAATCACTCCAGAGTCACTCCGTAGCGGAGTGTTGTAGTGTAATCGCACTAATCCGATGTACTCCACTCTGAAACCTCGTTTCAAAGTTTGGCGCCTAAATTCAAGATGGACGACCTAGAATTTCAAGTAGCTCTTATGTCAGTGTTCATCTCACTCGCCAGTATTTTACAATTGTCGTTTATTTTTTATCGACACACTTCGCATCTATATTTGATGCAAAGACAAAGATATGCAGAGGAGGCTATATTTGCATTATCTAGCAAGGCAAGTCGCAAAGCAAAGAAAGAAAAGGCTCGGCGAAGGTTTTGGCTAAAGCCAGGGAGATGCGACAGTTAGTGGTTAGGCTTTCAAAAGGGGCTGCCTGTTCCTGCAGAGTGGAAAGAGAACTTCCGAATGACTTTTTCCTTTTTCGACATTTTCCGGATTGTTTTTCGTCATTCTCGCAGAATTTATTGAAAAAAATATCTATTACACCACAACGCAAATCTTCTACAAGATCAAGAAAGTGATGAATTTTGGCGCGCTTTGTAAACAAGCAAATACGCATTGCATTGTGGTCAAAAATGCGGAGGAATATGGCGTAGGAGCAAGCGGAGCGTCTTAGTGTAACTGCTACCCTAATTATCACTCTGGAGTAAAAATTACTCCGCTCCGCTCCGCTCCGCTCGGATAGCAATCCGGTATAGTGTAACTCCAGCCTAAATATGACTTGCTGATTTGACTTAATATTTTCTATTTTTAATATCCTTTTAGACATTAAGATGAAAGAACAAAGTGTCGAGAATATGATGAAGTAAGTTAATTTCTGCAATGGATCGATACTCATTTCGCTTAATGCTTTCCTTGTCTTAATCTTTCCAACATCCTTACTTGATTCTATGTAGAGTTTCTTGATTCTATGCTTTTTCCTTTCATATTTCCCAAGTTCATTTGAGCTTTTATCCCAACTTAAATTAATGTGAGTTGCGTTCAAATCACAATGTGCAGGTATATACAAATATCCACTCATTATGGGTACCGGGTCTTCGAACAGGATGACTCTGTCTTGCTATCTTCAGCTTCAAACTCAATCATATTAACAGGCGCCAGCTTATCAGAGATGCAAATATGAAATCGAGATTACTATGACAGTGGAAAAACACTAATTTTTAGTATTCACAACTTTCGACTATTTTATGAATGGAAATTGATTGCTTTGACTTTCAAAATCTATAATCTTGCCTTTTTTAGACGAAAGAAAGTTTACGAGCCTCCAAGATTTCTAACGTGTGCAGATGCTATTAATCAGCTTTTAACAATTGCGGAGAAGCGGAGTTCTAGTAGTAAGCCAGGTAACACTGTTTTGCTTTAATGGCTATTTGCCATGAATTTGTCTTCTGATGCAAGGTTTTTTCGTCAAGAAGTCTAGCAAAAGAATTACTTTCCAAGACAAGAAAAGGGGTGGAACAGGGAAGAATTGTCAATAAAAAAAATTTTACTTCTACAAGTTTTTGCCGAAATCACAAATAGTTCTTTTTCAGTTTCAATGTCTGTTAATAGGGATGTCAACGAGACAACCATTTTCCAAGGAATTTATAAAAACAGTTCTTTCATAGCCATCATTACTTTTTAGCAACAATGCTACCTCCTCAAACTTTCTATTTCCTTTTCAGTCATTTTCTTTTATTGTTGCCACCTTTTATTTTCAATTCAATATTCATTACTTTTTTCTCAACTATTGATATTATCATACTTTTCCTACTACTCGTATAAACGCATTTTCAATTATTTCAATTTCTCACCACCATTCCCCGACATTAACCTTGTTTCGCTTGCTCAATATTCCGATCGCTCAGTTTTTCCAACTCATACACAATTGCAATTTTATATAAGTTCCCATCCAAATTATAAGGCGTCACCACAAAACGACAGCAACCGCGTGGTTGTGCTTCAATGTTGAGTCAAACTTTTTCAATCGTATTTTTGCTAGTGGTATTCACCTAGCCCGACTTGCTCTTACCGTTTCAGATATGAGTCCGGAGACTCTTTGCATAGGACTCGCGCGAGTAGGCTGGGATTCACAGAAGATAGTAGCCGGGACAATGTTACAAGTTAGCGATTTCGATCTTGGCCCACCCATCCATTCGCTAGTGATACCAGGAAAAATGCACTTTTTAGAAGCGGACATGGTTAAACAGTTTGCGCTAGATCCGGAAATTATCACATGTACCTGAGAATAATTTAGCTGCCCAAGGTCGGATTATTTTTTTTGTAATTTGGTCACAAAAAGAGTACATTCGCAAAGGTCTTGCGAGGGCAGTCGGGGTGGAAATAGCAGCTATTAATGCCTTTGCATGTCTGTACTGGGAATTGTTATTAGATATGATGCACTGAGCAGGCTAATGCGGATCTTCCAAATTCTTTCGTGCTTGGCAATGTGTCTTTTAAATCGAAATGCGATTGTCTTTCTTTGCCTTTTGTGCCGATCTGCACATGTTGAGAAAGTCTGTCTTGTCGACTGCCGAATGCAGTGCTCAAATGGTTTGCGGGCGATCAAACTAAAACGCAACTCCTTTTTCTATCAAAATGCTGGCCTTTTGGCGTGAAATATCTATCTGGTTTGGTTACCTTGAGCGCGATCTCGTCAGGAGGGTCTCTGTAAAACAAAGGAGGGGGTTTTTCGTGAAGATCCTAATCACATCAAAACATGGCCACCCTTGGTCGTTCTTGGGTGTGATTTTCACGATGTAAACTCTCTGTAGACGAACGTACTACCTATAAATCACTACAAGGTGAAAGTGAATCGTCGGTGCTTTGTACTCTTCGCTTACACACAATGCGGCTCCTTGTACGCTTGTTTCTCCCTCAAGACCTCAAGACTGGTCTTTCTGCCAATTCATGTTCTCCATGAAAAGAGATATTTGCAAAATACGACCCTGAATCGAACAATTTACACACATAAAAAACCTTTCATTCAACTAGGCCGACTCTTTGAAAAAAGTTCGTTTGCATGCAATAATAATAGAGTAAAGGAATAAACTCGACTGGGTCATCTATTGCAAGTGTGCTAGGACAAGGCAAGCAGCCTTAAATATGCACCGTTTATTTAAACTTTTATCAAATCAATTTCCAAGGGGAGAGAGTTTGAACCACTTCAATTTTGTCATGTAGACTAATTGGTTGATCGGTTTGAAGAGGGAAGCGTCCATCTGACGTTTGTTTGGAGGTGTCACACTAGCACAGGGGCTTCAGACCTTTGCATCAACATTTACCTTTCATTTCAAGCTATGATCCATTTTCCAAACTTTGCCGACGAAATAGCCCGACAGAAAGTACAAGATTGTATATGGACACTATCGTTGGTGCATTGTCGGCCGACCTGGGGCCATCGAACAGCTGGGACATTAATACGTGATTTCATTTTGGGATGGGTGATCAAAGGTATACTTTTTTTTCACTACTGGTTTTTTGCAAAGTAGATGATATCCTGGCCATTTCTTGAAAAAGGAAAGTTAATGTTTTAAGGTATCAAGGTATTAAATGTGTCTCAAATAGCTCTCAAGTGCGTCTTCAATTAAGTTAATTTAGCTCAACAAACTCATTCCAAAGGCATGCATGGTTGCAGACGCCAACTTAATATACGCTGACAAATAAAGTCCCATAGTATATTAGCAAGTGCTGGATGTCCGACTTTGAAGGACTGTTTTCCTGAAGGGGCTGTTAGTTGTACGGCAGCTCTTTCTACCGCTTTGACTTTCAATTAATTAGGATAGCGTGAATTTGAAACTTACATGGGGGCAGCAAAGGAAACGGTCGTACCGTATTTACTCTAATATTCCCGCCTCTCTTTTATTCCCGCCTCTCTAGTAGTCCCACTTGTATTTCATAGATTGAAAGAATAATCCCGCCTCCCCAGTAATCCCGCATGCGGTGTTGAAACTTTTAATCTGCATTTGCTATTCATTATACACTTTGTATGGGCGTCACAGTCAAAGATTGAAACTTATGCTTAGAGTGAATGGGTTAAATCGCTATTGTTGAAAATTATTATCACTGTTACTACTGTTGAAAAAATTATTGTATTTGTTGAAATTGCATATTTTTCACTCTGATTTTCCACACCCACGTTTAAACGATATGCTCAAGCTAGACTTCAAGGCAATGAGAAAATAATCCCGCCTCTCTATTGTACCCGCCTCTTCAATAATCCCGCCTTTTTTATTGGATTGAAACGCTAATCCCGCAGCGGGAATTTTAGAGTAAATACGGTATTTCAGGTTATTTTCAAGAATATCAAATGGTTAGAAGATGGCAGGCCTTAGCATGGTGGCTAGATCAGTTTGTGTTGCTCTTGAATGACAAAGTCATATGTACTTATTTACCATCGATCGTTTGAGTTTTCATCTCTGTCTCAGTTTGTGATACAGACCTCTAACTCTGAAACGCACCTTCAGATGGACACAGTCGGAATGCTGTGGAGAAAATTGTCTCCTTCTAATTTGGAACCATTATAATTTATTTTTTATATGTATTTGGTTCTCATGATCACTTTATGTTTTAACGCTAAGTGAATCATCGCAAAGTAGCAAAGATTTTATCAGGACCATTTACTAGGTTTCTGGTAGATTTTGCCAGAGGCATAATGAATCTTTTCTGTTTGTTACTGCCCTTTTCCAAAAACCTACCAACATTTGCAACCAAAGCAATTTCTTCCCCTTCATCCATTTCAGTCTTCCACTTGGTTGTAGATGGCTTTGATGCCCTTGAATCCGCACTGAGAACAACTTTGTCAGATTGGTTGCTTGATACTTTGCCAAATGCCATATGTATTTTGTGTTTCATCTCCTGCATCCTTTTTTCTTTGGCACACATACCTTCGTCAAGTCCGAAATTGTCTCTTCCATATATTTGCATCTGTAGACACACCAGACCAATTATAAGAAGCATTGCTCACACCATGTTCGAATGCTGCTTGTTAAGTGTGGCCTTTTTGCGCCGGTGTTCGTATCTGCCTTTGGAGCTGAATGTGTTTGCGCCACAGGATTCCTGCCCTTTTATACTCTGGGCTATGTTCCCATTACTTCATCTCGGGCATGTGCACTGCTGTTTTTCTGTTTGTGCGTTTGCAACTAAGCCGGAGGAGCACATACCCTGGATGCACCAATTGTGAATCAATATTTGGATGAAGCAAAGACGCGGGAAATTTGATTATAGTGAGTTACGTAAGGCCTAACCAGTTGAAACCAGTTTGTCTTCAACGACGGCAGGAAAGACAAGCCACTTTAAAAATCCCATATTTTCCATGTCACTGTAATTAATAAAGCCTGTTTACCAACCCCTGTTTCATCAATTTCTGCTATCAATTCTATAGGCGATTCCATCTTCAAAAATTTTAATTCACTGTCTCCAGACACTTTTGTTTCAGGCTAGATATCCTGCTGTGTTCATCTCTTTCTTTGTGTCCCTGTGCTTCTTGCGGCTACGTTTTGAGGCTGTCGAAAGAAGCGTCCGATGGCTACAATGCCTACCGTATTTGCTGATAAACCAGCGACGTTTCTGCGTGGAAAAAGGGAGAAGAAAATGTTGAGGTTCTGCAAGTCCTTTGAAAGACAAGGTGCCGCGCGAATTTACGGCTTTTGTAATTAGTTAACGGATACTCGAAGAAAATACCCATTACTATTCTTTTTGAGGCTTCCAACACTTTTATATGTTGCAATGAATACCTTAGCAAATATAATGAATAAACGCGCGCAGCTAGAATTCTAACTTGTAAGGCAACCTCTTTTTCAACCTGGCCTCCTCTTCCCATAATACCTAAAAGCATAACAGCACCGCAAATTACCTAAGCAAGTATAAAGCTATTTAAGATATGTTGCTAGGAAGCATCTTAGAAGAAGTCGCAACGTCATGGGTAATTATTTCGTGATTGTTCCCTTTCAAAGCAAAATGCTAAACAACCCTTATTTACACACATTGTTCTCTTTTCAAAAACTTTATAAAACACGAGTCTTGAAGCACATCCAAAAATAATCACAAAGCATTTTCATCACAAGCCATGGCAAACTTGCTGTGGAATGCGATTCCGAGAAATATTTTCTAGCTCTGCTTGAATTTCCCCATCTAGGGGTACTTTTGGGTTTATTCTTCTCAAAGGTCACAAAAACAGATATAGGTTGTACGTGAAAGGCAACGTAGGCAAGTGATTAATTAGCCAGTACTTCAATTACTTTATATTTAATGCTAAGAAACGTCACAACTTTGGCGTGATATGTACCAGGAACCAGTATTAGCATTTTGGTGTGGGCATGTCCGGTTGGCGGGTTCATTTCATACCCAAGCTCATTTCACCTCTTCTCTCGCAAAGTAATTTACACTAGACGCGGTTGGTTTTCACCTGGAAGCAACGAAGAAACTATATTTTGTGTGAATGATGCATATGCATTGACAATTATGCGGCATTCTAATTGAAGAAGGTGAAAATGGGAGTTGGAGGTAATTACTTGGTTGCCACCTTCTCAGTGGAATGAGCTTCGTAATAAAAGAAGCTTAAACTGAACAGATTCAGTATTTGCCAGAGAACATCAAAGAAGGCTGTATCTGAAGAAAGAATCAAAAAAGATTTCACCCTAAACTTCAAGGTTAGTTAGCAATTGCAGCATACTTTGCGGCCATTTATTTGCTCATTTGATATCGCCCTGTCCTTCCTTACTGCTGTGCTATGTTAAAATTTAACATAATTTGATATACTTATGACTAAATTGTTGCTTATGGTCCTATAGTATCGATAAACGAATCTTGTTAGGTCAGTAAAACAGCATTTCAATTTCTCAACGATTGAATTTTAATAAGTTGTCGATTCTGTGTTATGCCTTATTGTGTTGCGTTTCTCCCAACCTTAATTAGGTCGATTTTCTTTCCTTAGACATGAAGGTAAATCGCTCTATGACCGAAGTAATCATCACGTCATTACTGTTAATTATCATAACAGCGATAGGCGTCGTTGGCAATCTTCTAATATCATACATATTCAGCCGTCGAGAGATGATCAAGCACATCCACATATCAACGAGGTATTTAATCATCAGCCTTGCCATCGTCGACATGATCATTTCCGCCAGCAACGTCGTCTACATATTCAATCTGCATGGCTGTGACCTCACTGCAGACTACATTCTGTGCCAAGCCAGCGGTTTCGTTAATATCGGCCTCGTTCTCGCCTCCATATGGATGATCGTTCTCATAGGCATGAACCGGGCCTGCATTGTCACCAGGAAGGCGTTTCACTTTACGAAGCGCAAAACTCTTTTCTACATCTCTTTGGCGTGGCTCTTGTCGACCTTAGTCGGTGTCGCTCCCATTTTCGGCTGGTCAGAATACTTTAACAGAAAGAGTCAGTTTGTCTGTACGGTCAAATTTCTTCAATCAAAGTCCTTCTCCGTATTTTATTTGATCGCTTTTGAACTTGCCCCGGGCGTGATCATTGGAATCTCTACATTCAAAATACTACGAATCAAAAAGAGGAATCTCAAAAGGATTGTCAGCTTCCAGATGTCCAACAAGGAAGAAAGACTGAAACAGGATTCACGACAAACAATAATGCTTTTGGTGGTAATATTCGCGTTCATTGTTTGCTTTCTGCCGGAATGTATTCTGAAAAGAGTCCGCCGCCATTATGTTCCACACACTGCTATAGATGCATTGTCATCCATTTTCAGATTGACGAATCATGCTGTCAATCCTCTAATCTACGGACTTCTGAATACAGATTTCCGAAAATCTTTGATCAAGATTATCGTGAACTTTGTCAAATGCAGATGAACCTTTTAAAATGCAGTAATCCTCTCCAGAGATTGACTTTCTTTCACTCAGTTTATTCTGGCTGTGTGTTAAAAAAGTACACTTCTAGGCCTTTACATTACATTATATTTTACATTACATTAATTTTACATTATATCATATTATATTATATTATATCACATTATATTGTATTTTATTAACTTAAATATATTATATTGTGTTATAAGATACTACGTTATACTCTATTATATTATGCTATAGTACAATATAGTACATTATACTATATCATGCAACATATCATATCATAAAATTCTTTGTTTATTTTAGTACATCAATATCGTGGCGTGATAGCTTTTTGTGATTGCAGTTTGATCATAAAAAGGGCTGGGCATAATTATAAAATATTGTGGTACGAATGTTGAAGCATTTGTTTCATGTTTTGTATCTGGTTAGTGATTTTATGTGCCATGCACTCATTTTGACGTTGTACATTTCCATCGGCACACTCTTGTTTTAATAGTATTGTGTAGACATATTTTGTTCTGTTTTTAGTGTCTTTTTGAGTTCTCATTGCGGATCAAGTAGTGATTGTATTGTTGTCGAGAAAAGTGTGTTCAGTAGCTGTAATTTCCTGCATGACTCAGTGTGGCCAATGTCGTTTATACAGATGAAATGAGATGGAAGCTTGAAGCGAATTTCATACATACAAGCTCAAAGGCACAGAAGCAAATAAGGCCCGGTTTCCATATAGCCGTAACTGCCGCTAATCTACCGGCGACGCTTTCAGGTGCAGTGCCTGTAATAAATGTTACAAATCTGAAAGTTTTACTACCTCGTGTCAGATTCGAGTCACTGTCGCCTTAAGCCCACCGCACACGACAGACTTTTGTCTTTGAAAAACGAAGATTTTTGTCTTTGAGAAATCCGCATACGACAGATTTTCGTCTTTGGAAAACGAAGATTTTTGTCTTTGAGTAATCCGCATACGGCAGATTTTCGTCTTTGAAAGACAATGATTTTTGTCATCGGAGACTCCGCACACGATCGTTTTTTTTCTGTGAAGCACAGATTTTTTAACTATGGGAAACTGGGCAAATTCGTTTTGGCGTAATTTTTTATTTTTTACAAAATGGCTCCTAGTTGAAAAACGAAGACACTTGCAGCGTTAGCAGCATTACAAAGCTTGCTAAAACGCAGAAGACGTCACCGCGGTAACGAGATAATTTGGATGAGGCCTTGGATAGCAAGAAGAAGGGAGAAAGGGGTTTTTGAAAACCTTGTCAAAGAGCTCGAATCAGAAGACAAGCCAATGTTGCGAAGCTATTTCAGACTAGACAGAGACACATTTGACGAGATTCTACAAAATGTTCAGCCAAGAATTCTTCGACGGCAACGGGCACCATTTTGACAACAAGAGTGTTTTGGCGGGGATTTTCAAGAGAATATCGTCATATGACAAAAAAGTCGTCGCTCATTGGTCGCTCAATATCTGCTTGTCAGTCTTTCAAAGACTTCTGGCTTTGGGACCCGCACACGGCAGACTTTTGTCTTCGTTTATCGAAGACTGTCTTCAAAAATTAAACGTTTAATTTCGAAGACTGTCTTTGAAAGTCAAAAATATTTGTATTTGACGAAGATTTTTGTCTTCTGCCTTCCAAAGACAGAAATCTGCCGTGAGCGGTGGGCTTTGAACGCTCCTATCTATGGCATAAGGGGAGCACAGTATTTGAGCTTGGTGTAACACCAATCCTTTTCACTATAATTGCATATAATTCAAATAATACCTTATAATAAAGTAATAATAATATAGTCAAATAACGCTCTATTTAATGCCAGGAACTGTCAATAGTCAAGTTATTTGACTTCTAGGATTGTCACTTTTCCCCTTCAGTGCCACATACCTCATCGCAGGAGCTTTGCTATACCTGCGAGTGAGGAGGAGCTTTACAACTATTGGCGAGTCAAAAAAGCGGAAAACGTAAAAACTGGAAACTAAACTGACGTGTTTCAAGGACTTTTGACAGGCGTTGCCTTTTTTTCCCGCCTAGAACCAGTTCTCTTTGCAACCCGCTTTTTTGAAATTTGAAAGCAGTGACTGTTTCTGCTTCATTAATCTCGTAGCCAAGATGTTTCACAAAAGGTTATAGGTTAAAAAGGTTAAAGGTCAAAGCTATTAGACTATACAGTCGTCAGCAAATACAGAAGAGATAATATAATTGGTTGCGCTCTGTGCGTTTAACGCTTGGATGCAACAGTGCTGATTTCTGCCGCTTTATTCTCTAGTTTAAAGTTGTACAATCACAAAACAGTTTTGTAAAGCAATACTTCGCCATTGTTTCATTCACTTTACAGAACTAGCATATTGCAGGAAGTTTTGGGGATTGGAATTTTACGCAATTTCTTCATTCATATCGCTTTTGATTGCAGACTTGAGTCCACGCAAAACGCTTTTGGTTTTGAAAAGAGTTCGCATCGAAAGCACTTTTTTCGGTCAGTCAAGATTATCCAGTTATATCGCGCTTCCACTTTTCTTTGCCTTCGTTCAAGCAACAAAGCTGATTTTTAGGGAGTAATTCGAAATATGGTAGATTTTTTTCACCATTTTATCTCTCGTATCTGCAGTGCTTTCAAATTTCAGAATTTGTCCATTCAAGAACACCGACACTTTTGCTTTTTGGCATGCCGACATTCAGAAGAGTTAAACTCGACAAAAATACATTTATGTGTTCAGAAATAGAAATAGCTGATAAAAAAATTTCCCAGTAGGATAAACTAAAAAAAGCCAATTTTAGACTTGTTGTCAGGTTAAAATTTCCTTTGGCACTGCTGGTATAGAGCAGGTGACAAAGATTCATCAAAATGCACGTTTTTTCACTGCCACAAGGTTGCGCAATTTTTAGCTCGCCCAGTTGGCGTGGCTCTCAAAGGAGAGTTTTTTAGTCCATTAACTTTGGCTTGATCTCCATGTTCATCCCACCTCATCTGCTACCGAGGAAATAACAATCGGTGAAACGGCCATCCTGTTGAAGTGAACATTGCTACTGGCATTTGCTTGGAACCATTTATCGAATCAGCGAGGCCCCCTTCAAATGTTTCCCGGCGGAAAAATACTGCTTGGAACAGTGGTTAGTAAGGGGATCTAAATTCGTTGCACAAAAGATGTGCTGCATCATTCCACCCGCATTCACACACATATCTATTTCATTTATGTTTTTTGTGTGAAAAAAATTACGTATAGTGATATATGCAGAAAATAGAAAAACGACAAGGAACTGTATTTTGGTTGTATATTTTGTAAAATTTTCAACCAAAGATTAAATATACCAGCTTTATTAAAAATTTTCAATAACTCTAATTTACTATTAATAAATGGAAAACTACATCGTCAGTATTCGACCGTTATGACATTGCAGACGCTAAAGAGAAGAGAACGTCAATTCATGTGAATCGAACGACGAACTAATTACATTCCTATTTACAAAAAACACATTTTTATACAGTTCATAGCAAAGGAATTGTAGATGCGCGTAAAAGGTGACTGACCCAATACTGAACGAACCACAATAGCATTCCATTTCGAGACCTCACTCAAAGATCTTTTGGTGTTGTCGAATGAAGCCAATTGTAACATCGACATAAACCATCGAGTAAATGACTCCAAGCTGACTATGGCACTTTCTCCGCAGCACCGCTTTCTTCACAGTTATTCGTGTGCATGCGAGGGAGCATTTGCCAGCCGGGCATACCGCCTGGGGTATAACTCTCGGAATTCTTTCGTCATCTTTGTCCGAGTAGTCAAACCTGAAGTGGCAGTCTGTTGTTGGTTGGATCTTGTCACCGTCGTTGGTAAGGGAGGCTGTGTCGGGGTAACTCTCCAGAATCAAATTGTTTGTCAAGATATTTCCCAGGATCCTTCGCGGGTGTCTCAAAGACAGTCTTTTACCTTCGCAGTCATGAAAAGAGTTCTTGGTTGGTAGTGGCATTACCTCAATAATGCTGAGCAGCAGAAATAAAGCTCCAGCTCCTTGCATAATCTGAAAAACGGTCAGACCTTTTTAGTTTAAGCCTTCACTTAAATATTCGTGGCCGAATACTCTCACTTTCAAGATTCAACAGATTGATCGATGGAATGGAATCGGTAAATCTTATACATCCAGCATCATTCAGGAAATCGCCAGGGCTAGCATATCGCATAAAAAGCTTGCCGCAACAGTGCTCTCGTTGAGTAAAGCTATAATCAGACTCAAGATAGGTCGGAGGACTCGGTGAAATCTCGGTTGTCAAATATTTTGATCAAAATATGCGACTTATCGATCATTAGCATTTTGTCTTTATTTTTCCATAAAACTTGAAAAGTTCTTAGCAATAAAGCATTAATTTATAAGCGTTGCAGTTTGGTATGAGGGGTACGTTGCGGCTCAACTTTGGGCTCTCCGTTCTTGCGTATGTTAATGACTTGGCTTTGAAGAATGAATGCTAATGCAGAAAATATTGAAGGATCGATCTACGAATGGAGGAGCCTAGCAAAGATGCCAAGAGGTGATAAATTGTGAAATAAATTCGAGCATTGAAATGTCATAAGAGATAAAAACTGGCAACGTGAACCGGTAAATAAGCTGATGCTACAAATACTAAAATGGTATCCAAATAGATTTGGGGATTCGCTTTGAAAATTTCAAATGCAGAAAAAGTCACCATAACCTTAGCTAGGCCATGGACGACGAGAGATCTTTGCAATCTGCCAACTTTTAAATTAAAATGTATGGTTAAAAAGCGAAGACATCTCATTTAGAAACGAAATGCAGTGGCAGAACATTTGCATGAATACATGAAAGCTAGTACCAATGCCTTGTAGAGTTGGGTGGTTCAAGTTGAAGGCTCAAGTCATTGTGCCACATTTCGTGTTACATGAATTGTTTAACGGACCAATAATTTGATGAAAAATGTGAAGTAAAAGAATTGATTGAAGTTTAACTTTCTGCGCAAAAAAACTCATGCGGGGAAAAGTTCTTTAAAGGGCACCAGAAACCCATCAACATTATTTTTGTTCTTAAAGTTCTCCTTTTCTAAACACTGTTGTAACTTTTTCTAAGATGAATACTGCTAGACTTTGATACCTGGCCTTTGCATTAATGTTCTCCAAATACAAGCCTTCCCCATTGTGACGTATCCTAATATGCACTCCCTCAGGTTCTGCCCTGGGTCTTTAAGTAAATTACCCTAAGCTAGATGCTTTTAGACGGTTGCTAGTGCGATTAAAGTAAGCATATTATAAGCAAACACACCTTGTAGATTTTCACTTCTGGTAAATTTTCTCTTTCAGGTAGATTTTCTTGGAAGACCTGTGACCAGTTCACTTGTTGCCTTTCTGAAGCTGCGTTGGTAGTTGCAACCAAAAAATGGCTTTCGTCTTTTAGCTAGGTCCATGTTAGCCTTTATATACCTTTGCAAGAAGCACCCTATTCTATAAAATGTAGGTGGAGTTTTCAGTCCGATTACCCTTGTTTCCGCCCATGTAACCGAGCCTAGTTTCACTAGGCCCATTGATTCTATAACCATTGCTTTCTAAGCAAATACCAATGTTCTCAGAATGAAAATCCAACGATCGTGCTTTCGGGGAATCTCCTTTCGGAGCCTTTGAAAACAGCTCGAACGTGAAGTCATTAGTTTCGTTTCTTCGATAATTGAAGTTTGCCTTGAAAAAGGTCTTTTCTACGCTTAATCGCAAAAAATTTGAAGGCTCGAAAGACAAATGAATGGCTAGCGATGCTTCTCCATTTCTGCTGCATGATAATGAATGGCTGCCGATTTCTTACACGTTGTGCAGAACTTTCAAATGGTGACGATGTTCATTTTCCTTGTGCTAATTCCTTGGCTTGTCGTTTTCTAATGTTATTACCATTCATTTGCGCATTTATTACGATGTCATGCAGGTAGGGGAGATAATTTGGCCCCCGTTTTGGACCGTGAGAAGTACTGTACAAGCCCAACATTACACGTTATTTTTTTAAAAGAAACCTAGCTCGGGTCATAGTTCTATAAGTTTTTTCATTTTTCACTAGTTTCTAGTACTAAAAGTTTCTTATAAGTTTCTTATCTTTAGATAAGCATTTAACATCAAATATTGCGCCTTCCCTTGCATAGGACTTTCCTAGGTGACATGCTCGTCTTTAATACCTGAAATTGAACAACGTTGCTTGCTTTTTTCTTTTCGCCATGAAGTAAAACTTAACGAGAAGCACGAGGACTACTTGCTGAACATTGACTGTAAAACTGTTACTGAAAATAATTTTTTTAAGTATTTCATGGCAAAGTTATCGGAAGCCCACCTACTCAAAATGGATTGTTGACGTATTATTTTCCGGCTCAGAAAGTCATCTTATTTTTTTGGAGTTTCTTAAAAATATTGATTTAGTTCTAAAAGTTTCTTAAATTTTTGGGGCTCTAGTACTAGGTTTTTATAAACTGGTTTCTTATAAGAAAAAAAACGTGTACTTGAGAAACGTTTGTTTGGGTTAACTCTGTTAGGGGTACACCATCCTGCACCACAACATTGGTTGAAAGCGCGAGTACTTTCCCTTCATGCCACCTACGTTTTCTTTGCAGCTGATTGAACTGAAAAGCAGGAGTAAATAAATCTCCGAACTTTCCCAAGCTACCCAGTAATCATTTCTAATAGCACACAGCTATGAGAGGAGCAAGTGTTTCGTGGAATTGCGTAAAAGGGTGTGATAGAAAATATTCAGCTACAGGAATAAATTTTTTTGAGTTGCGATTGGTTGGGCATGCTTGTTAAAAGCTTCCCAGTATTGCTATTAACATGGTATGGTTTAAATAAGGACCCCTGCATATGCTTAGGTAGGGGAGGGGGCTAAACAGCTTTACAAGGCTCTGGGACAGCTTTACAAGGCTCTGGGACAGCTTTACAAGGCTCTGGGACAGCTTTACAAGGCTCTGGGACAGCTGGGCTAGGCTCTTGCTTTGTAAATTTGCCCAGGTTTCGAAGAGAAGCCTAGGACAGACTGCTTAAAGAAAGCAATTATCTCGCCTTTTCTTATCAACAGACAGTCCATGAATTGTTCAATGAGTAATGGTATATATTTATATCCCTGGAATGTCAACAATGTTTCGTGCAGAATGTGATTTTCCAAAGTTCCGGCTTCCCAAGAATTGTCGATGAAGAATGCGGAAATATGAAATTTTCTAGTTAGATTTTTTAGTATGATAAATCTTTCTAATTTGGCTTGAAAAGATACATTCTCTTCTATTTTAGTGAAATAAGCAATGATAGGCAGATAAAGGTTTTGAAGTGACCAAATGTCAAAAAATAAATAGCCGTGTGTGTTTTTTATTCAATTTATGTGTTTTTTCTCCGCCCGCTTTTCTGCATTGGCAAATGATTTTTGCCTCGATCTCGTAGTAAGCCTCGATTAAAAAAGGCGGGATTCAACAAGCACGTCTTTTATAATAATGCATGTACATGGACATTTTCAAAAATTTTGGGATGGAAAAATTTGGACAGAAGAGATTATCATTCGAAAAAGAAGATGGCGTAATAGAAGAAGTAGGGCCATGCGGATGGGGTCTTGGGTTGAACGAAGAAAAAACAGGGTGCACTCAGAATTATGGTTAAAGAAATGGAACAGAAAGACGAAGCAATGTATCGACGCTACTTTCGTATGAACTTCCGTTTCGTATAAGTTTTCCACGAAAACATACTTGTTCCAGCGATTTTGTCAAATTTCACAACATTCATCACCATTTTCCACGTGCTTTGAAGACACTTGATTTGCTAGATGTTCGATTTTAGTCGCCAGCGACAAAAATGGAACAATAACTTGTAAAAGCGCACGAAAAAACGTCGAAAACACGTTTAACGTATGCTACAACTAAACCTGCAAGAGACGGACCGCAACAAATCATGTTAACAGACAAAAAATTTTATCAAACTTCTCAGAAAAGCTAGGCCTTGCCAATCTCACGATCTCCCAAACGCATTTAGCATCAAAGCAAAGAGGATTAGAAAAGGTCATAGGCAACAGGATTTCTTACGAATAATCATATATTCTTCGCAAAGAGGATTGTGTGACAAGCCAATCAGGACCAAGCAACCGTTTTCTGGATGAGAATAGAGCTAGCACAGCTTCAAAATCCCATTGTCTAGCCTACAACTGGTCCGGCGATCTGAAATTCGCCTGACCAAAACACAGGAAAAAAATTCTTCTTTTGATGCTTTCTATAAAGGAATTTACACTATTTTTCTTAACTGCTTTGCTTCAAGTCTTACCAAGGCATAGGAATCCTTGTATCTTATTCGAATAGGGAGCCTATTAGTTTCTTCTGCAAAAGTCGGAGTGTGATTGACTTGTACATGGTAAGATCCCTGGTCTCGAGAGATGCAGTAAATTCATGTTGCATGACGATTCAAGGCTCGCATGAAATGTTTTTCAACTTTTTACAAGTGAAGGTATGCAGCGAATGTGGTTTAGGAGCAAAGGACTGACGTAAACGCCAGCCTCTTGTTCGCATATTAAGGAGGATTCCCTCGGAAGCAGGACGAAAGTGAAAACATGGGACTCGAATGTTCAACTTCAAGTAAAATTTGGCAGACTTCTGGTATGTAGCACTTTCTCTTTCCAAATACAACAAAACTTGTTCAATATAAACAATCTAAGGCCAGAAACTGTGAAATGCTCGGGAGCGTTTGTTTGCCTACCTGGTCCAATTGACGGTAACAAACCTTGCCACGAAATTCATGCTGACTTTTGCCAGATTCCATATTTGCTGAAATGAGTTTTTGCCCGTATTTAATTGCCTTTAACCAATACACTAATTTTGAAACTTTTGAATTACCCAACGCAAGCTTTCGCTTACAGCATGTATGTTGTCGGTTAATCGTTATTTACTTGGCCAAATTTTTAAAAAAATGAGTAGCACACAGTAATAAAAAACGTCTCGGTTTCTCTCAGCTTGCAAATTTTAATATTAGTTCCAATACGGTTGTTAAACATGCATCACAAAACTAAACGATAATTTTTCAATTTATACATTAATGTAAAATTTGTTGACAGCTGACTAAGACGAAGGGTTTCTTTCTATCACGGTAAGTTAGCCATGTACGAAAAACTAGGAATGATTTTGCAGCGCCAAATTGAAAAAGTGCATCGAAGTATTCGACTGTTTTTAGACCTAAAGTAGAGGTTTTGTTGTTCTTTCTCAACAGACACTAGGGGATCTTTACTCGGTTAACAATCACTCATATTCTTGAGAAATTAAGACAACTAATCAACCACTTGAAAATTTTGGATTATTGAAAGTCCTTGGGATTGAAAATGCAATTGGGGCATTGGGGTTAACCCTTTTATCATTTGTGGATTATGAATGAAAAACGTCGCGCACAAACTTGTGAAAGTAAGACAATCAAAGCTTTCTCGAAAAAACAACGGCAAATGAGAGAACTACATTTTGGCTGCAGTAGTAGACAAAGCAAGCACCCCAGAGCACTGAATAAGGCTTCCTCGACTCACTTTCACCTGCCAAAAAGTGTAATGCTTGATATACAACTTCTGTTTTTTCTGCAGCTTCCCTCGGACCTCCTATCGAACGTAATATTATGTGCTTTACATATAGTTGTATGAGTATTTACAAATTTGCTGTTTTGCCTCGTCAGCCAATAATGTGACTTATTTATTTAGGAGAAGCTAAAATTCTGTTCGCTGGGAGTTATCATTGTAGTCGCTCGAAAGCGAATTCTTCTGATCCCACTTAGATTCCTTCATTTTGTATTCCTCTCGATGCAGTTTTCCAAGAGACAGCGGAATATCATAGGCCATTGCCAGCTTCGAAAGGTGGTCATCATTTAGGCCATGCAACCTTCTCTCCTGTGGCTTCATCTCTTCGTCCATGTTGTACGACCTTTGTCGCTCGCGCCCTCCTGGGACTGGCAATTCGTCAATGTCCATTTCACTTGGATACCTATCCAGTATCCGCTCAATAGCAAACACGGGGTCACCTTGGCACGAATCTAGCACCCTTTTTAGTGCCTGCATCGATTGTTTAGGGAATAGTCTCGCCAGCATCTCCAGAGGATTCTTTTTGTTCACCTTCAGCCCGCTTGATTCGATAGATTTGAGAACGCGCGATGTTTGCTCTTGAGATTTTTCATGACGAGGCTCCATTTCGAAAGGGGGGCTGCACCATTGTCTCATGCCACAGAACCTGTCGTGACAGCAAGATTTTGGCCCCAGTCCGCTTGTGCATGACTGGAAGTACGAGGGACGTGGAGGGTACATGTCATTGCCCATCGGGTAGCCTATAAGAAAAAATTGCCCTAATTATTATGCGGCATAGGTGAAATTATTTCCAATAACAAGACCATCATAGAGAGTGCGGAAAAATAACCGACCCGAGCGGGACTCGAACTCACGACCCTTGACTTTGTACGTCAAGTTCTCGACCAACTGAGCTATCGGGTCATTACAAAACCATCATTACAATCTAACATAAAATGACATTTCTGCTTCTTTTGACCACAATGCTCTTCTCATCCCTAAATATTTTGTCTTCCTGATAACTGAGCATTGTTCGAAAAATTGCTTTTCGAACGTGCGTACACAGCTTCCATTACTCAGTCGGGGTTCTTGAGAAAGCAATAGGGTTCTGAACGATTGAAAACCAATGTAAACGGAGGAAAATTCCTTAATTAATTAGTTAGCTTTTACAGTGCTAACATTCAAAGTGCATACCTCTCGATGGAGCCGGGGCTCCTACTGGCGGCTGGAATGCGGACTCCAAATGACGTGGAAGAAACCTATTTACTCTGTAGTAGTAGCCTCCTTCTGGTGTATTGTGGGCGGGGAAGACTGGCATGCCTGTGGAAATTTATCAATATATTTCCTTTAGAAATAAAGAGGTTCTTTTTGGTGGAGTCACCTAGTATGCTATTGTAAAGATTAATTTCATTTGAAAGAACTGAGATACTGCATGGAGTTGGCAGGGTCACAACCCCATCCCCATCCCCTTTTCAAAGGTGGTTGAATTTGATTTATAAAGATGGCTTGAGACATAATGCATTTTGAGAATGTTTATAAAGCAATTCATTATAATATAACACATTGTTAACTCCTCTTCCTCTTTCTCTGAAATCTAACCATATCAACTTAAAAACTCCAAGAATCATGACTTTAGATTTATACAATATTATAGTAAATATGGATATGTGTGATATATGTCTGCATTGATTCCATTTCATTTTAATTGAGCAAATGTTACCTGGAGGCATTTCACGGCCGTGCGTCACTGCCCCATGGGAATTGTCACTCACTGGTCCTGAGGGCTTTGGACAAGTTGGGCTCGATCGTGGATTTGGTGAGACGGCTCCTTCCTTTCCTGAAATAAGACAGGGGCGTGCTTACAATAAAGCAAACATGGTTATGTTGTCTGGTTATGTACAGTGATAAACCTTGAAATGGTGACCGAGAATCAGAGTTAATCTCCTTGCCAGCGACTCATGCTCTATAACGAAACATGCACACTTGCATCATTTTGTCATCTAAAGTCACAAAATATGCTGTCTTTATCCCAGCAGTGCCCAGGCCTCTTTTTTATAGCGGGAAAAAGCAGCCCTGGAAGAAACTGGCCCTATGTTCTCTCTTTGATCGATTCGACGACTTTTTCTAAATTCAGACTCTTTCTTAATGGTACCCAGTTTATGATTGCAGTAAAATCATAACTCAACGAATACAAGTTGTTTGAAGGAGAAATTCAACTGAATCAATGCTATTCTTAAAGATCACGGTGCCACCATACCACGAAAAGACTACAACATTCTTTTTCCTTAATGTTAATGAAAAGTGTTGCGCCTTTTCAGATCATCATTTTGTACATAAGTAAGGCAACGGAAAGAGATTGCATCAATTTTTTAAGACTTTCCTTCCAAAATTTATTGAATATAAAGAAGAATAGCTGCGCTTGAAATTTGGCATATCAAAATGTCAGAAGAACTATGAATCATATACTCTTTGAAGGCTATCCAGAAAAACACATTCTCAACAACATTCGCCAAATTCTTTAATTTTCAATTCTGAAATTTATTCTTTTACAAAAAATTCGGAGAATAAGAGGTTGCTACTCGCTCCATTTATTCCTCTTTTTCAATTAAAGCCTACCTACAAGCCAGTAGCTTTTTGTATTATTTGGAATTCTCTTCCAATTGAAATAAAATCATCCAAAAATGCAAGTTAATTCAAAGTTCTTATAAATGATTGGTACTTCGAAAATCAATGCGCCTGTAACACTTGCAGTCAATGACTTCCATAAATCGCTAAAATTGCTTCATGTTAGTGTTTATTAGTGTTCACACTATTGTCAAACTAACAGTGAAAAAGATATTATTATTACTATTATTATTATTATTGTTTTTACTATTATTTAGCATTTCCCTTTTAGTTCAGTTTTGTTTCAAATTGCGAAATCAGCGCTTTCTTGTTGAATCCACCGAGAGCAGTCGACGCTGCAACTTTGTACCACACTTTGTTCAGTAACCAGTCATTCAAGTAATCACGGCATCATGATTTTGATATTTGAGCTGTTACTAATAGAAGAATGAGCAAAAACAAGACATTCTCTCCCTGTTTAATCATCTACGGAACTCTTGGCTCGGCTAGAAACAATTATAGCAATTAACATCTGTCTTGAGAAAACAAAACCAGATTTGATGTGTAAATTTAAAACCTAGTGTGTCATCAACATCTGCACCCTCTTGCACTAATTCAAATCAATCTGTGACAGGCAACGTAATACTATACTCTGATTTTGTGTTAAGCCAGATGTCCTTAGATGAAGTTTATTTTTCCATTAAAATGAATAGCTACCATTTCATATGTTTTTGCAATCATTGATCTACTTGATACCTGATGAATTAGGGAAACTTTTTTCTTGAAACAGACCTATGTTCAGTCTCAGCTGATTCTGTTGTTGTAAGAACTACACTCGGCTCTGTGTGACGTCAACTTGTCGTTGAAGTCAGAGACACATAAAATCAATCTTGTATTTATTGTCGTAGATTTGCAGGTTTTAATTCATCCGACCATTAAGTCTGCACGTGCATTAAAGTCAAAGTGGAATCAAAGTGGAATCAAAGTAGAATCAAAGTTAAATCAAAGTGGAATCAAAATGGAATCAAAGTGGAATCAAAGTGGAATCAAAGAAGAATCAAAGTGAAATCAAAGTGGAATCAAAGTGGAGTCAAAGTGGAATCAAAGTAGAATTAAAGTGAAATCAAAGTGGAATCAAAATTGAATCAAAGTGGAATCAAAGTGGAATCAAAGTGGAATCAAAGAAGTCAAAGTGAAATCAAAGCGGAGTCAAAGTGGAATCAAAGTAGAATTAAAGTGAAATCAAAGTGGAATCAAAATTGAATCAAAGTGGAATCAAAGTGGAATCAAAGTTAAAGATGAACTAAAAAGCTTCATCCTCAAACTTCTTGCATTAACAAGTGAAGGTTTGGCTGTTGTTGACGTGGAGAGCTTGCAATATCCCTTATTAAATGATGATAAACAATGCATCATTTATACGAAAGAGCGTTGAAAGAGAGATCCTTGGAAAATTCAGATCTACTCCATAGGGGTGGTGACTGTTAAATTGGATAAATAACTGCTGAAAAGCCGATCTGCCAGCTTCGTGATCAATCCATTATTCTGAATTAGAATATGTGTCCTAAAAAGCCTTTGCTACAGGCCACCATCTGCTGAAAGATTGCAAAGTTTTCAAAGGCCATAATTACTTCATTCCTTTCTTTATTTTTTCCAGTGGAAAATGAATCCCGAACGGCGAAAATATCGTTTTAAGTGATAAATGAAATATCACAGATGGTCAGCAGACCTCAAAATTTGAAAGCGTCTGCTGCAGCGAGAACTGAATGGAGCGCAACGCCAACCCGAACAGGCCTTTGTGCGAAGAAGTTGAGCGTGTTTATCCTCAGGTGTCTTGCTGATTCACTTTGAGAAGAAGATTTCGTATACAATAGGCAACTGACATCAGAGCAAGGCTTCAAAACGGATTAAGGGCCATTTATGCCTAATAGGGACCTTGCAACAACGCCCATTTATCATTTGTTGAAAGACGGCTACTAAGTGTTTCTGCATAAATCTAACCTAAATGCCCAAGAAAGTCCCACTACAAATCACCGGCTAGAATAGGACAACACACAAGCCTATTTTGCCAAAGTTTTTATTACAAATATTCACAGGCTTGAAAGAAATGCAGTATTAGAGTGCGGAAAATGACAGCACTCAATTTAAAAGACAGCATGTTTCTTACATTATCACTAGATATTCTTTTACTTCGTATGCAATGTTTTCTATCGATGTCATTTGCAGTTTCAAAGTATAATATCAGAAACAACGATTCAAAGCAACTTTGAAGGGGAATATTTTGATTTAACTAGAAGCTTAGCTTAAGATGATAAAATGTATGTGTATTCTACTAAAAAGTAGTTCGTGGTGATATAAAATGGGAGTAGCTGTCTGAATTTCATGTGATATCATGTGGCTCAATATCAGATGATACCAAAACCACCAATCAAATTCGGTAATCCAGTCGCATAATCGTATGCTCAACACTGAGTTTCCGTCAATTGAAAATCGAAATCTTCTTATGTTATCTCTTCAAATCCTGGCGATATCATTCGAGTATCCGACCACTTGGTAATGAGGAAGCTAAGTACTAACCATCAAGTTCATGCAATCTAGCCTTCCGATGCACGCCGTCAGTGTAGCTAGAAATTACTTGCTTGTCCATATAAAGAAGCTAACTAATTAACAAGATGCGCGAAAAGTAGCAATTACTTTAAAGATTGTTTATGTTGTAGAAAGTCTTGCTCCTTTGTAAGTTGACGGTCGGAGACAAATCAGAAAAAGTAAATTATGTCTCTAGCCGTCGGATAAGATCTTCACAACATAGAAATAAGCTAACTACATATTCTGTTGATTGCAACATTTCCAGCTTTTTACTATTCCTGCATGTACTTCTGAGAACTTGAAAACTTGTTTCAATGTTTCTGGTGATTTTGGTTGATTTCATGCAGCGATCATTTCAGCTTGATAGTTAATGATGAATTGGCTATAACGGCATTTGGACGCGATTTCAAAATAACATGCCTCAAAAGCGTGTGCCGGCTATTATCATTAGCTGAGAACCAACGCACTTTATAAATCAGATGGTGATATTCAACCATTAAAGAAAAAATGCAAAGAAAAATACAACAGTGGTTGAATAGTTAACTAACAAAGTCAGTTTTGGTGTTTTGCGTAGTATGGTTGTTTGATAAGTGGTTGCCAAATTATGCTCATTTATGTTAAGGCAAATATCAAACTATTGTTGATAGATTTTCTTACTCATTTTCTTTTGTAAAAGGGATCATTTGGATTCTTGTCTGAATTTTAGCAGGGTTTAGAAATGAGTTTGAACATGTATCATGCATTTATTTTGTTGAGTAATGAGATAAGCTGCTTTTGCAGTTCAAGTTGAAAATTATAATGGCCGGAGTCTTTTTTGGATTACCCACAATAATAAAAACATAACAGAGACATCATCGTTCACTAGAAATCATTTTCGCTTCATGTTTTAATTCAACAGACTAAATAAACTAATTTTGAAGTATTTCGGACTTGGTTTTGTTCTTGGATTGAAAATTGCAGTCTTCCTTTAATTTGTTTATTCTAATTTACCATCAACATGGCTCTTACTGAATTACTCCGTTTTATTGCAGGACAGTTACGAAAAGAAATGGTCTGCTTTTAACTTTCAATTTGATGCAATAAAGACCATTCGGTGGGCGATTTTTTTCAAACCCTCGTTCTTGGGTCAGTTTGCCAAACCTTTTATTACTAGACCAATTCATGAAGCCATAGAAATTATCTATTTGTGACATCCATATGGGGTAGATCTTACAATGACTATTGTTCATTAGTCGATTTACCATGAAAATTAATTGCATTTTGCTAACAATTCGCAGGCCGATATATAAGCACAACTCCCATGGACTATCCTGTGTTCTCTATATCTATAACAATAGCTTTAGCTACTAATTCAAGACCTGAGATTCTACATAATAGTGGATATCATGAAAACTAAGACTTGGCTTCAAATAAGCAGTTTCCTGCGTTTTTCTACTAGTAGTGGTCCCTTTTTTTGATCTTTGCAAGACAAAGCCATCCTTTCATTTCCCTAGCAGATATCCCTGTTCATTCTAGTTACCTTTCTGCCAATCGCTGCATCTCTCTCAGTTTTTTTTGATATAGTATTTTCTGTTAACGGTCGTGCACGTTCATGCCTCCAATTGGTTTGCTGCAGTTGCAACCAATGTGACAATGGCATTTCGTCTCAGCTAGCAGGCTTACTTTCTCTAGAATTGTTGTATTCTTGGATCACTTTTGCAGAACAAAAGCACACAGTGTAGATGCAGTGTATTTACTTAGAACTTTAGTGATCACAGCTACGATTCCTCTGATATCAAAATGCCTTCTCCTATAATACTGGTCCATTGGCTGTTCAAGAACTGCAGCGTGCGGTGTCATCAACGTTAACACTCGGGTCATATAGACATTTCAACATTGCAACTGGTTGCAGACGAAACAAAGTTTGCAACGTAGAGTAAAATTGTCGTATGTTTGACTGGGTCGAAAGTCAGTTTTCATTTGAAGCTTCGTTGCTTCACGTGTCTAGCCGCATAAAGCAATATCGAATATTGCGTAATTAAGAAGAAGGTCAAACACTAATGAAAGAATGCTTTGCAGAGTTCTTGAAATAGTCTAAATCGTAGCATTTAAGCCAGTCGTTGAGCGCTTACATGACATTTTTATGCTTATTGATACTTGAAAGTTTAAAATGCCGTGACCTGGTGTATGGCTATTATAAAATGTTCATTCGTATTGAGATCCTTTGCCGTACATAAATCTAAAGGAACATGTCTTGATTGCCTTTAGTTCGACCTTTTAGAATGCCACTATACAAACAGACATGTTTAGCACGGGTACAAGCGATACAGAGTATCGTAACAGTCTTTTTGCAAAGAAAGAAACTATTGTATCGCGGGAGAATGAAGTTGCCCCACAAGCTAACACATTGCGTCGACTCTTTACATTTCACTGTAAAGTGTCGTCGCTGTTTCCACAATTTTACTTCGATTTTTGTTCCTGGAATGCCGTCTCTACTGGCGTACGAATTCAAACCAGCATTGCTACTGAACTGTAAAGTCGTGAAAAACCATAAAAAACTCACCATCGTCTTCTTTTTCGTCCAGACTTGGAGAAATCGCAGGGGATGTTCTTGTAACGGGGAAGATGTCGCCTCTGGGTAGCGGGGTAACCCTCTGTTTCGATTCGTGCATCTGTTGCCTCCTCAATGCCACTTGTGCTGCTAACACTCGCTGCCTCTCGACAATTAGCAAACATTTAGCACACATGCAATCCCTCCAACGGCAAAACCCTTTGTGTCCCTTCAGGTTGGACTCGAAGCCATGGTTCCTGCATCGAGCGCACTTTGGCGAGCGCTTTTTTTCGCTGTTGCTCAGCACTGTGTCCTTGCTTTGTGCACTCATTCTTCTTCAGGCCTTCTCCTGCCTTGACTGGCACAGCGATAGCAACCTTCTTTCATACACCTCTCTCAACGAGCTGCTGGTCGGGACTAATGTCGTTGTCCAACCCAAATTAATACCGGTCTTTTGCAAGAATGTTCTTGTATTCTTCTCCCACCAGCTGATTCTGTCAGTAAATCCAAAAATTAGCGAATTCACCAAAAGGTCTTCCCGTAGCAAAATGTACATGTATTCTATACATGCATACATACATATATATCAAACTTAAATATATATTCTTACATATATAATAATATCTAGATATATGTTATATCATTAATTCATAACTAGTTGATGGAACCAAATTTCTTCTGATCTTAGGTAGTGAAGTCAATTTGATTAAATTTGCGCTTGCCTTCTAAGGTGATGCAGTCAGCGAAGAGATGTTCCCAGGTCCGCAAATGAGCTTGTATCTAGCTGAGATATCCTCTCGACAGATATTTAAGAAATCATTGCCAATCGATTGAGCTGTTCAAGTGTTTTATCTCGCAAATGTGGCTCCTCTTACAATACAATGAGATCTCATGCTATTTAGGGCTGCTGTGTCATAAAGAACAATAGCGCCTGCGCGCTTACAATACAAACCAGCGCTCAAATTTTAATGTGAATGATTTGAAATGCACCCGGAGGGGCCACCTGAATCTTAATTCTTATCTAATGAGCTTTGTTCATTTAGAGGCGATTCGCTAAGAAAAGATAGTGACCCCCTATCCGACTAAGCAGGTGCTAGAGCTTTTCTGTAGGCTCTGCCAGTCGCTTAAATGAGCATCAACATTGACTTTTTAAACGGTTATTGGGTTTAATTTAGGCACCTGAATACTTAATAAATGTGTACTCAGCAACAAATAATCTCCCTTTTGAGGTTTGCTACCAAGATAACTTTATTGAGCTTAACTTAATTTCTTAATCTTCTATGTAAACTTGTATTATTTACCATATGAAAATTTGACTTTTTCCGGATCTTGGATGCTCAAACTTCAATGGAAAGCGGCCTTAAATTCTTTTGCAATTAAATGATGTTTAGGTAAAATGAACATTCATTCCACCGTTTAAAATCTTTGTTTCTGGCTGTGATGACTTTTGAAGCATTTTCGCGAGTGTAATTTTGATGTCAATTAACTTTAGTACAAACAATGTTATCTAAAGAACTTTCGAAGCATATGACAACAAGACATTGATAACGGAAGATTCTAAAGCTTGCAAGATCATTGTCTCGCGAGACATTATGATTCCGTTGAAACTATAAACTTTATAAACTGCCAGATAGGGAGACGACCGTCTGCAACGAGGCACATGCCAAGAACAAAACCTTTTCAAATCTTTGCAAGTGTTGCTCTACTGATTGAAAATAGCCACAGTTAAGGACACAAACTAGCCGTGACGTCATTCGCGATTACCTAGCCCTAGGCCTTTCTTGCTAAAACGCAGCATCAGTGCGAAAAGCGATTGAAATGATAAATCGTTACTCTAGCAATTCATGCCCTAGATCACGAGACTATCATATAGTGATCAAGTCCATGTGAAAATTCTGACAAGTATTTCAGTCTAGCATGGAGGAATCAATCTAGTACCTAAATTGGCATGCACAAATCAAATTGTTTGCCGTAGCCGGCTGTTGCAAGATATGTCATGTTTATGGAACCAGTAGTCAACGTCATATCAGGGCAAACCAATAGCAAATGGTAGTAGAATGATGACGGTGTAACGATATGATGACACACTGATATGGTGGCTGTATGACAGGCAGTATGTGATCACATGACGTCAATGCTGTCATTTCCTAATCCACAATGACACAAATTATCGGCTGATACAGTAAGCGGCTTCTTATTTTTTATGGAGCCATCACCTAATTTCTCACTGTTCCTTCTGCTTACTTCCAGTTCCAAGGCCGCAGCCGTCACGTATTTTTAAGAACAAGTTTGCTCAGGCATGACAACAGGTAGACTACAAACAAAGTAGCAATTAGGCCACAGTTTGCTAACTGGCTAGTTTTCACAAATCCTCAAGATGTCGTATTCTGAAGTTCTGTTCACAATGTTTTCATATTTGAAAATTAATTTGCTTTTTAAGTTTTTTTATCATAGCATGATAATTCATGGCATCTCTTCAACGTTTAATGTTGCTTTTTTATAAACAGCCGTAGCTTCAGTCTGATTCACATTTCATGAAACTGCGACGTTATGGAACATGCCGAGGAATATTTCAAATTTTCTTAATTTGTTCAGCATCTAAATAGTTTTTGTTAGCTTTGTCCTTAATATTTATGCCTCTTCCTATATTTACTAGCCTTTGGCTTTGGATGTTCCCTGGAGCCTGAAGGTAGATTGTTTCGATTGTTTGTGTTATTCTGATTCAAATTCGAAAAAAGTTCTTGCAGTGGGTGATTTTGGGTCGAAAGAACGTGTTTGGTGTTATGTTATGTTAGTTCTTGTAATGGGGAACATATCATTTCATGTTAAGTATGTTTCTAGAATGGAGTTTCACGAGAGGGCATTCAAGGCTGTATTATGAATACTTCCGCTAGGAATTTTTGGGTGTTACTAAAAAAACTAGGGACATTCATGTTAAGATTATGAACAAATGATTGGTACTGCAAAACTTCACAATAGCATTGCACCCGTAAATGCACATTGTAGTCCGACAATGTTGGAAGAACCTTGAAGACCTGGCTCAGTTTTTGTCGAGAGACAAATTGTTTCGTCATTGACAAGTTATTTACTTCATCGGCTTTTGGTCATTTCATGACACTTGCGTAATCTAAGAAGTATCGGACATGGAAGTATATTAATATGCAAAAAGGTTGGTTCCAGTGTTCCATGACGCGTTGATGTTAAGCTAGTAGTAAATAAAGATGACAAAAGCGATAAATTGACAATAGAGAGAAGTCTTCTTAGAGCACGTTAACCGTGGAATAGCATTCTGATTTCAACACACTAGGCTAGGCTCAATAATATTCAGGCCAATCCTCATTCTGTTCAAAACGCATCAACGCGCATGCATGCCCAGCATAGCACATCCATAGCATTTTAAGATGTCCAGCAATACCCTGAATATCTGGTAGTGGAATATCACCACATTGATATTAAAAGGATGTAAAATTGAATCATCAAAAGACAAATTTGAAAGCGAGGAATCCAGAGATTTCTAGAAACGACACTGACAACGACGATTTTGTTGCATTTAACGTGCCTTTCATGCAAAGTGTGTATACAAAGTATTTAATGTTTTCCTCACTTCATTTGCTTTATCTCGCACGAAATGGAATCAGTATCATGGCGATTGTTAATACCTAATTAAGAAATAATACAATATTAAAAGGTTTGTTAAACAGCTGCCGTCTTTTGGCTTCGCAGCTCTTACTCTGGATAATGAGGGTTCGATTCTGGTCAAAATCGAAAATCCGCATTAAAAGGTCGTTTACGCCTACTTTATCAATATATAGTTTTGTTGCTAATTTCAATACTTTACTTCGAGGCCTAGTAAACACAGGTGATACTGTCTAAATGGTGGCGCGCGCTTTATTGCAAAGTGGTTATTAACTTGACTCCCGAACAATAGGCATTGTGAGAAAGATTTTAAAAGAAGAAAATATTAAGAAGATTTTAGCTCTAAGCGGCTGTTTTCAAAAGTATAACATGATGATATTGAAGCTGCGCTTCTAGAGCTCCACGGTTTTCTCTGTTTATAACAAGATTCTTGTCCATTGTGACAAATAAAAGCCTTTTTGCGGTCTTTAGAGCTGTTGAAAACGGGCGCACAGAAACATAATCAGAAATGTCAATCTATCTATTGTTTACAGTATTTGGCTATTTAATAATCTAAAATTCGATTGCTACTTTTGATTATCTTTTTACAATGCATTTGCAATCTTTTGATTCCTTACTTCAGCTACAAATGGATATGCTAAAAAATTTTCTTATAAGCTATGTAGCATGTTTCTTTTAGGAAAGCGCTGAAGTATTTACAAAATGGTTTGCGTTGATTTAAGACCAAAGGTCGCTTAAATGCCATAATCTTTCTAAAATGCTTAAATTGGCTCCTTCTTTTAAACAAACTCGTAGTACATCAATGCACAGCTAGCGCATCTTGATGAAAAACATGCGAGTTGACACGACCAAGAAACGTGTACCTATGAATTTTTAACTTTGCCAACATTCAGGTGTATTCTTCTTAACTAATTTTGGTGAAATTAATACACTTCTGATCTAAACTGCGTTTTTGTGAATTCATAAATGGCTATTTCCTTCCAACTTAACTGTTTTTTGCTAGCCATTGTAGGTAAAGACCAGACTGCTAGAAAAAGGATTACAAGACTTACTCACTCTTTATATCAAAGCTGGCAATGAAATAACAATAATATTACATGCTTCGAAAGGTACGCTCTATGAAAAGAGTCATGATAAAGAGATGTTTAACTACGAGGATAACTTCTTTTCCATCAAGATGATAACAGCAAGATAGCTAACAAAAACACTAAGCATCGTAGAGTTATTCTGCTTGCCTCAAGCGTGACCATGATTTCATCTTATAGTATTATTTCTTATTAGAACTTGAATATCAAATCAAAATCAAATCAAATGGAAATGAACTCGTGGCCTATGCACTACTGATGCGTTGCTTTGGCCTCGTTGCACCCTGGGATTGTCTGATAAATTCTGATTCGTGGTTACAGATCATGTGATCAAAGCTAACCAATTAGGCTATTAGCCACCCCCTTCGTGAAATGTCGACGACGCATCGAGCGTTTTTTAACCTGTTAGTGATCTGACTCTGATTCGTTGATTTAACTAATGTCGACAATTTATTTATGCATCTTGGAGCATTGTCCGCTGAAGGTTCATTCAAAATTGTATGAATTCATGAAAAGAATCCACATTGCAACACTCGACGATAAAAGTTTTATAATTACATAATCTATAGTAAGATAATTATTTGTCTAAAGAGTTGTGTTAAAATACGCACAGTTTCCTTCTGTTCTCGCTGTGTAATATATGCTGCTCTTTGGATGGGCTATAAACCTACACTGCATTATTTTCCTCCTGCAGTTAAAGCCAGCCAGACATGTTGCTGCCGAGGGCAACTTCAACTACATGCGGAAATACGAGAAAGGACGCAAGAAAATCTTAATGTGTAACTGCGGAATTACTGTGTGCCCTTGTGGAGGAAGTAAGCGTTATCTCGTCTACATATACATTAGTCGGAAGCAAGTGCCGCTTTTCGGTACAAGATTAGAAATGGAATATTGAACTGAACTCTATGCTACCGGTGTTTCATCCCTTGACGCAGAGCTGCCTTTGTTATGTTATGCATTCTCTTAAAGCCATTGTCGTTGAAACATGAATCTTTGAGCCTCTTTTTCTGTTCCACCTCGTTCCCATTTCAGCAATGATGCACGTTTTTTCCCTAAAACATTAAATTCAAAACGTATTGCTAGCCTAGTCATAAACCTTTGCAATTGTTTGAATTTCCAGGGCAACATTTTTCACGAAAGGCGTCTTTCCTCAAGGCAAGGAGCAAAACTCCGGGGGGACCAACTAAATCAGAAAGGTAATTGTTTTTTGAGTTTTATTGTGTGAACCCTCATTAATTATGAAAGCTATTTCCGTTCAGTCTAGTTTATCAACAAACAAACTCCTCTCAACAAATCTGAAACGTATTGCCCAGTGCAAGAGAGGCATCAGTCAAACAAATTTAGCGCTTCAGTACCATTTGGGTACAGTGTTTAATCAATTTGGTTGTGAACCGGAGTGTTGATACCTAGACATAATGTCCGGCTTTTTAAGCCCTGCTTGCACAATGTGAAGTGGCCTGTATTCGACCCAGGTCAAGGCTGTTAGGGCTGCCTTGTTTTCCTTAAATATAAACACTAGCTAACATCTCACCGAATACTGTCATTGGGTCATGTACCTTTGCAAATGCGTTTTGGCACCTGCAAGAACTGCTCTGATTGTTCGATAAAGTGTTATATGACACCAGGTATTTCAGCTTCCGCAACCAATTGAAATAGCCAATTTCATACCACGTGACTGACCTATGAATTGCTGAAGGATGGTACTTTTATGAAGATAGTGCACACCAAACAGATACCAGTCTCAAAGCTTTCCTCATTTCAAAGAATACATCGTTTGTGTGTGTATGAAAGTTGATAGTTTGGAAATCAATATTTGTCGTAAACTTCAAAAGGAAGATCGTCATTTTAGAGAGACTTAGCATAAGGACTCTAAATTAACCCGTCGCAAAATGGACTGAGGCATAGTCCAGTCCCAAAAAGGTCTTTCTTCTCTGACTCTAGATTTCAGCTGGTAATTGCCACTTGTAAATGTCTCACAAAGAAAACTATCATGGGTACCTGGGGTCTATCGAAGGTCTCAAATGACTGCTTTATGACATGTTGGACTGCTTAATGTTAAGTCAGACTTTCTTCTTTTAAAAGGTCAATTCGTTGACTTGCGATAAAATGCTTTGTTGTAGCTGAGAGATTGCCATATAATCTGATTTCCACTTACAACAGATTTACGAAGAAGCAAAGTACGTTAATCGACAGTTAAGTGCGTAGACTTATGAAAACGCTATAATGGGTGCAAGTTTCGTTGGGAAATCAAATTCGAGACAATTTTATTTAAAATGATCATTTGGTGGAAAACCGTGACCTCAATGGTTATTTGCTGTTGGCTTGAAGCTTTAGACAGATGACAAGGCTTTTTCTTCTTTCTCTACTTTTCCAATATAACTTGATTTCGATTTTAACTACCACTGCAATGGCTTATGTTTTAATTTCTGAATATCAAGAAGGCAAGTTGGTGTCATTGCTATGTTTAATAGGTTCTGCGTAGACGACGCTCTGGCAAATTATTGCGAAGTGGATCATAATGAACTTCAACAGACTTTTCGAACTATCATAGTCTATCAAGAAACAACCTAGAAGAGCTGTGGATGGGCTGCAAGGCCGGAGTCATCATTTAAATACACATTGATTGGTTCGTGTGACATCTGGTCTTTAACGCCTGTTTAATTGACTCGAATGCACTGTTGCAACTGTAGAAATGACAATAGGTTAGCTCAGTTTGAAAAAAATCAAAAGCGTTGTCAAGTTATCAAGAACATTGCCACGTGTACTACAAGATCAGAATAGGCGAAAATGAAGCACAGAATGGGCAGATCTCGAATTCAGAGTTGAAATCAAATAGGACTCGATTACATTACGGCGAAACACAAAAGGACAAATTATGCTAGCTGAAAATGCAAGTTTTCTCTAACTGGTATTTCCCATTACATAAGTGGCTGTTTATGAATTCGGATATACGAGCAGCTTAATATCTTTACCATGAGTCATAAGCTAAGTTTAATTTGCTCTGTTGAACGAGAAATCGATTAACAATTTGAGCAAGAAAGACTAAGGGCAGGTGCTACTGAACTGCTTTTCAGCTCCATGTTTGTTTCATTTGATTCTGCAGGAAACAAGAAGGCATTAGAAAACAATTTGAATTGGCCAAACCATTTAAAATGAACATATATTGACAGCGATAAAATGTCCCGCTTTGTAATTACACGGTTAATGATTAATGAAGAAAGCCCAATTCTTTTGCTAACTTGAATCACCGACACTCACACACTAACAGCTAATCGCCAAGCCTGTATTCTCTAGCCCTAATTTGTTGATTAACCAAATAATTCACTGACTTTTTCTTGTTTTGTAAACTTCAAATGGCCATTTCTATCAAATTTCGACTCCTGGACTCCAAAATCAATCATACACTCGTCTTTTTAAAGTTCCTTAATGCTCCCTTTCACGCCTGCAAATTGAGCATTATTAAGCAAAGATTTGTGCTTAAAACCGATTGTTTTGAGCGATCTATTCTATGAACCTTTCAATGGAAAGCTCTCATGCGCTTGTCAAGTGGCTATGGTTTATATTTTCAATTCTGGTAATGATAATTTAACGACTGCACTTCGCTGCCGTGGCAATCTTTCTTTACAAAAGTGCAGATGAATATTTTCAAATCAAACATGATCTTCATTGCATTTGCTTTTCTGTCTTTTTTCTTTTGCGCGCTGCTAGTAATCACTACTGCAGCAACACGGTTTATAGGCAACTGATAATTTGCATGCCTTCAAAGCACATTGAAACGGCGAAATTCCCACTGTTGCATCTCTGATTGCTGTATGCCGCCTTTCCTAATATCATTTATGAATTCACCATGATTTATAAACAGGCGACGCAAAGGCGTGACCTACTCGGCATTTCACTTTGAGGCCTTAAGAAGCAACAGCAATTAAAATGAAGACAGAGTCACGATGAAAACATCTTAAGCATTGATTTGAACTTTGCATGCTCCTCTGTCTAACTTTAGGAGTGTGCATGCTACCTTGTCTTGTCATAGAAACACAGCATGAATAGAGGTCGAAGGATAATAAATCTTCTTAACGCTGTCCGCCATTTGCTTGTTGCATGATGACTTTTGCCTTCGGCTGATATCTCATCAACATTTCATTGCACATAGTATCATTGCATGACATGATATCTGGCATCCTATGGTAATAAGAAATGAAGATTGCCTACCGACTCTTTTAGGAAGATACCATCATTTTTGGGCACAATTCGTACGATAAATGGCAAAACAGAGCTACCAAAACGATACCAGCTTTATCATAAAACTTATTTGGCGGCTTTGAGAAGCATTTTTCTGTTGTAAATTTCCGGATTCTCCAGCTGAATTCACTAAAGAAGCTGCCACAAATAAATTTCATAATAGATAACAAATTTGAAATGCGTGTAAGAGCATTAAAAGCTAAATGCGGATGAAATACAGTACGCATTATAAAGAAAGAGCAGTAGAACATCTGGTCCAAAAAATTACTGCTTTTCCCACTTTTACGAGTTTAAAATGCAATAAATTGCTCGCAACAAATTGCTTCTAGCCAGACATCTCTACACTTGTGAAAGAGAGGTATCTCTTCTGATCTTCTACGCACTCGTCAGCACTTGCTAGCAATCTAAACAACGTCAAATTTGAGACTCGCTGCACTTATCACGTGATTTGCGAGTGCTTCTTTACTGAAGAGAGAGTAGGGGCTGTTGGTTAGGAGCTGCCGCTGCTTCGAGCGATCATGTTTCCTTGCAAACGCTCTGCTTTGTTAATGCAGGTGCTTTGAATAGAGATTATATAGAGATTTGCTAACAAGATGACAGGCTATCACGAGATTTAACGCCGACATACCGGGGAACAATGGCAATCGATTGAATAGGTTCGCCATGATGCCAGCAGGCATTTTACTGGCCCCGGCACGCCGATGCTGTCCATGTGGCCGAAAGTGAGCAGGGATCAGGCTGCGTTGTTGTTGCATGCATAGTCCGATTAAAATGTCCGTGTTAGTTTTTGGTGTTTAGGGAAGAACAACAAAGAAAGTGCAAATCTTCTTACCAGAGATTAGCGTCTACTTTAGGCTGCTTTCTATTGGCATGTAAATGCAATGAATACAAAGCCACCATAACAAAAGGGGACGCGTTACCGTTTTGGTAATGTGCTGGTCGTGTGATTGGTCTAGAGGCATAATTGAAGTGTCATTGCCATTAATTGCATGCTCCCTTAGGTTGCGCAATCTATTTGTACCTGGTATTTGTATTTAAACCAACATCTCTAGAAACGTGGACAATTTTTTTGCGGGTTCTGAGTGATGAAAATGGCTTGTAACATATTCAAATGTAAATCCTGGATTTTCCAGTTGACTCGACAAAAAGAGTCAGCCACTTTCTTACAATACTTTTCGCGTCGATTTTTAACCAATGATACAGTGCGGTCGATGTTTGCACGCAGAATCAAACTCATTGCTCACAATTGCCAAATATATTTGCCATTTGAAGTATAAGCAAAAAACATTTCCAGCAATTAGAACGACCACATGTGATAGAAAGGTTAGCGAATAAGGTGGCAAAGTCGTCTTTCTCAGATTAAACTGCTTCAAAGTCAATTCTGCTTCAGATTCAAAGTCAAATAATTTTTCCTCATTTTTAAAATCGACCGACTTATTCTGGTGGCAATCTTTCTGGTACTACATACACCTGGTTAAAGTTTTTAGTAAAGGCAAAGTAATATATTGTAATTGCCTATATATCATAGTCCACTATGCTTCAAACAACAGCCTTTTACACCTTTTAAAATCCTTCATACCTTAGTATACTTTGAAAATGAATAATTTCATATCCAATGCAATTTTCAGACTGTTCACCTGCAAAAGGTGTATTGATAAACATGCTTTGGCTAAACTTTTTTCCCCAATCAGAGTTCAAGTAATTTAAAGCGCCCTAGCCTCGTGCAACCTTCTCGCCAATTGAAATATGATATTTTCGAAAAGTCAAATCCATTAAATTTAGCTGACCATTTTCTCTAACTCAATTGAATTAAGTAAACTGTTTAAAATGGAGCAAATAACAGAACATCAGATTCGCTTAATCATTTTGCACAAGAAAAACGAGAGTTCTCAGTATCTCATCAGCTTTGACACAGAGTTTCAAAGCCATGGAAGGTGTTTCTGATTTATTTTTCAATGGTGTTTCTTTCCTATTAGATGATAATGTGATTTGCTTGAAAACTCGTGATTTTTCGCCGACTGTCAATAAAAATGTAAATGAAAAGTGACTTTGACGTGTTTTAGCCATTGTTTGCAACCTTTCTTACGTTTTTGCATGACGAAAACTTCGTAATTGATTTCCAAATTTATTGAATCTGGCTTGGCTAGTTAGTTTCGGCTTCAAGACTTGTCAAAGCAAACTCTTTTCGAACTAATGAGATTTCAAACGATTAGGCAGAGTTTTGTTGCAATATATTTCACTAGTACATCTTCAGACGTCATAATTCTTCAGTGGTCATAGTTTAAGAGCTGTATATCTGATAAATGAGTATATCAAATTTGATATCAGAGCTTCATAGCTCTAACTCAAAAATTTCGCCATACTGACCTTCTTAGTCAATTGGTTTGATAGCTCGGAGTACTACTGGTTTATGTATCAGCTGGACGAAAGCAAAAGATTTCCAAGAAAAAGATATAAGCCCATTTTTATAGACCAAAGGGGTGCAAAGCCAGAATAACGGGAACTTTATCTTTCAAATTAAAAATAGACTAGAATTACATACCTCATGCACACAATTGCTTATTTTGAAGCTTTAATTCAGTTGCTTGGAGATACAAGATGAAATGTAAGCATAATGTAAGCCGACCAACCATAAAAGAGGGAAAACATTTTTATCTGAAATTGGCGTCTACACTTAAGAGTATTATCTTCAATTAGAGCTAATAACAATAAATTATAATGATGATAATAATAGCGATGACAGTGATAGTAGTATAAAAGTAATGATGATCGAAATAATACTAATGACAATCGTAATTATAATGAAAGTAATAGCTGATAATAGAAGTTACATTGAAGGTAATGATAATTTTTTTGAAGTGTTGAAAATAATGAAATAACATTGATAAAAGTAAGGGAAATGTTTGGAAATGCGGTTAAAAAAGGCAAAGTTTTCTGCAATGAACTATTTTACTGAGTTCTACAGCCATTACAGGGGTAGCTCTCCAAAGTTATACCATCAGTAAGTACTCTACTGGTAGCCACATTCATAACACATCTGTAGATTCTGCGATGCTTATGGTACGTATTTTTAGGCAGAACTCTCATTCACTTTCCAAAGTTCAATCTCAATATTAGTTCAAATGCACGGGAACTACCAGCATTTTTGTCACAATGATGCATCATGAAATTGCGAGCTTGGGGTAACCATTGCCTTGCAGTGAGCTAGTGAGAACACAGGGGACAGCTGTACCCTTATAAAGAAACTTCCAATCAGAAATCTCAAGGCTCCATTAGAATAGCATTTTGATGAACAGCTCTTAATATTATAGTGGTGTCTAACCCTTCGCTTCCTCTCCCTACCTGAAGCTTTGTTTGGAGCACTCACGATTCTTAGAAAGGCAACGACATGGGATCTTGGGAATCTATTCCCTTCATTTCTCAAGAAAGAGCCATAGAAATTAAAGCAAATACATGCTCATGCAAGATTTCCTTTGTCCCCATTTAAAACGTTTACCCCCTGCTCTTCTCTAGTGCATGGTTACATTACAAGCTGGCTCTGTAAAATTCGGTGAAAAAATTGGACTCTGCTCTGACCGAATAATCCCAGTTCTGCCTATCGCAAGTGTCTGGGGATCGGTGCCCTACATCTCTCTTAAAAGCGGAATTGTCACAATATGCTTTCCTTCCTTCGAGCCTTTGCTCTTCACGAAAGAGGTTTAGAGAAAGTGAATCTGTGGATAAACGAGTTAATACTGTAAGTATAAATGAATGAATAGGAAATTTCATTTAGATCATGTTGGGCACTGATGCTCACTAGATTCTATTCAACGAATTCAATCTCAAGATTGTCTGGCAAGCGTGTGTTTTAGCTATCAGCCCTGCGAAAAGCTGCAAATTTGAACCGGCGTGTGGAAGCATCAGTGCTGGCATTGACACGAACAATCTTGATTGCATTGAACCACACCTGCCCCTGATTGCTATCATATTTGTTGCTAAAATCTAGAACAGTTAAGAATCAAAACTAAACTCGGAATTCCAACATCCCACTCACTGCAACAGTACGAAACAATTGCTGGAAAATGATACCAACATGTTGTGTTGACTCGAATAAGAAATGTTTTTCTGCAACGTCTATAAATATAAGTTCTTCTCAATCTTGCATGCTGGGATGCAGTCTTTTGTGATTCAAGACCTGTCAAAAGTTGTTGCTCACTGGTTTAGTATGGAAAACCCAATAAGCTCACAAATGATTCATTCACTTTCCCAGCATTCACTTTGACATCTAGCCACAGTTTTTTTGAAGCCTTACCAACAAAATGGTGTGATTCCTCAACAAATCGTGTTGAGGAATTCTTTACTTGACAAATACAACCAACAACAGACTAGAGGCTTGGTAGATGAAAAGAAGTATTATAAATGACATGCACATACTTACAAAAACTTTATTAGTTTACATATTGAGAGAGCTCTTTCTTTAAGTAGTTTCCTGCATGCAATCTATCCTCTATTTTGTATTCGTAACACAAAGCATATACATTTTACCGTAATATTGTCTCATTTTCTCATATTTTTGTACTTTGCTGGTATATTGAATTCTGTACATATTATATGCAGTGGAGAAAAGTGAAAATTTTCCTTAGTTTTTGACGCCTTTAGTGCTTTTGACGTCAAAATAAAGTCAATACCATGGAACGAAATGATTGTGCAAAATAGCTGTTACTGACCCAGTCTCTCTTTCTCAGTCAATTTTATCTTTTTACGTCTGAAGTGCCATCATACTCTGGCTCAAAAGTGAGTCAATTCACAATTAAAAGGCTATTGCCTCCCTTTTTGTATGCAGTCCAATTCTTTTTCAAACTTGATCTACCCTTGTATTTCTGAATGACTGTAATTCCTATATCCATTCTGTTCCTATGCAATGAAGAATCCTTTGTTCTGGGTCAATTGCTATATGAACGAAGACGCCAAGTTTATAGAACTAAGCGTTTCAGATTTTCAAACTTGATCTACCCTTGTAGTTCCGAATGACTGTAATTCCTATATCTATTCTGTTCCTTTGCAATGAAGAATCCTTTGTTCTGGGTCAATTGCTATATGAACGAAAACGCCAAGTTTATAGAACTCAGCGTTTCAGATTTTGTTAATTAAAATGCACCTAGACCAGCGTATAGAAATCTTGTGCTAATAAAAATGCTTGTTTTCATACTGGCCTTTTGTGAAATTTAACTCTCTGTTATGATTGTATAAATGATGTGGACAGATGCTTCTACAGAATGATTCTTTAGCTCCCAGCGTTTGATGAGACAAGTGCTTCGCAGTTAAACATTGATTCCGACCTTACCAGTCAAAGCCGCATCTATAGTCTTTGTTTATAGCTTAAAACGAACCTGACTTGGGCATCATACACAACTCCTTGAAATTCAATGTCATAGGCAGCTGGCTTTGGAGACTTTGAGATGGTTTACATGATCTGAGATAGAATTCGAGGAATATCCATTATTAATTAATAGAATTTGAAGCGACATTGTGCTACAGAAGTATATTGTAATCGTTTAAGTTTCAACTTGAAAGTTTTCGAAGAGTATAATTTGACTTGCAGTAAACAAAATACGTTTTGCTTTGAGCAGAAAGATCAGCGGGCGTCTCATTAAAACTTCGAAACTTAAACATCTTTTTATGTCAATGCAAATGCTTAATTAATATCAAATAGGCCTCATTACTTTTTAATAAAGAATTTCAAAAGGTTTTGCGACCAGCCTTAATATACTTGATATGAAATTGCGACTTTTTTAATATATTTTCTTCAATTGTTGTGCATCTAAAATCTGATCTATTTTAATAATTAATCGCGACATAATCATCTTCGCTTCCAGCATGTTTTTGATCACCTCCAGCTTCTTAATGAGTCATGTGAAGTGAAATGCTAGAATTTAGGTCTCATTTGATGTAAACATTGTCGTACAGAGAAGAATTGCTATTTCTTCGCTCGCAATAAACTTTGTGCTATAGCCTATGAAGGTACTGCTATGCAATCTTGTTTACAAAGCTTCTTTACAACCACAACCATCTCAGACTGTTTTTCTTAGTTAGGTTCATTAAAATTATTGTTAGTGCTCGTTGCGTTCTAGCGTTATGCAATGAAAAGCGGGTTGTTGTGCGGGTTTACAAAACGGAGTCATAGGGCACACAAGCAAACAACGCTTTTTTAAAAAGCAGACAAAGTAGTTCATGGCCAGCTATTGCAGCTCATAGTTGGCTATAAGGGCCCAAGATTTTTAGGCCAGTCAAAAGGTCCAATCTTTTTATGTGTCTTTACTTAATGCTTGCCTTAATGCTTTGCCGAGCATGTTTCATAGAATGATGCCTCAATTTCATGATCAATTCGGCTTTCATTGAATGCGCTGGATGCTACATTTGACTATGAATGTTAAATGGCTATGGTTATGAATATCAAGAAAGTGATTGGAAGTGATTACAATTTGATGACAATTCTCTTGTAACTCACTACCCTTTCAAGAGAAAGCGACGAGTATTCAAGGCAATGGAGCTACTCAAGGCTGATAATATTTTAGCACAGGATGGAAATTTAACAAAAGTTTGAATCACTAGTTTTAGCAAAAATAGTAAGGCAGCTGAACTTAAAGCTAAAGATGATCACACTTGCTGCAATGCACGTTTCTGCAAATTAATTTTATCTGTTCAAGCTTGTTTGGTTCATGCCTTTTTAGGCTGTGATAAGTTGGTTAGTGTTTGCCAATTGTACCACTCAAGACAGGGCCAACAGTTGGATCATTTGGTCTTGTTTTCCACAATAAGTAGGCTCGATAAATTAGGAAGAAGCTCAAATGTAAAAAAAGTGCCAAAACGTATAGAATTCCAATAAAAGCTTAGAAAAATCCATATGTATCTCGGGAATTTTTTGAGCTAGTTTATTGTGATGGTGTCACTAGAAAGGTATTTTTGAATCGATCTCTTCTTTATTGATGTGATTAAAACAATTTCCACCTATTTTCTTTCATACACCCCACCTTCGTTCGGGCTTTTTAGCCCTTCCTGCGGACCTTCTTAAAGTCACGAAAAGCCACCTGAGGTTTTGTCTACGCCTCATAGAAAGCGTTTTACAGCATAAGGCATCTGCGCCTAAAAATGTTGCAATCATTTGACAAGTTGCAGCTCTGAGATATCAAAACATGCAGAATGGTGTTTACCACAAGGAGAAACGTCATATTCAATGGATAGCATTTTAATTATTAACCAAGTTCACTGATAAGGCCCACTTTTTACGAATAAAAGTCAGACAACGTATGAGTTTTTCCCTTATTTTGCCTAAATATGCGACTTTAATTGACAACAGAGCGATTGTGCAAGGAGATTCCATTCCGTGATTTTTGGGCAGTTTTGAATCGTAACAGCGAGGAGGGACGGCAATAACCATGACTCGCTGACTTGGCGTACATTATCAATGCCAAGCGCAGCAGGACACCTCTATGTCTACACTTGATGAAAACAAATCCATTAACAACTAGTGTCTTTTTTTAACTGTAATTTATTGGAGGCGTTTGCTTGACCATCCGAGGCAAACGGCGAGTTCGCTTCCTACCTCCTAAAGGGAAAAATGGAACGGAGAGCGAAATTGTTCGGGATGGGAATCCGGTGACTGCTCCCGGTAAAGTTTTTCACCGAAAATGCAACAAAAAATTGTTCAAGATCGCGGTCGATTGAGTTGCTATTGTGCAAAACAGCTAAACAGAATCATCTGCACGCCCTTAAAACTGTTCTGTGCAGCAACTATAGAAGTATTGATTATTAAGAAATAGGGGTTCAGCACATGGGAATTTCGAAATAGCGACCTTTAAGGGCAAATATCTATGTATGTCATATGTTTTGATTGCAAATTGTGAGCTTTAATTGGTCGCCATACGGTGGAAGCGTAAACTTTATTTGCCGCACAGTTAGCACATTGTCACATCGCAATATGTATCTCGCTTCAGTCAAAAGTAAAAGTTAATTTCTTATGATTTTACTTTGTCAGTGCTTCAAAGTCAACTCAAAGTGGGCAAATAAAGAGGATTATGGAAGAGGGAAGAATATTTTTAGCTTACAGAGCTGTGATGAATTTTTACCTGTTTTGCTTTAAATAAATGTTTCCTGATTTGTAAATGCTTAATAAGTTGTGCATAAATGTGTGCTATCTACGGTAAAAGCTACTTTTAGTCTGTAGATGTGGCAAATTTACACCAGCCTCCTTTAGTCTGGCCTTTCCTCGCAAATATGCAAATACATATCAATATATATTGATGTATATACACATGTAATTATATAATCAGAAAGCAATGGCGGGCAGAGGGGAGATTTTTTCCATGTGGGTGTCACCAAATTGTATTGAACCATTGTTGGTCGGATCGAACTCCAGGTTGCTGCCTCAAAAATCAACGCTCGTTCAACTGACCCAATGAAATGAAATGAGCGAGGAATAACCGATTTTACCGTAGCCAAGGCAGTTGTTTCTTCTGTTTTCGCTTTAAGGATTCGTCAGAGCATAATCAACCATTCTTATAAAATTTGAAGGCAAAGGCTTAAAGGGGAGACATTTTGTCCATGCGGTTACTGCACACTCATTTTTATACACAACATTATATTGATATGCAAACACTAACTCAAGTTAGATTTTCTGCTTTTTCGTAAACGCTTAGGCAAATGTAAGTGAATTAAGAAAGAAGTAATATACCAGGCGTAATGATAGGCGATTTTCATGATGGTAATGAGAAAAAACCGGTTTTCTTGTATTCTTTAATTTCTTCCTTCTTGTTTCCCTGCTGTCTAAAGATCAGTATAGATGAAAAACAGAGAGTAAGATCGATATGGCGTGCTAAGGTGCGGGGGCTTAAGGATTCTTTAACTGTTCGTCAGGTGCCTTCCGTTCCTTTGGGTTCCACTGCAATCTGTTATCGCGACATCTCATTACCCATTATCTTTGCTAGTTGGCTATTCATTTGGTTAGGGAGAACTTAGCTGATGAAATTTAATGAAATTGAAGGTCTTATTAAAATCAAATCAAATGAAAAACTCTCGCTTCTGAATAGAAAAATAGCATTGACATGAGATATAGTTTCATCTTGTTAAAAAGTATGTCCGTACAAAAGTGATCAACAATTGGAATCAACGATAAGGCGATTGATGATCAAATAGGCCGGCTTTACATGATATATAATTGTTTTAGTCTTAGTGAAAAGCCAAAACACGCCTCTTGCAGCAACAAAAACAATTCGGCCGCTCTGTATTCCTATCCCCTTGTAAAGCAAAGTGTGCAACGACAATTTTAGACAAAGATCCAGGTGCCCTTGGCTCTGCTTTTCAGGCCAATATCTTCGAGTCGAACCTTTTAGCAGGGCATTTTCCCGATCAAACTCTTGCTCAGGTGCCAGCCCATTCTTTGGAGTATCTTGTATTCTCAGGTGTGTCACGAGAGCGCACTATAGAATGGTCGTTATACATCAATCATGCCCTAAATCTTTGAAAACACAATTTACAGCGAGATAAAAACATGAATTGTTTATCACTGGAGCGCCAAAAGCGTTGCCTTTGCTCGCGAATCTTTTTGTTTTACCGTTTACCGAGACAATCCTAATTGATACATCATGATTTCTCCAAATGAAGAATTCTTTAGAATCCACGTGGATGTACTTTAAGTTGCTTAGAATGCGGGCCTTTAGGACGACACCCCCGTTATTATGCATAGTCGTGGGTGCCCTAGGAAATTTCACAATAGGCAGTTAGGGTACCTGCACAATCTAAGAGAGATAATCTCACGAGTTGAATTGTTATAACAGGCCAGTGCAAGATTCATTCGGCTAAATTTCTTGCTAATTGTCAAAGTCTTCATTCAATCTTTTCATTTCTATCAAACTCCTTTGATCACTAGCAACTTTTTTATCTCGTACCCCGTTTTACACAAATTCGAATTTATCATCAACAGACTCCGTATCTACTTTAGCTTAATGCTTCTAAAATCTGGGCGCCTAAGCATTTCCCGGGGTTCTTCTCTGAGGGGAGATGGTTGACTTTGCTGTGTCTGTAAACGCGAGTCGGATAAAGATAAGCATAAGTTTAAACTTTCTGAGGTCCCTCAAGAATGATGCAAGTCTTGCAAGAGAAAAAGGTTTTTTATTTATGAAACAAGTGCAGAGTATCAAATCATTTTCATTTTGAAGGAGTCATGCCCGCACGAATAACAAGGTTCTTATTTGGCTTACCGTTTACGTATCAGCACAAGGGTTGCACCTGATAGCTAGTCATGTGGAACTATACAAGCAGATTTATGCATATGAATTTGATTTTCCCATTTCTTTTGATTTAAGTCTTGTATAGGAGATATTTCTTTATACTAGACCAACATGGCCTAAGACCCGAACAAATAATGGAAACTATTAGTTCTTATAAATCACATGCATTTACACATGGCAACAGAAATGAACATTTTTTCTGTAACTGGTGGTACAGCCTTTTTTCGTTTCGAACTATAGCTATAACTAGAAGCCAGGACTGAAATATAAATTTCATTTTCACTCAAAGCTTTCATGGGCATTTTAATCAAAGCTTTAATGGGGCGCATTTCAACTCGATACACTCCGAATGCAGGAATGTGTTTTTGGATTGAACTGAATTGACCTTAATTGAGTTGAATTTTCGCGGCAATCCCTCACACAGGACAGCTGAAATATGCTGAGTCGGTGCACGGAAGCGACAAGCAATCCTTCGTATCCGAGGCACAGGTCACACCGTACGATAAGATTCCCAGATCAGCAGATAGCTATGAAATTCCATTTATTCGCAATGTTTAAGTAAAAAGCTTCGAGTTGCGGTAACGTGAAAGGGAATAATTGATGGTCTCGCTTCAGTGTTATTTGAAAGCAGCCAGAGATCCATAAGCCATGTGCCTGGAAGATGATACAAACGATTTTCAGACGCAAAGCAAGAAAGAGGGATGCGCTTAGCACAAGCAAAAGAGGCAGATTTATTCTTAAGAGGGCACTTTATCAAGAACAAAAAGGAAATAATTATTCTGACGATGAAATAGTAGGCTTCCATACATCAGATCAGTATTTTTTATGTTTCTTATCACGAAACCAGGGTGAGAAAACATTTTAAGGACCGCTTTTATTTGATTAATTCGACCATGTTTAAAAACGCAAACTTTTTCCTCACACTAAAACGTCTTTGCCTGATAGCATAGCATAATCGACTATGCTCGATAGCATAATATTGCTTACTTAACGTTCAACAAAGTATTCTGATCAAGTTTCTGATGCCTTTCATATTCCTGCCTCCAAAGCCTTCGGCCCTTTTCTCTTTTCTCTCTCTATTTCTTTCAAGAAAAATATTTTCATATGCAACTGGAAATGCTTTCATATCAATTTGTCAGGTCCTAGAAATAAATAACGACATAAGAGTTGCCCAAATAGAATGGGGAACGTTGGGGAGATAAACCAAGTCTCATCTTCCATTGAGTCGCAAGTTGTTTTTGTACGCATTTACTAATTTATTCTCTGGTGTGATGCAAAATTTCCAAATGAAATGTCCATCGTGTTTGAGCAGGACTTGACGCTAAACGCTAAATACTGAGGCGCACAGCAAATCAACTTGTCGATTTTTTCGTTATTTTCTCCTAGCGAGAGGGGAGACTTCAGGATAATCAGCCAAGTTAAAGCTGTATAACTATGGCAAATAAGCAGATATATGGTCTAGTCTTAAGTTGGCAGAAAATTCACCGTCATTAGCAGCAGGACGGACATCCTCTTAATATTGTTCTTAATGCTAAGTCACTCTTTTATGACCAAGATAGTGTTGCATTGATGACGTCACTATCAGAAATTTCCACCAGTTGAATTCAAAATGTACCTATACATATGTAACTGCAAGTTAATTGAAGTTCCCGACGATAGAAGCTTAAACGACAGCATTGGAAAATTATGAAAAACACTTTGTTGAGACACGAATTATAATCGTTCACCGATACGGTCTATTTTCTAATTCCAATTCCATGAATGTTGTCTATACAAGAAGAACCACTCTGGTAGAAATGATATGGTAGAGCTTTTTATCTGTATGAAACATGGGCTCTCATTAGAAAGGCTAGAAAATCATTGCCGCATATGGAACCAGAACCGCATTGTGCGCCTGGGACCCAAAGATCATGGGGCCCCTTATGTATGCCAAAGTAGTTCGTGTCGTGTCGGGGGCGGGGGGGGGGGGAGGTTGGGGAGAGGGGGAAAGTGTACTGTGGCTGGTGGTGAAATGCTTTGTTGGATTTTTTTCAGAACATTGGTACCGCATGGTAGGCCTATAGTAATGGGATCTGGGCTGACCTTATCATCTATGAATAATCGGTTGTGTTGTATTGAGATGCAGCTTCCTAATTTGTCGGACTTTCACTGAAAAACAAAGCCTGTGTCGAATACAAATCTTCAAAGATACTAAAGTCGACAAATAGCCGTTTTAGAGAGACTTGGACACATTGGCGACCGGCTTTAAGGTAAAAACTTGATAAAGAGTCACAGTCGTTGGTAGCAAAAACCCTCAATCCACAGACAAAAATTGCGGCTTTCTTGGGTCATTTGCTACATAATACAATCAAAGGCGCAGTTTCCAGGTGCTAGGGAAAGAAACGGCTTGCATCTTATCGAAGGTAACTTTGAATGTAGCCATGCTTTGAGTTAACTTGTAGTCTATCAGGAAGAAACAGCGTTCCGTTACTCGCAGTTCTACTGGCACGGTCAAATAAGTTTTGAAAAAACTAATCTATTTAAAAGCACGTGCCCATTAAACAATCAAGTGTAGAGAAAATTGTAAAAATTTACAGCCAAAAACCATGCATTATTGATATCGTCTTTCGGAAAGTTGGATGTTGCGCTTTTAACGGGGATATTGCGACTCTTTATAAACAAATGTTAGCAAATAACGAGGGCGAAAGGCGTTTTATGAGGTCACTTGAATCAATGTTTGATAACCGCAACAGAGATAAAATAAGTTTTTAATGGAAACGTATCTCCAAGGCGTTCTTTTTTGCCAGGTTGATCGATTCGTATCGGTTTTCGCTACAATCACACTCCCAAGCACGTGCAAGAAATGGCGCAGGTTCGAAACAGCCATGTGATTCAAGCTAACATTGATCTGTTTGTCGTGTGATAAAATTGATTGCTTAGTGAATCGAGATAAGGAACGCAGGACGCAACTCTCTTCCTTGTTCATTGTAGCAGATAATAATTGGCATTTAATTGGTTTTATAAACGGATACTGCATTTAATTGGCTCATAGAAGCAAATGGACAATTTAAAAGAGACCTGGGTTTGGAAGAGGCCTTCCCTTTGGAAGCAGCTCCGATGTTCAACTAACATCCCCCAAGAAACATAAACATCATTGATGAATTCGAACACAAAAAATTAACTCACAACTTACTTAAAACGTAGCAATCAATTCACAAGCATCTTCTTCGATGACTTTACTAAGCGAATCATGCTTTTCTCATAGTCATTGCCTCTAACTGAAAAAACCCTACAAGGTATGGTATTTTGGCACCTCACGTTAGTCATGTATGGGGGAATTTGACGTCTTGTCACTTAGTATGCTTCTTATCGAAAGAGATGCACAGTACTTAATAAAGTTCAGGGCATTTCGAGAAAAAGGGGAGGAAGACAGCCACAATCTAAGGGTAACCATTGAAAAAGTATGCCCTTCATCATTACCAAAGTTCTAAAAAACTTTGTTTACAAAATATGAATTGAAGAGCAAAGTTTGTCTAAAAAATAGTCAAGTCCTTCTCCTACTTGATTTTGGTAGGACCTATAAAGGCACTAAGCATCTGTGTCTAATTGGTTAATGCAGCAGTTGACTTGGAACATAATACAAACAACTCAACAAATTAATAACTCCAATGAAGCAGCTCTGCAAATCTTAAACACTTGTCAGTTGTGTTTTGGATCACTTGAGAATTGACATGACGTCCAGAAAAGCTTATATCATTCTCCAGAAATATTGTTGGCTCTATAACTTCTTCTTTCTTTAAGCAATGTCTTCATATATTTCTGTCTTTCTTCTTTGGTCTTGGGTGGAATCTGAAGAACATGTGAAGATTGGAATCATTAGAAATACAAAAACTACATCAACAATTTCTTCTTTTCAAGGGCAACATGAAATAACCTATAAAAGCTGGAATAGCCTTTAGCCAAGGAGGTAAACAGAAAAATTTAAAGTAAAATTATGTACTAAATATTATGAAAGCTTACAATTCTTGCAATGAACAGGGTTGATAGAAGACTCTGAATGTGAAAATACAAACTGATCAATTACATACATTTGTTTCTTCAAATGGTGGATAAATTTCTTTCTGTTGAAGTAAAAATGAAATGATTCATTTTCAAAATTTGCATGTTAAGAAACAATAAATTTGGGTTAATAACTTCTAATAAATCTGTTTTCCTGGAACTATGAGAGGTATCAAATTCAGTTAAAGAGGTATCATTGAAATTATTCAGAAATTGTATTTTAAATGACAAACAAAGAAATCTATCACTGGACAAAAAAGACTGGGCTCTGATACTGGAGGACTATGTCTTTTGGTGGAAATCTTTCATTAATCAAATGACATATTAGATTATCCTCCAATAAACTTTTGCATCTATGTTTTGCAATCTGCACCAAACTTCAACAATCTGTTGGTGGTTGATTGTTAATACATACATACAATGTTTTTGTGCAATTAATAAATACAATGTTATATGTGCTAGCTTTCTGTACACTTAATAAACAAAGTTCAAAAACAGTATCCCTGGCTTTAGTGACTGGTATGAACACAAGATCTATACATGAATTCTATACGAAACTAATCAAAATTTTGTTTCTATTGACAGTCCTTTCAATTATACACTTCTTTGCTTGATGCTCTTCCATATAAAAACACTTACATTAAGAATAATTATGATAGTTCTACTCCTCCAACAAGCTCATATTTTACTCTTACTTTCTACATAATCAAAGAGAGGGTGTGACACGAGAAATTTTATCGACAGGGTTGATTAAAAATAGTTGATCATAGTGCACAAATTTTACACTCTAGTACTGAGTGGTTCCTTTGTGTCTAAGCTGGATTTAACAAAGTGCAAATCTAATTCTTCCCTGAAATACCAACACGCTGCTATAGATGTTTCAACTGTGACACCGCCCCCACACCCACTACTTTGGCAGGCCCCTGTCTGGAGCCAACTTTTACATAGCCTAAAAGTAGTTTCAAGATGATAAAAAGGAATAAATATTGTTGGAGAGAAATTGAAGTAGTTTTAGGAGCAATCTTAGCAGTATGAATTGTTCACTGTTTTATCAGTCCAACCTGGCAAGCCGTTAGGTCTCCAAATAATTGAAAAGCATTAATACTTTGGTGAATTATTCTTTGCCTTTGTCACCTGAAGCTCTCAAATTGTTGATCAAGATAAAGGAAAGGGTTACATACTCTTCTCTTCTCTAAATAATCATCTTGGTTCTCTGGTAAATTGAAATAGTAAAATATGGCAACAGGAAATAGAACATATAGTCCAACCTAGAAGAAGAGAAGTTCAACAATTTTACATCTGTATGAATTCATATTAATAATAAGAATAATCTAAGATAAGATAATGTCAGAGAATCATTATGCAACAATAACACAACTTATTTATTGCAAGAATTTTGTGTGATCAAATAACAGTCATGTCAAACACAATAAAATTATAAATTTATTTTGTCAGTTTTTCTGAATCTAAACTTTTAAGCCAATTTAATCACACTGCAAACAGACTACAAAAGTTGACTTTTGGATTCCCTGCTGTTCTTTCTAGTTGAGTTGGGTCTCCAGTGCCTTATTTGCTTCAGTTAAGGAAATTTCTAGCTTTTTCTTCCCTTATGATGTCTCAAATTTAGTCTTCACTTCAAAGTCCACAATGCCACATCATGTTTTGCCATTAGCAACTTTATAGAACAACTTGCCAGTTCAGTAAAGAGTAGTCAATGTTCATGTTAATTAACTAATCAATTGATTAATTAATTACTGTATTTCATGATTGGAATGTGAGTTTTCTCCCATTAAGATTTTCATATGGTATTCTAAAAATGCAAGATTAATGGACCTCCAGTCTTGATGATCAGAAATAACAAGCATGATTATCAAAATTTCTCCTTTTAGATTTTGAAATCGATCTTTCGACCATTTAGAAAGGATCTTTATTATCATAGACCTTAATTGCGAAATATGCCATTCTATATAAAACCAAAAGAAATATTTGTGTAAAAACAAAAAAGTACTGGCATATATTATATAACATAATTGAGCAGAGATCATGATGAGCAGAGATCTCTCGTCTCTCACTGTTCAGAACGAGATGCGTTTATTAACAAGATTGAAGAGCTTTTCTGTCATGATAAGGATCGAATTGCTTTGCATAAACAGTACACAGAAAAGCCAGAAATGTGACATCTGTATAAATGCAAGCAGTTTAATCATTTAGCAGCATCAACCTGTCCAAAAGAGGTTCATGAAGGGGTAAGTAGCTCCACGAATTCAAACGCAAAAATAGATTAAAAATTACCCTGAAAAGTTCGATTTTACTGCCCATATTTCTTTATGATTTTATCAGCAGCAAGACACTTAATTCCCGGCTTCAGAGAACAGAATTAAAGTTAGCACATTGCCATGAAAGTTTTTCGTCCAGATGTAGCCTCTTTTGGACAAGCGTTAAGAAGATCAACAACAACAACAGCTTGTGTGGATTGCCGGTCACTGATCGCCGGCTTGGACCGGCTTCGAATGTTTTTTTTCCGATTACCCGGATCGATCCAACTGTGTAGAAGGGGGGCGGACCGTCCATCATACGGCATTGATGCTTTACTGCCTGCTCTGTTAGTAGAATTACTAATGATTTCATTATTTTCTTATAGAAATAATTCAACTTACCAATCTTCCAAACCCACAGCTCCTGCATCAAAATTATAGCAAAAGTTTTGGGCCTTCACCACTACAATCGAGAAAATGTACGATCTATTCCTCATATAGAGTAAGTTGACTTTTTAAATATCTTTACATCATAATTTCAGGCATTTCTGGGGTGCGAAGGTCGTGGACTTAAAAGTATTTGGAAGGCGAGCAGAACAGATATCTACAATATAAGATCAACGCTTCCGAGCAGTAAAAGTAAACAGAGTGATTATGCATATGTCTTGCAAAAACGGAAGGAATATTTCCCTCTATGTTTAAAGAAAACAGCGAGCTTCGGTGCAGATTCAGTTGATTTTCTCTAACTTTTTCTGCTTTTTTGTTATCCCGTTTATCTTGGAGACTAGGTGGATTATTAATATTTTGAAGGACTATGTAATGGAGAAACCTTCTAATGTAATCATTGAATGAATAAAAATTTAGATGAATCAAAAATAATTTTTCGTTCCTCAAATAATTTGTCTCCTTTTTTCGGTAAGAAATTGAGAATATCTTACAGTATTTGAGATGGCACACTTTAGCAGTAAAACCTGAATAAGCAAAAGGAGAATGTCTCAAGTTTGCAAGTGCCTGAGTGCCTGAATTCCAAGCCAGTGTTCAATATAAGCAAAAGCTCGGAATAAACTTCTTGTTTTACTTCTACTATGCAAATACCCAGGGTAAAGAGCCCCGAAAAGAGCACCACGATCATAGAACTGGGTTGAAGATGTCCAAAAGCTAGTTTAATGCATCGTGTTAGATTCTTTTCGTTGTAAACGTCAAATTATGTCAGTTTCACAGTTGCTTATATTACAAAGGGGCCTCCTTCTTTTGCATTTGTTAAGGCATTATATCCAGCAGGTCACAAGGCAAAGGTGAAAGGAGAATGATGCAGGCACAGGGCAAAGGTGAAAGGATAAAGATGCAGGCACGGGGCAAAGGTGAAAGGAGAATGATGCAGGCACAGGGCAAAGGTGAAAGGAGAATGACGACAATCAAGTTTTGGATTAGCAAAGTCTATTCATTAAGATGTGTGATGGCATAATTGGTTTTAGAAAGGGACAGGCAACGCCGCATAAGCTGAAACATGCTAAATATTCTTCAAACAAGATGACCAATCTTCTGAAGTTGACAATGTCTTGCGTTTGCATGTTCTCGAACGCAAAGCTACATTTACAAGCCTATGAGAGTGACCCTGTATTGTTAATCTTTGTGTATAACTTACAGTCATCTATGAGTTACTAGTATTGGAAAATTGCTCTTCATTTTCTGCACACAATTTTTAATAACGATTATTACCTCGAATGATATTACCATCTAGTTTTCACCTTTGTTTTCTTCTAAGTTCATCCATTAAATTATCATTTTAACAGATGCCTGCATTGTTGCTGAAAATGCTCGAGGACTGCATGAATAGAAGTGAATTGATAGATTACCCACTTCAGAGCCACGTTATCAGAGCTTATATTTCAGCAAGAATCTTTGAGGTATCAAAGTTCTGAAAGCATTGCGAAACTTTAATCAAGTTGGCTGACAACTGGATATGGCTACTCATGGCTACACCTTCCAAATGAATTCAATGCGTGTTGATTTGTATGTGATCTTCTGACATGCGATTTAATGATTCATTTTAAATACAACTTGAAATTTCACTTAGCATCAGCAAAACATACGTGCACCACTTAAAGGCAGTTGCAGCGTAACAGTATCCAAATGGGTGTGACAACCCCCCCCCCCCACCTCTTCCATCTTTTTGATGAGTAAATTATGTTTCCTCTGTTTTCTCTATCAGTGTCATAACTATTTGAAATCTTTCACCCGATTGTTATCTAACACTCTCATTTTGCCTGGTAAATTAACCCCTGGCTTTCCCGATACTTTGGAAGGAAAGCGTTTAACATTTACCATCAATGGCATAGAGAATAGGTTTTGCATTCACCAAAAAGAACCAGCTACTCGTTTTTGCTCGAACCTTTTTACCTAACGCAAAAATTATTTGATGAAGCATTAATGATCCGGCGACCGCTGTTCATGAATCGAAACCATGTCTTATCCGCACAAAGTATACGTTCCGAATCGAAAGTTATCAAACCCCGCTACGTTGAGAACAGTAAGCGGAAAGTTCTGGGTGTAGTACTGTTAGCAAGAACTGGCATTTAATCTGCTATTTCTAGAGATGGTTTGTGGAATGTGCGAAATACGCTAGTCACGGAACAACTTCAAGATAACATATCGGTCCATATCATTGCAGCCGCGATTACTATCTGTTTCGCACCAGCAAAGTCAAATAACTAGAAAAATGTGAGCTCACAGGAAAAGCTTAGCATCTGATTTGAAACGCGTTTAGCTGATCGCAGCATGTCTTCATCCATAATGTTCGTAGGGTGCCTGAAAATCCCATGGATTCAGGATAAGGAATTTGGAGGAGATCTCTCGGATTCTGTAGCCACCTTTCAGACTTGCGTTTTGCTATTTTATGAGTCGGCCGATCCGACAAGCACCTGCCTGAAACTGCCTATGGATGCTTTGGTAAATTTGCAGTTAGAAGCACACTAGTGCATTACCACATTACCACAATAGTAGTAAAATCATTTGTCGAAGTCTGCTATCAAACCTTTCTTGATTCCTTATCAACCCATGGCTACCCCAATTTTAGAAAGAGATGCCATAAATTACCAGGTTTTTCCTTGGTGTGTAATTGAGGAAAGGGGGTCGGAACATACAAAAGGGTGTTGTCAGAAATCTGAGAAATATCTAACAAGCGTGGAGGGGGAGAGGGGAGTTCAAAAACTCACAAAATGACGGAACGAAAGGCTCCAGAGAACGCAGTTATGAAAACTTGTAACATACACATTTTTGTCCACCTGGTACTATCTTTGGCTCTGTAAGTCTTCCCTCTGACAATTAGAGCAAACTTCGAACTTTGCTTCAATAAGTAGAAGTATTTGTTGGTTGGAAGAAACACGCCATCAGTAGATCATTTTCAATAACGACGGCAAACATAATAAGAGCGGGAGAGATTAGAAAAAGCAGGGGTCTTAATAAGACGAAAAATCAATAAGCAGGGGTCTTAATAAGACCGGGGTGTTGGAAAATAATCAAAAATTAGGCACCTAGGTGTAGGCCCTAAAATCCTTTGTCACAATCCACCTGCCAAATTTCGAACACACGGCAAAATTGTTAAGTCAAACTAGCTCTCATTTGTTGAGATTTTGACTGTTGTTATTACGAAATATAGCAATCTTCTATTTACTATGTTGCATAAGTTACTTGGTTTTACAGTTCTGCGTATCAGTGCTCTTTGATCAAGGAAGGTGTTACCGTGGGCTTGTTGACCTAAGAAGTAGCATGTGCTCATTCCTGCAACCCCTCGTGTAGTTAGCACTCTGTAACCGGCTATTCATCTTGTCTGCGTTTGGTCATTTCCCGGAGTCTGTCTGCACTGAAGGGTATCGAGGGAGTATCGAGTATTCTTGTGCAACACGATAAATTTTACGATGGCTCTGTGAAATTTCGAAGTTTCAAAATATTTGCTGCTGCCACTAAGATCTTCAGCGCTGGAAATTTGTTTACGTTATCAGAGGTAGATGCAAGACAAGTTAAGGCTGCAATTTCGATCTCTTTTTAATATTTAATCCTTGCCAGGAAAGCTATGGAAATCAATTTCATTCTTAAAGGAAGAAATACTTTATTGAATGCAAAGCCCATAAATTTTTTATCATGGTATTGCTGCTACCATTTTCTTTGAAGTTGAGAGTTGTCTTGATGTTTGATCAGAAGTCTAGATGCCGGGATTTTGAGCTCTCAAGGAAAACCACGATGATAATTAAAATGGCCCTCCTCGTCATATAGGTAGAAGAATGGGGATAGCATGATAGGTCAACAATAAATGAGAAATCAATCTACCATATCGTATACTCTGGTCTGTATTAAACTTTTCTAACCTCCTATTGCTGTACTTAGTTATTGGGATTGAGGTTGAGCTTTAGTGTAATTTTCAGGTCTTGGTTGCAATTTTTAGTTCACTTTTCTATAGATTTGATTAAAACTAACGATAAAGTCATGTTGATGATCATCCGTAGAGCATTAAGTTTGATCTATTTCTGATTTTTTTTCAGTTCAAGAAAAAACCCTCTCCTTTCCTTGGGCAAATTATTTTTTTCAAACTAGCCTGTCTCCATGCTACGTCACAACACTCTTTCAATGTGTTTGTTGTAACACGCTGGCAACTTTCTTCCACACACGACTAGTTTAACAAGGTGGCGCTCTCTTGTAGTTTTTCAAGGCCGGTGTCCTAGCCCTTTTCTTTTTCATCCTATTTTCTTGTTTTCAAGTCCTGCTTGTGGAAAAATGTATAAATTTTTTAATGTTTACGTGCAAAAATGAATCTGACAAGTATTAAACTCAAGTCACTAATTTTGTTTCACCTCACGTAATGTTATCAGCTTGGCACCTATCCCTTTATCATCACGTAATTTTTGTAGGTCTCTTTTACCACTATCGCCAAGAGTGAGAAGACCGGTAATTGGTAGAGTGGGAAGATTCGAGAAGTTGTTTCTTGCTTCCACCTAAATTTCATGGCGAATTTCTCACACAGCACACAAGATCCAGATCCGGGCAGTCAAAATCTTACATGAGCCGGTCCGGTCTTCCGCAAAGCCAGATGGTCCGGCTGGGAGAAAACGGCCTAAACCACAGCAGTGGCCAGTGGCAAATGTTTTGTGTGAGATGCCTTTCTGAACTGGCCATGTACACGCAGATGTAAAGGGAAATTAGGAAACCTCTACTTATCTTTGCAAGAATCTTACTCCTGCTACCGAAATGTCGGGGTTTCCACCCATAAATCAGGTAAGATAAAGATTTGTGTTCGGTGCTCACTTTTTGGACAACGGCCTGTCAAAGTTATGATATCTTTTGATTTAGGCCTTCTGCATGCTTAACAACAAAGTAGATTTTATCATGGGCATTTTTCGGAGGACTTCAATTTTCTTCTGAACCATTCATATCAGATGTAGTACCTAGATTAAGCCTATGTTTGGTACATTCATAGCATAATTAGACACTGGTCCTTCCTTGTTATTTATATGCGGACTTGATAAGCTCTCACTTAATTAATCTGCATATATATCCCATGTGCCCCTATTAACTCTACCAGAGTCATGAGATAATATTTGCTGAGCTTTTAATCAAAACTTTTCGGTTGCTTGGGGGCTGTTGATGCAAGTCAACAAGACTATCCCATTCAGACAAATGTGTTGATGTATGCTAGTCTAGATATTTGGAGCTGTGTTTTTTCCTTTTCTCACAAAATAGGATAGACGTAAGATTTATATCCACATTTTTGGTTGATGCTATTAAGAGAATGACTTTATTTTTGAAATTTTGACATCTTTCAACATTTTGTTAGTATGTAAATTTTGGTCTTTAGTCGCAAAAATTTTCATAACAACAATTCACTTTTTATGATTTTGGAGCAAATGTCCTAGAACATCATGTCATGTAGAAGTTTTTGCGTGCAGTTTGAAAGCTAAAGAGAATTCTAGATTCTTTTCTCAGACGCACAATTGACAAAAATAATGAGGAAAGGTCTTGAAGTAGCAAAGATGTTTGCAAGTAGAGAAACAGCACTGAAATCTTGCCAGAAAATTTCTCTAAAAGTGGGAAGTGCATAAAAAGTGATAAGTCATATTTGTGAAAAATGAAAAATGCTTTGAAAAGTTTAATTTTAAATCATACAAGGAAAAAAAGGAAATTTTCACACTACACTTACTGCTGGTAATCAATTAAGAAGATCTTTCATAGCTCAGATTGAAATATTGTCAACTTGATTAAGTGGCTTTAGGGTTTATCAGCATAATTTATTGCTTTAAGAAGAACAATGGTCACATATTTCAAAAGAACATTTTTGTGGTCCTTGGAACTTAGTATTAATATTCCATATGAATGTAGATATGTCTGAGCCAGGCCTTTTCGTTTTACGCGGGCGATCGCCATTGCTCTCGCCATTACTATCGCCCTCGCCAGATCATTGCTGTGGGCAGTTGACCACCCTTGCAAAATCATGTGTCCCCCAAAAGAGAAAGGAAGAGCATGTGGCTATTTTTGCTGTCCCTATTATTCAATTCAGTGCTCAGTATTCAATTTGATACTAGAACGGGCTGTTGATATTTATTTGGGGAAAAATCGAAAGACTGTTGTAGAGGAGCCTCAAAGTAAAAGGCTTCGCAATGAGGCTCCAAAAGAATATGAAAACATAGACAATGCCATTGGGGAGGACGAGGGAGAGAACATTTCAAGCGAGTCAGAATAAGATTACGATTCACACTCTGTAGAAGAACTTTAAAAAAAGCGAACTTTGATTGATTTCAAGTTATATCTCTTATGTTTTTACTTAGCTGGTCAAACATGTTCTATCTTTGTCCATTCTTAAAAGTCACATCATTCCTATATGAAAGGTCAAGTTGCTAATGAAAATGAAGCATCCTTTTCTCTTTTTTAGCATTATAAATCTTCACAATGGCAATAAAAAGGGGAAAAAGTTTTTGCATACTTAAGTACTTTTTCGTCCGACACTCCTCAAAGCTGACAAAGTAAATAGCCAGTTGCGGATCGAAAACACTAGAGGGTGACAAGAAGAGCGTGTGATTGGTTATAGTTGACCAATCAGCCCTTCTTAACACCTAACTCTAGAAGAGCCCAAGGAAAAAGACGAACTCTTCCTGTCTGTAAAGAATGGGATTTTCCATTGAAATATAGACAGACTCCAAAACACCTAGGTGGAAAGACGTCCTAGCCTGCCCAATTATACGAAAATAATATATATTATTATAAATCATTACATTCATTCACACATTAAAAATCATTACATCAAACAATGGGCAATCTTTCGGAGATAATACCATAACTTCCCCCTTCAGGTCCTGAAGGATTTCCTTTTAACAGATATTGTTAGACGGTCGATTGCTGAACCACATGGGCAGTTTGTTGCCCTTGCGAAAATTTCATCACGAAAAGGCCTGGTCTGAGCAAAAATTCTATTTCATTGAATTGACTTTTAGATTGCTGGTCACAACTACAATGTATATGAAGCTTATTACAAGCAGGTGAGTACAAACATTGATTCTTACTTCTTGTCAATAGCTCTTTTGATAATTAGAATATTGTTATTTGTCACACTTGATTGTTATTCAATATCAACCTCAAGTCTGATAGTCAACCTCAAAGAATATCCCAAAGCATTAAAATCATAAGCAATATTAGTCCATAAAGTTTTTGAACATTATATAAGTCATATATTTTGTAATTTGTTGGTAGTGGCAAATGTGGTTTGGCCATAGTTTGATGTTCAGTAAGCAGTTTGATGTTCAGTTTGATGTTCAGAAGGAAACCCTGTAAACTTCTACAAGAATATAGATTTTTGTTCTCTAGGCTAACCCTGTTCTAATATGCACAAAATATTCTCCTTTGGAACTTTAATCAGTTGATTCAATTCTAATGAAGGCAGTTTGTGATTTTCAAGATTTTCTAAAGTAAAAATTTGAAGGTATTTCCAAAATTTTCACTCCTGCATCGGACAATCATGTTTAATTATAACAAGGCTTTAAGATTCAGATCATTTTATTCTATTTAGTGTCAGATATTTATTTTTCATTAACAGATATTTGTAAGCCTAATTTCTTCCCAAGTAACTTACAACTATCAGATAAAGTGTGTTAGTTTAATATTGTATTCTAGATTCAAGTCCTATTTTAATAGGCTGTGTATTATCACAACTTCAATCCCTCATTTTGAATTGTAGGCAAATCCTTCAGGAACTGCAACAATAGGGGCCACTGAAGCGGCCTCTCTTTTGAAGAGAAGTGGTCTCAGTGATGGAATTTTGCATGATGTAAGTGTCTATTCTCAACTTTATTACTTCTTTCAAAGAATTAATTCAACAAAGACCATTTAAAAGCCATGCAACTCTACCCTCAGTCAGACACTTTGCTTCTAATGTTATATATTTATAATGTTAGTTTGGTAACCTTTTAAGCTTGGTCTATGGACTTTGCTTCTTTAAGAATGTTTGGAAGAGGAACCAAATATTGTACAATAAATTATTTTATTTGTAGATAATTTTGCATGTAATTTTTTTATTTCATTTGTTGTTTTCTTTATTGATATTTAAGTTGTCAGTTATTTGCTTTAGCCAGCAGTGGTTATTTGTACCCTTTGTATAAAATATTAAACCTTTGCCTAGATATGGGAGCTTGCTGATCTGAACTCAAGAGGCTATCTGGACAAGCAGGTAGTGTTTCACATTTACTTTAATGTTTTACTATACTCTGAAGTAATTCAAATGAAAATTAAATTAGTTCAGTAAGAATAAGGGATCAGTTCTTTTTAGCAGTTGAGGATGGCAAAAGGGCTCATTTTAGAATGGAGATTTGTTTGTCTCTTCAACCATTTATCAAGGCATAATTCACCAGGACATTGCCAGGGAATCCATCCTTTGCTGTGCTGCATCAGCTGATATGATTAGGCCTAATTATTTATCTCAAACCGTTGTATTGATTGAACTATGAAGTTTATCTGCAAATTGAATCAAGAACTGTCATAAAGACTCTAAAAGTTTCATTATCGCAAACTGGTTGCTCTTTTAAGATCTTCGAGTCTATGAGCTTTGTCTGTTGTGTCCCTAATTCGCTCTGCAGACCCCCACAAAGAAAATTCCATCAATTCACAGATAACACCTTAATTTTGGATAATTTTTGTGTATGTTTGTTCATTAATTTTGCTGGGTGTTATAATGATATTACATTGTCCATAAATATATTTACCTACACATCCACTTTTTGGTCACCATTTGCACACAGCTTGACCCTCCAATTTAAAGGTGTGCGCTGTATATTGCTTGGTACTCCCAATTCAGGCAATGCTGGGAATGAAATGGTAGGGGTGCGATGGATCACACTCCTTGTGGTGTCGAGGCGTGCAATGGTGTGCAATTACTTACCAGCGTGCAATGGTGTGCAAGTACTTAATAGCATAGAAAGCTGTATATAGAGTTGAGAACCTAAATTTACCATGCGAAAACATAAGACAAGGCTAGTCCAATCGATACATTTTCTTAAACAAGCCTTAGAATTGTCAAATCCAACATATTAAGAGGACCATATTAACAATGTTGGATCACTTGACCACATCATTCAACATTGTTGGCTCTGCACAACGTGTTACAACATTTGTGTAAACGATCAGTTAAAACTTTCAGCTTCTCCCTTGAAAGCGATGCAGGCGTTAATCTCCTCTTTGAACTTCCTGCGGAGAAATCTTTTTTTCGAAGACAAGGATTCGCAAAGCAAAGCGCGTCGAGCAAACTGAATTTTTATCAGCGTTCTGGAGGCAGAACCAAGTTCTTGGGATGTTACGGCCAGTCTACGTTAATATCGGAAGGGAATAAACAGAAGTTTGGAGAGTCTAGTAGATAAATTGAACGGTCCAATTGATAGCACCTCGTCTTTGTGCCAACGAAGGTTTTTCCTTTCGTTTTGAAGTTCTCTTTTTTCGTTTCGACACCACGGCAATAACTAGAGCGCCTTCTGTGTCGCCACCATCGTAAAATGAAGAAAAATTATTCTTAGTCGTCAGTTTTAACTCATTGTGTAAAGGGGTACATCGATAAGCCAAAGATGACAAATAAAGTCCGTCCGTTAAAGCTGATCAGTTTTAACTGACCGCGTATTTCAGCCTTGTAACACGGAAAACGGAAACTAGCACATAACAACAACTGCCTCTATGAAGTTCAAGCTTGTCGTATTTTGCGTTAAAGGTCGAAAGAGCGGCGATTTTCCTGCTTCTTAAGGAAACTATAATATTCTCCAAACTTCGTTGTGGTATGATAAAAGCACAACATTGAGCAGTATTGATTACTCTAGAATGAAGTGTTCAGATTATTTGTGGCGTGCGATGAACTGCACTCGTGAGAAACGGAAGGCGTGTGCCAAAGTGTGGGCGTGCGATCGCACGCCATTCCCAGCATTGACTGCAATTCTTACATGTATAAATAATGAATCTTTTTCTTTCTAGGGATTCTTTGTAGCATTAAAGTTGATTGCTCTGGCTCAATCTTCCAAGGAAATGAGTACGGCAAACTTGACAATTTCCTGTTCCGCACCCAAGCTGGTTAGTACCAATGTTACAATATGGGAATACATCATCTATCAAAAAACTGGATGTAAAGCTAATGTGATTTTCTCGTCACTTGAACTGTTTTTACTGCACAGCCCCGTTTTACCAAATGATCACTTCAAAACGTTTTAGTGTTTACTCACACATTATTTTACTGTCATTTGTGATTACATACTTTTTGCTGCAACTAAGTTGTCTATTGTAAAAGATTTTGTGTGCTTGTTTTTCCTGGTACTATTGAGTACCTGATAGCTGTTCATTGCACAAAAGGGTTGGCCAAAAGAAGATAAGCATTGTTTTACCCTGCATTATGGATACAATTAACATTTGCCCGTCGGTGCTTTATTGTGATAATATGCATGTTGGTATATTTATAGAGATTTTCTGTTTCTTCTCTTTCAGGGAGAATCACCAAGACCTCTTGCACCCCCACCATCAGATGCAGGAAGCTGGATAATAAAGGTGACAATTAGCATGATGTAGTCCCTGAAAACAGTGATAGAATTCTTAAGAACTGCCGACTTCGATTAGGCCACAATCCATAAAAAACCGCTTATTGCACGTTTTGTCGACAGAGCCGCTGATAAATTTTTATACTGCATTAGCTCTGTCGCTTGGTTCTCTACTGTGAACCCTAATGCTGAATCTTTACAGAGAGTTCACCAAAAGCATTTTAGCTGGAGACCAGACCCTTCACGGATTTCCAAAAGGACGATTATGTCTTATCCCACTAGTTGTAATTGATCTTGGGCCTGAATATAGGAAAAATGTTTGGGAACTGAGAAATGCTGTTGTGTTATGTTGCAGAAGCCTTTACGGCAGCTGTTTCGTTCATTGCTGCTTGACCTTGCACGGAGTAACTGTTATAATATTAATCGTCGAAATTCACCGGAAGAAATTACTCTTTTTCAAATAAGTTGTCGTCTCACGGTGGATTCTGTTCTCATTGACGTAACCAGTTATGAGAGTTTTGCAAGCATTTTTTCTGGGTGTGGCAGTTTTTTTAATTAAAAATCGTGATGATCGCCAATGTCAACTTCCCACACTAATTATACAAGTGTTATATAAGTTGTGTCATTGATTGGTGCATGTTTCTCAAGTTTAGACCCTTCTGCTTTTTAGCAAGCCGAGAAGCAAAAATATGACGGGATTTTCGAGGTAAGAGGATGCTACTAGCTCTTTATCGGGTATAGAGTTACATTTGTTACTCTTGCGTAGCTATCTGCGTGGGTGTCTGCGTGGTTCCCTTCGTCGCTCTCTGCCTGGATACCTGCGGTGATGCCTGCGTGGATGCCTGTGTGGATGTTTGCGTGATTTTTTCTGCGTGGATGCCTGCGTGCCTAGCTGCAGGTTTACTCTCCCTTTTAATTTCCAAACCACAACCTAACAGTGACCAATTTTTGGAAATTGACCAGCCACACTTGTCTGGTCAATTTCGAAACTATATTTGGTACTTAAAGTCGATTTAGAAGATAGTTATTATGCTCAAAATCTTGAGTTGATGGGGCAGGTTATGTTTGTGCACTTCTTGAAGAGATGTCGACAGTATCTTTTATAGTACAAAAAGGTCCTCAAATGAACTAGTAATTATCTTCTGGCAGTTGCCCTGTGCTGTTGCACTTTGTTTCCTAAAAAGTTCTCCAGTAACGCGTTTGTAGTGCTATCCCAGTTTAGTAAATTTATCCTTACATGAAAAATTCATGGATTAGCCCGTCTCCAAGTCTTCCACCAAAACGAAAACAATGTTAAGTGTAAATCACCCAAAGTACCCCGAAAGACCCAACACTCATAATATAAAATTCCCCAATTATCTTTCAGTTATCTCTCAGTTTTAGGATATTATCCTTAACGTTCGTTTTTAGTGTATCTGTTTATTTTTTTTTTCAATTCTTGTACTGGGATTTCCTTCATGAAGTATATATGTCTGACAACAAATTTTTTCTGCAGACATTGCAGCCTGTCAATGGGTATGTCTCAGGGGAGAAAGTCCGACCGGTAAGTATCGCCTGGTGTTTTAATTTTGTCCCGGAATTTCCATTAAGTGACGCAAGCTACTGTTGCGCGCAAATCATTTCTCTATTCGGGTTCGAAACAACGTGAATTAGATGGTCATCTTAAACGTTTCATCTGCTACCTGACCTATTAAATGACTTTATTCTTTTCTTTGTGCTCGCATGTCGGGCTACTAAGATTGCACAAAAGAAATTACCAAGGTTTCCGCGGGTTGCATGTATTTCCACGGTCTTGAATTATATGGGCTTAAAATTAAAGGTAAAGCTTCCTGCCATGCAGCATCGTGGAGGGACATGTTTCTTGCTTAGATTGGTATGGATCTGTCCGTTTCTGTAAGCTTGCATGGGATGAAAGTTGTTCAAGTCTACTTTGTGAAGATTTTGAGCTGTTTTAAAGATTTATTTCGAATAAGGGACGACCCGCTTGTCGCTGTATACCCTTTAACTCTCTCTTTTTACCAGATATTAATGGTTATTTTCATAAACTGCAGAGTGTACAATCTGTTTAGTTACTTGAGTCTTTCAGTGGGCAGAATGCATCCCTTTCAGAACAAAGTTTCAGAATCTGTCAGTGGTATTGCACTTTCTAATTATGACAATGTCTACATATATAGGTGTTGATGAACTCAAAGCTATCTGTTGATGTTCTTGGAAGGGTGAGTAATCAAGTTTTGAAGAGTAAATGCGTGCTTGCTGCAACTACTAATGCCCTTTGACGTTGAGTAAGGAGTGCTATCTGGCATTCAAAGCAGTTGCAGAATTGTGTAAATCCCGCAAATGTGATCCGATTAATAACGTGACATGATATTTTGCGAGCAGCAGTCAACGCTTATCTTTGCGAGATTGTTGAAGGAAAATATGTTTGGATTTTAGAAAATGATTGACATTAGGTCTACTGATCCTGTCTGTCATGTTCTTGGCGATCATAGCGTTAAAGATCATTTTCAGTAATAACTGGAAAAAATCAGTAAACACTTTCAGTACTTTCAGTTAAAAATCCTTGCATCCTTGAAATCATGAAGTTGATTCCGAGTCTTCGATTCAATGGAGCAATTGGCTTGTAAAATTCGAATAAACGAATAATTCCAAAACTTCTCTCAATAAATTCGATTCGCTTGTGTAGTGCACCTGTGTACAACCACCCCAAGCGCCTGTCTTTAAGCAAATTATTTGGATGTCGCTAAAAAGTTTTCCACAAGTATATACTTGCATTCAGGATTTATTTTCTAGTTCAAAAATACACTAAGCTGTATGCACCAATATGCCCCATGTGGTGGGGATTTATTAGAGTGAATCTAAGGTTTATTCGGTTTTTCTGTTCATGGAATTTTAAGATCAAGCATCTTCTTCGTAAGGTCTGGGCAATGGCTGACATAGACAAAGATGGGATGCTAGATAAAGATGAATTCGCGGTTGTAAGTCATCGACTCTTCTGATAAATTTGATAAAAGTTTTTCGTAAGGTCTTTTTTTCATTGTTGATTTTTAATCTAAGCTTCTAAAGCAAGCTCTTCGATAAATGATATTTGCAGTCCATAGATTATGAATTAAGGTTTGGGTTTTGTATCAATCGTTAATAATACAATAGAAGCTTATGATTTCTTTGATGGATATCTCAATAATAATCAACTGTCTTTACGTCAGTATTCTTAAAATGTCAACAAATATCAACCCAGGGCTGTATATTTACTTTATTAATGTATTTTTTCTAGCTGCTGTGTTATAATGTAAAGTACATCATTGTTTTTTTATTCTTTACTGTTACCTAAATCGTAATCATTCTCCAGGGGCAAATCATAGCAAAATTGCTACAAGCACTTTATAAGAGAAAATCTTTGAATATTAAATTTTTGTAACTGACGTTTTCTAGGCCATGCATCTGGTATATCGAGCTCTGGACGGCGAATCTGTTCCAACTATTCTTGCAACCGGACTGGTACCCCCGTCCAAGAGGGCGATCGCGTCACAGGCAGCTGCTGTCTCATCAATGTCATCTGGAAGTTACAGTCCTAGAACCTCAAGCATATCGTCGGTGAGTCTGTCTTGGCATAGTCGCTTGCTAAGCTCGCCCCCTTAAATGACAGGTTATTGGACAAAATAAGAAGATTTGTAGCATCTAGCGTGTAGCAGTTGCTGTTCATTGTAGCACTTACAGCTTGCTATAATGGCGGTGGAATGGCGCCTGCCATGGTTTTGTTGGCCTGCAAGCGAAGCACAATACTTCGGCATGCACAGTTTTCACTCAACTATGCTGCGATTGAATACCTTTTGCAAAATCATATGAAAGTAAAAATGGCATAGAAAGGAACTGATCGCCATAGCCCACAACGCCGTGGCCCTACAGAGCGTTCTCCACTTTCGATAACTAACATAGGCCTAACGTTTGCTGTTTTAACGGGCTATTGTGCTGAGCATGTTCACCCAGATATTGGTGGCGCTATTTCCCTGGTTCAAATGTTGTATACAATACTCTCACAAACGACATTTCACGAAGCACATTTCTTAAACGATAATCAATCTTTTACATTTGATTATCCTTGTCTTCATTTGACCTATGCTATATTTGCGACAATCACCTCAGGATTCTGGCTAATCTAATACTGTCTCAAAAGCTTCCATACGTAATGGCTTGCCCCCTTTAACATGTTTTTTGATGGGGTCTTTTCATAACTGGCAGCCACCTGTTGCAACTGGAAAGGCCTGGGTTGTTACTCCTACCGAGAAATTGAAATTTGATGGTATGTTCGCTCAAGCCGATACGAACAAAGATGGGCTAGTTTCCGGTAAGCCCTTATAATTCTATTTCTAAGATTGCATGGCCATGTGCTGTGTTAATATCGAAATCTTAGTATATCGCGGGCCTTTAAATTGACATAATACTGTTCTCTAAACTGTTTATACTTTTGCTTAATTATTATGTACTGTATCAGATGGCGAAGATTCTATTGTCACATAAGTTTGCCATTTTGATCAAAAATGACATTTCACAAAACAAGATACCTGGTCGCATTAGAACTCGTATTGCAATGCCAATTTGGAACTTGCAGTCCTAGTCACGTGATCTGTGCACGTCTGCGATTTCCTAGAATTTGACGGTATTCATTTTGGCCGGTTCTATTTTGCAAGGATTGCTACCTTCATAAAATAATATAAGCTATGAGAAAAAGTTAAAAGAATATTGTAACTGGAATTTCTTAAATTTATTACTTATGGTGATATTTTTCACATTTCAGGTCCTGAAGTGAGAAATATATTTATCGCCTCTGGACTTTCGCAACCGGTTCTAGCTCACATATGGTATGTTCCTGTCCTACCTTTCTGTTATTTCTGTATTATTTTTAAACAATGTGCGGATCTCTGATGTTGCTTCTCATGCTAGCTTGATTTTATTAGCTTGAATCTTATTGGCGCTAAAAGCAATAGAAAGTTATGTTTTAGTAGCAATCTTCACTTGCTACAGTGTCTATTCTACGCCATTTCTCCTTGATTTCAGGGGGTTATGCGATACCAAGAACACAGGCTTGCTGAATGCGGAGCAATTCGCCCTTGCGATGCATCTTATTTCAAAAAAGGTATTCGGTTTCTGTACGATTTATAATAATTGTTGATTATTAATCAGCAAGTGGATCCCCTCGCCCAATTTCTCTGTCGACTTGAAGAGGGTGCTTGCCTTTGGACTGCCTCATTTTCGTAGCAGTTGCATAGCCTTCTTTTTTGGGTTTTTTTGTTTACGTTTGATTTCCTTATATTACGTTAACGTGCTTGGAATTTTATTGCATCAATCCTTGATGCTCGAATGCCTGCCTTGACCAACACGCTGACCAATACATATGAATATAACACACTTTCATTGTTCCTAGCCCTCTCCTCCAGATCTCATGAATTTAGCCGCCTAAGTTTCTTATCAAAATACTCTTTATGATTAATAGCTGAAAGTGAGATTTTATCGGTATTTCTAAACCAGATTTTAGTATCGCTGCATCTAAGACAGTATCTTAAATTTTAGAGAAGCGGTATCGACCCACCGACTCAGTTAACCCAAGAAATGATTCCGCCAACAATGCGAGAAAAGGACGTGGGTAGCATTATTCTCTAATTTTGCTTTTAGAATCATGGTAATCTTGTCTCTCCTCCGTTTATTTCGATGGCTCACAAGGCAGTTTCTCATTGGCCCTCTTCTCATCTTCACACAGGAAATCCCGTCATTGTCTTCAAATCTTGCAGCCCTGCAAGCGAAAGATTTTGCAGCGATCAAGGAGCTGGACCAGATTAGTCAAGAGATCGAAAAACTTGGTCGGTGAGTAGAATTGTCATTTCTCCATTTATTTACAACAGTCATCTTGCCAAAATCTTATGGATGATACAAAAGTATAGATTGGATTGAATTCCCGAGTATCAGTCTAGGATGGACGTTTCTTGCTTCGAAACATAATATCTCTTCTGACTTATACACCTGTGGAGCTACGAGTTGGTGAGTTGTAATTCGACCTTAAGCAGAATTTTCTGAGTGCTCTTGAAAATGAGCAAGTGTAACCTTTTAGTGTCTACATTATGGGAGAAGACTTGCAGAAAGATTAGATATTGCAGGAAGACTTTCTTACTGGGTCGTGTTTGCGGTTTACTGGTCGTTTGTTATTCTGCTGCGTTACAAGGGTAGAAATCTCTGACAAGCTTCAAATTCCTTTTCCTCCTGTTGCTATTTGTCTAGGAAATTCCCTAGTCCGCGCTGACATGAATACCAATTGAAACTTTGCATGGCTATATGTTGGCAGAAATGGAAAGCCAGAAATCGTCACTGGAAGTGACACAGTCAGAGAGAGCTTTGGCAGATTCGAAGCACTCACAGATACTGTCGCTTATATTGCTAACTATTCTGATAAAGGCCTAATCATTGCTGTTTATTAATCATTAATCATTAATCATTAATCATTAATCATTGTTTTCGACTTCTGATGGCGGTTGGCATGTTCCAAGTTGGTCGCAAGAGTGGCTTTTGTTTTCAAACATTTGATAAGTGTTTTGATCCGATTGATTTCCACGAGCCGATAATCTGTTCTCCAGAACGTCCAGTTAGGGATCTGTGCACAGTGATATCGGCTTTATTCATTGTTGAACATATCTTCTTTGCATGGATTGAGGTCAGTGTGCGACCATAGTATTCATCGATTTGAAAAACGTGTTCAGTGCCACCAAATTCTACTTTATAATCGGAATACACGGTTTTATAAATGTTGAAGATATTTGCTTTTCGTTTATCTGAACAATGGGATTCAGTTTGGTTCTACCAACCTTGTTTATCCTATGCTTGACGACGTTCGTTTTGGGGAACTGCAAGACTCTTAGCTCTGGCCCTGTTCTTTACATGTCATGTCAGCTTTTCAGACTGTTTCTCAGCAACATAGACATAATGTATGCTAATGATAGTAGGTACTGTAAAATATTCCTAAGGATCACCAAGACCCTGTGGGGCACATGAATCATACTCATGTTAAGATACGTATCTCTGGATGGATCATAGCATAAATCTAAGAAATTTACGTTTAATGAAGTCACTCGACTTGGAATCCCAGAGCTGCAAAATTTTGCTCAGATGTTTTCTTGATCATTGTTAACTGTATTGTATTGACGCATTTAGCAAGCAGTTTAGATGTCACTAGGCCATGAATTGAGTTTGTGGGGGGTGGTTGGACCTTAATTAGATTTTATGCTATATTTGTGCGTTCTGGTCTTCTTAATTAGCGAGATATAAGAGGCGAGACTTTTTAATGCAAAAGCTCTACTTAAAATGCTCTTTTGTTTTTTTCATAAAGAGTTTATCAAGTTCATGCGGTTACTGTTAGCTAATAACTGAACTATTCCATGGTCTTTCAATATGTTATGCCACCCTTGTTGTTCTTCTGTCAAAAGTTTTCTCTGCAGCCATCCGTCAAAGTATTTTTCACTAGGTTTCATTAAAGAGCAAGACATTTCAAAGCCGCTTCTAAGGAACAGATAAACTTGAATTTGAAGAAAGCGTATCACAAATAAACAAGTTCATGCAATCTGGTAGAGAAACTAATGATGTATTTTTCTGGAAAGTGCTGCGTAAAAGTTGCATTGGTGTCCCCCTTTTTACTGGTCTCCTATTGATGTCCCTCTTTAAATATACTCCTAATGATCTCCTTACACGACGAAATCCCAGTCGATTGCAACGGTGCTCTGTTTCTCAATGATGCCTGTATGATCTTAAAGCGCAGAAATCCGACGTCCATCTGGGCTTAGACGAGCCTTTACTAACCTCTTGCTTTGCAATCCATTAATCAACGTTGAACTCTTTGAAATTTTCAGACTAGAAGTGAATTCTCTCAAAGCTCAAGATAATCCGCCATTGCTCGAAGTAATCCAAGAGGATTCCTAAGCACAACAAGTGCCAATTGCTAATCCCCTTTTGTTGAGGAATTCAGAATTTCGCTCAACAAGCCTCGATAAGATTCGAGTATTTCTACCAAAACATTCGATTCATGAAACTGATGGACATGTTGGTAACATTCCTTTTTTCAGTTATCGATTCTTTGACTAACCTGGGCGTCCGATTTTCCGGTAACAGGGAGAAGATCGCTCTACAGCAGGAAATCGAGCAAACAGAAGATAACATAAGGAAGAGAAAGACAGAGATCGAGGTACGAATTCGGTCATGCTTCGTCTGTTCTCTTCGCAGTTTTGCGTTATATCTCTATTACTGGCAGTATCAAGCAATGTCCTATTTCTCCACTTAAAGTCCACGTTTTTCGGTGTTCTTCTTTATTGATTCCACATTTAAGTCTTGATCTACGCTGATTGCAGTTTTACGGTCTCAGCACTCAGTACTATGTCTTAGCATTTTATTGCATGTTTTACCCATTTACCTACTTGATTTACTGCTATTAACTCCCCAATGTGCAAAAGTGATCTTCCATTGATGCTCTACACCTAGTCCCATTTATGCTCTTGATCAAAATTTTACGTTTCGCGGACAGTCAAGGATCGATTGTCCACAGCTGCTTTTGTTTTCCTCGGAGAATGATGCCCAAAAACTCAAGGGATGTTTTCGAAGCAATTTGAAAAGACTAATAAACTTAAAGGAGAACCAGACTTTCTGTCTTTCTAACAAATAGCGACTTCAACCTGCAACAGAGGAAAGTGAATTTTCTCGCCGACAATCAGCTTATTTCTACTACTTAAGCTACCATTGAAATAGTAAGCCGGTTGAAAGCAACTATTTTCAAGTTACCAATTACTGATAAGGGGCAAAATGATGTGCTTCGGAAACGTGCGTAATTTCGATTCATGCTTGTCCAATTTTTTAAGTTGAAAGCAAAGACCTTAATCGAACTGTTACAAAGCAACTTTTACCTTCTCTATAATTATTTTCAGTTGAACTTTATTCGTAGGATTTGCAGACTGAATTAGCGAAGACAGAGAAGACCACGCAGGAATTGCAGTTGCAGAAGAACGAGGCTCAAGAAAAGCTGACCAGCATTGAGAAAGAGGTTGCCTATCCTATCATAACTCGGTTTCAAGGCTCTTTTCATTAGTTTTCCATAATGTGTTTTCAATCATGCCGCTTTTCAGCGTTTTGCCTTTCGTTTAGTAAGCCGATACACTCTTCTTTAGACCATATTGCTACAACAACACCTTCAGTATCACAATTTTCAATTTTTTTTCAAAAGCCTCACCTTCAATGCAAAAAGTCTTTACCAATTTATTTCTTACAAATTATTCATTTTTATTACCATGGACTCGCTCCTTTTATTTCCTTAGCCTAATTCATTTTTTTCAAAAAGTGAATAGCTTTATATTTATCTAGGCAGGATTGACACCCATTCCATTATTTTTATTACGTTTGTAATGCTATGCTATGCTGCAATGCGAGGTTTCCAATCTTAAACTTTTAGAGACTTTGAACCATTCATTTTTTTGACAGAAAGATAAATACGAAGAGTTGCTAGCTGACCTTAGGCAGACATGCGAAGACGAAAAACAAACGGTAGTTATCAGTCCACTTAACTGTGCAATGCCTATCCTCGCTTGTGTTTGTATTTATTATCTATTCGACCTAGATCCGAAAGCATAAGAAAGCCAAGCGATATAGTGTGATCGGTTGCATAAGAGATGCGCGATTGTGGGCTGCGTAATGAACACGAGGCTATGTTTGTCGACAGTTTTCCTTCGAGCATCCGACCTCGTGTGAGCGTGAAGTCGAGTCTCAATCGGGCCAGTTAAGATTTGTACTTGTCCCATCACAATAGTTGATATCATGTACAGCCTTAGCTTTGTATGAAAAATTGCCTATTTAGCTCAGATTCAGCGTTTAGAAGCACGTGGTTTCAGCGTTTCGAAGCACGTGGTTTCAGCGTTTCGAAGCACAAATGAAAAAAGTTGCAAAGGGGTAGGGCAGCTAGTCACTTCTAACGAGGCTCAGATGGGCCCTTGCTTTGTACACTGTGATATGATTGGCCAATGCATAAACGCTGGCCGATCTATCTGGTCCTCTGGAGATCATAAAACTCAATAACTCTCTGAAAGTTCGAAAGTAGTTAACCCTATTTGGAAAATTGTTTTCGGACCACTTTGTTCACTATATTTGGAATAAGATCGCATCGCCATTGTTTTTTGTTTTACAGATAGCGAACCTTAAAGTTCAGATTTCATCTCAAGAGAATACTCTCAAGGTAGGCGTTGTTCAAATCTAACAAATCTTCGTTGCTGCCCAAAACATCTGCCAGTGTAATTTGCGTCAGAACCTTCTGAAATGGAGAGTTCGGTTTTTATTTCCACATCCTCTCTCCTTTCGGCTATTAAGCGATAAGAAGCTTTACCATCATTTCCTGGTTTCATGTCCTTAACAACGGGATAGCATGCTATGTTCAAATGACGATAGTGAATGTTTTTGCTTTTTTTTGCAATCGCTAGCTCCTTAGATGTGCCTTAGAACATCGGGCGGATGCTTTGATGTTTGTCTTTGATAACAAGCGAATGCGAGGGAAAAATGTATTCATAAACCTTGAAATGCTGTTGTAGGGTCTTTCTCGCAAGAGAATTAGTTTTGAAAAAGTAGGATTTTGGATAGAAAATTCTGGAACAGCATCCTTGGAACTTTTTGCACGTTTTTGACTTTATTCAAATGTTAGGTTATGAAAAAAGGGAATGATAAATGATGTTTAATGCAGCAGCGATTTGTTTTTTTTAAAATTTGATAATGGAGTTTTTGATGTTTAAACTAATTCCGTAGAACCAAGAAGAGGAATTCGCCACTTCCAGAAAGGAATTGAACGAGCTACGGGAAGAAGAATCAAAATTAGAACAACAAGTTAGTGTCATAGCGAACGCTGCCCGCCTCAGATCCTTTTTAGTCTATCGGAGAGCCACAAGCCATAACTTTACAGTAGCCATTAATAATGATTATTCTGTATTGTGTCTTGTTTTATGAAGACTTTCAGGCGTTGTATACTTGTTGAATCTGATGAATTGGCAAATACCTCTAGTCATCTCCCTCCATTTGGAGCCTCTTCGGCAACATATAAGGGGGTGTACTATACAGGTCTTTTTGCGACTCATTTTAACGCATACTTTGACTCTCATTTCAATTCATCTTAATTATTTTTCTTAATCAACTTGCTTGTCCTAGTTTTTCCCAGTTAACTTGAACGATATTCCTTGCAGATGTGTATTTCAGCTCCAGGCTACAGAACACTAAGAACTGGAACTGTTTTTTGTTTTATCTTGGCTTGCGGAAATGGAATCCATATCTTACTTGATCGGCGCTGATTCTAATGTGCGAATATTGATTTTTTTATTTGTAGGTCTAATGGAATTTTTTATATTTCGCCACCTAACCACACCGCGTCTTTCGATATAGGTGCAAACAGGAAAGACACAGTTAGAGCAGATAAAGAAATCTCTAGTTACGACTAAAAACGAAATCTCTCAGGTACGATTCTATAGTGATAATCTAAAGACATTGCATTTTTGCAAGTGTTTTCCCTGATCGTTCCACTTCAAGCTGCCTCGTAGTCGAAATCAGCAATTCATATCTCTGACAAATCGATGTCTTCCTCAGATCAGGATTCTTAAGAATGCATAGGCAAGAAGGAACACTTTACCTTGATTCATTAGCTGTGTTCAGGAGCCATAATAAAGTTGTGCTCAGTATTGTGAGTACAGACTATCAGCATTGTCAATAGTTGGCAGTCTCACTAAATACCACAGACGAATCCACTACGCTACAGAATACACTGTTTAATAGTGTCCCAAAACAATTCAACTGATAATCCAACTCTTTGCACTCGATCTGGAACCACACTACCGCTCATCATAGTAAAGCTTTAACTAGGAATAGTTGTGCTCAGTTTTGGAGCAATGGCGCTATTTCATTGCTATTGAAATTCTATTCACAAGGCAATTGTTGTGCTGTTTTGAAAATTTGTATGCAATGTGTGGAATTCTTCCAAGATCCTGAATAATATTCCGGCATAGATCCTTAAAATGTGGCTTGAAATTTTCCCTTTCGACGATTGTAACAATTTTTATTGTACTAAATTCATAAAGAAACGGACGTTTTGAGGCTTTTATATATTATAAGTAAATCTCAGGCTCATCAGATAATTAAAACTGAAGTTCTCCTTGCCTTAGATGCGAACGAAGATGTCGAAGCTGACGGAAGACAATCAAAGTATTAATCAATCGATCAATCAGTATACTTCAATGACGAATAATATTACGTCAAACAGTGCCTCTAGTACACCTGTGCCAATAGGCGAGGGTCTGAGCTCCTTGCCGGAGAACCTGGAGGCAACATTTGCCCATTCTGACGTGGACCAAATCAGTGCCAGGGCAACGGTGAGCAAACCATCTGAAGAAACTAATGCTGGATTGTTTATTCTTATTCTTTTCATATTTAAGATGTTTCAAATAGGTTTACATTGGTGCAATGTTTCTTGTTTGTTTATACGTGCTGTTTTTTCTTGGGCATGTGAGTGACTTTTTTCGCGACTTTTTTGCAGGAAGGGTGTTAGGCATTTTGCTTCACGATGTACTTTGTCAGTCTTCCTTATGGTTATTCCTGATGTGCAAAATGCGATGATTTCTTTTGTTCTTAAGTTTGATTCTTGAAGTGTTACCTGTTACTCTTTTGGAAAGCGTAAACCAGGGCTGCGGCAATCTTTTTCTTGAGAGATTGCAAAGTGGGTTATTCTCAATGAAAGATAAATTTCAAATCACTCGCCATTTAATGCATCACAGTTTGCACTCGAATTTCCGTCATTCTCAGCAGCATTTGCAGATTCGTTTCAGTGGTTTATTCACAAGGTGACACTAATTGCTGTGACTGGAGTGACAAAGCGAGTATTTCTTTGCGTTGCAGGCCGGTAGTAGTCCAGTGAGCAGTATAAGTGGCTTCAGCGTGGGCTCAGGGTCTGGCAGAGTGGACGATGCGAATGACGAGGATTTCAAGGTAGTACTTGTGAAGCCCAGTGTCATTGCGCCACTTATAGTATAGGCCAGTCTTGTTAAGCTATTAATTTCAATATTAGTATTTGAATCTATTGCATGATGTTGTGGTAATAGGCCGATCCAGTGCATTTACGATCAGAAATTTGGTTCACACAAGAATTTAGGACAGAAAGATTTCTCGTCTTTGTGTTATAAAGCACATATATCAATCCAGTTTACAAACTATCGCTTCTGTCCCTTGCGGAGATTAATGTTTTCTTATAGTAACAGGACGTGCGTTAAGGAAAATGTCATTTTTTGAAAATCGTCATGTGAAATCGTCGTCTTGAAAATCCTGTGTTGTTTCGGTCGATAGGATCAGGACCCCTTCAAACCAAAGTCAGATGTTTTCAGTGGAAACGAGTCAGGTACAAATGTTTTCACTTTTAATCATCACCTTCTTTTCGATTGTCATACTCGATGTACATATTATCTATTTTGTTTCAACATTTCGAGCATATCCTAACTTTTTAAAGTGGAGCAATCGTTTTGTTATGATTTTTGACGGTAATATTTTTCGTTGTCTGTATGTATTTCCGCGTTGATGATTTTTTAATGAGGTATTATGATTTCTTCACTTCTATCCTACTGTTTCCAAGTCCATGTATTCATCTGAATTATTGGAAGGAAACCAGTATGGGGATTTTAAATGTGATTTTCTCGCCAAGCTCTCATCATAAGCATGGAAATCTCTCTTTTCAGAAAACGCGGATCCGTTTCATACGGAGGATCCATTCAAGCAAGACCCATTCAAGACCGTGTCCTTCGCAGGAGATCCATTCTCAGGGGACCCCTTCCACGTGAGTGTCGCACATACCTCTTCGATTCATGTTCTCCTCTTCTGTTTATGTTCTCATAGGTTGGCAGTTCTCATGAATTTTGATTCGAAATTGTCCTTTTTACCTTTTACAGGACAAGGACCCCTTTCACTCAGAGCACGATAAAAACGAGGTACGAGATAGCCTCTCCTATTATGTTTTATGTCATATAGACTCCGTTTATTCCTCCCCTAATAAATCTCGCAGTCGATGTCAATTCTTAATTTTCAGTTTTTGTATGTTAAGCATTGTAGTGAATTGACCATGGCGTACGATTCGGATTCAATTCATTGAAGCTCTGTCTGTTATTTTGTTGTGACCCAGTCAGACTCATTAAGTGTTATTGAAAAATCATACCTCTTCCATTCAAATATTTTCTACATGTGTTGACAAATTGAGAAGGACATAAGCATAGCATTTATTGAGATCTTGTTAAATTTCTGATGTTGTCTTCAGTATGGATCTTTTTATTTTAGCCGCATGAAGTAGACCCATTCAAATCAGATCCGTTTAAGCCCGTGGCAACATCAGCTGCTCCTAGTTCGTCATCAACAACCCAAGGTAATTCATTGCATTCTCTCTTTACAAGCATGTAGCTCTGTTCACTTTCCTTACACCTAGGTGGAAGTGGAAACAGAGAGCTGGATGTTCCCAGCAACCAACATCAATTTATCTTCCTTTCTCAGTTCTTGTTCATGGTAGTGATGAAACCCTTTGAGAAAAACCCTCAGCGGTAGAGCGTAGCTTATGTCGATCAAGTACTCCCATTGCTTCTTCATGCAAGCTATCTTTCTTCCACTGCTCAAACAACAGGGGGTTGATATGAGTGCCAAAGAGCTCTACGTCATATGGTATAGAGAAGATCGACAGAAAACAATCTGTGAAAATCTTCCTATCACCAGGAGTATTCTGGATAGGATCCAAGGCCCGATTTCTTGGATTTTTTGGATTTTTTTGGAATTTCTTTAGATACGAAGGGTTCTCTGATAATGTCGATCCAGGTAAAGGTGTTTGCTCGCAGACACAACTAATGGCTTAGTACCCTAAAGCTGACGTAATAGAAAATGAGGGAAATTTGTCATTGGTGTCACGTGTGCAACAAAGCTTTAAGGAAGCAGCGGATTACACGCGGCAGCTTTCATTTCGAAGATTAAATAGCTAGACTAATCACATTGCTGTTCGACAACGGAAGATGAGTCCCTTATGCTGATGATAAAATGGCCATTTAAGCAAAATGGATTATGGCGACAAACTCTGGAGTAAAAGGTTTTCATATTTGCAGACCATATTAGCATTGCGCCGAGGGCATTTTCTGCAGCGAATCGATGAGTGTTCATGGATAAATGATTGATCGATTCAACATTTTGACTTGATAAAGCAACATTTTATGTAAATTGAGTAACATTTGCACAAGTTTAGCCAATGACAGTTCCAAGCTCAGATGTGTAATAACGAGGCAAACAATACATTTTTTCTGAAAGCTTGCGAGAACCAAACTATTGATGACCTAGAATTTTGGATCGCTTCTGGCATCACCATGACCCAGCTTCCTTGAAATATCAGCAAAAACTTTTAATTCTTGAAACTCAAATTGCTTGTGGTCTTGCTCAATTTGCTCTAGGGCATGTTTCCGATGTAGCTGAAAGCTGAAGCTACAGCTCCACTGTGTCTTTGTTTTCATGGACTCGTGCGTGAGATATTAATAAGAAATTTGAATGGTCAACTAGTCGGGAGTCTATGATTTTCAGTTTGCAGCTGTCCTGTTTGAAAATGACACCAGCATGTCGCAGGTGAATTCATTCGCTACCTCAACCAGGGAACGTTTCGCTGTGCTTCCCATCCTCAGCGGCTTAAACTACTTCATTATCAATTACAAAGTGATTTGATTAAAGCGCGTGATAGAGTTGACGCTAAAAGCAATCTCACTGCGGTATCTTCTGTGTACTCAAAGCCAATGAAAACAGCAATTTAATCTCGTTTATTCATGTTGCTGTTAGGAAGAAACGAGAGAGCCGACGCTCAGGTGTTCCGATCTCCCTCCAATTCGGTCATCATGTGGCGTCGTTTCCATGTCATAAATGCGGATGTCTATTAGAAAATGTGCTACCATAATTTGCAGAAGTCTAAGTATATGAAAACATTTTCACAGCAACAAAGGATTTAGCATCGTTATTTTTCTAAGAAGCAAGTTCTGGCCAAAGCTGAATTTTTTATGTTAAGCGAGTTAGGACTGTGATATTCAATAATTTCCAAAACCTTTGACTGCAACCATGTTTTGGAATAAAGGCGAAGCTTTGGGTGATTTGTTAAGGAATTGGTTCAGCAGTTGAAGTGCTTAATGCGCAGTGAATGAAGCTCATCTCCTGTGATTGGGACTGCTTCTTTGAAAGATCGGCTAATGGAAGTTACAGTTCTAATTGAGGCCGATGTTAAAGATGCCGCTTCTAATCAAGACTCGTGTATTGACGGAGCGGGGCATGCTCATGAAAACTTTTAATTTACAGTCATAATGAACTTCATGTGTCTAATAATTGTTCATATAGTTTATAGCTGTTTTGCCTTGATAGGTCATAACAATCGTTTTAAGTGGATGAAGCAAATAACAATCGTTTGAAGGCCTTTTTATGTTTATTGCTAAAGGGGGGTGAGCCAAAGCTAGTCTTTGGTTTGCAGGCGATATGGAAAATGTTGCAGAAAGATTACGTAGCAAAAAGCTGTTTATGGTGTACATTGATGAAAAGTTTCAGAAAATTGATACCTTTTAAGGAAAGAAGCAAAAATGAAAATAATAGAAATTTCTGATTATGAAATAGTTTCTTAATCTTAAACAGCTAATTACTCTATTCTAATGAAGTTTATTTTTGCTATTTAATGCTAATGTGAATACGTGTTAATAATTAACTAAGGATAAAACATAAATGAACTGGCTGCTGAAGTAAAGCTGTGACATCATCCTTTTCTTGTTTGGATCCAAACTTGCTTGGTGTTTTCCAAATTCGTGACTGCCTGGAAAGGCACCCATCGTTCGACTTTAATCGCCTGTTTTGCTGGATTGTCTTCATATTTCATATCCTTAATTTTGATAGAACCAGCAACTGAAAATACGCCCTATAGTAGCGTTGGTTGATTTAAGGACTGCCATGGGTGAGTTGCCAAGGCTTTCTATAGCGAATTTTCATAGCTGAAACCACCATAGATTTCATTGTAAAGTGTAAACATGATCTTGATTATATACTTTTTGTTCGAAAATTTCACATTTTAGCCAGCAGACCCTTGGAGTCAGCAGCTGATCCCTTCAGCTCCCTAGATCCTTTTGGAAGTGGCGCCTTCGCAGCTCCGAAGACATCAAAGGTGAGATTTAATTTCCCGTCATTCAAGGTCTCGCAAAGTCTAAAGAGAAGTAGTTGTAATTGATGTCTCTATGCAAGATTCTAGTTGCTAGCATTTGGATTTGAATTTTTGGATTGCATTTGGGTTTCTATGAGTTTGTTGTAAGTAATATCGACGAGGTATGGCAGATCCCTCTCCCGGCGGCTCCCTCTCCCAGCAGATCAAAACAGCTCGAGGGTGGAGCCCTATTTATGTCTTGCCCCTTGCTCCCATCCAACTCATTTCCAAGTAATTTCCCACATAACTTTTCATCCAGGCACCAGCACCTGATCCGTTTACCTCCGACCCGTTTGCACCGACTTCAGCTAGTGATGGAAGCCCATCTTCGTCGAAAAAGTCATCTGTGTCCTCATCACAGGCCGAAAGTAAGGATGATCCGTTTTTCGGTGGCTCGTCCCAGGCTGCTTGGTCGGATCCATTTGGCTCCGGTCACGACGACCCGTTCGGAAGCTCCAGCGTAGCGTCGATGGGCAAGGTTGACGACCCTTGGTCTGCGTTTGGCGATGACACTGCAAAGGTATATGATAATAGCTATTAGATAGCATATGATACCTCTATAGCATGATAATCTTGTCGTGTTGATCTTCTCAATCTTTTGAAGCATTGATATTAAATTTGAAATAAAATATCTAGAGGTTTACATCTTCATAATGTCAAGAAATAGTCGAAATTATAACTGCTTTCTGTGCAAACAGTTTTGCACACTTACAGGTATCATAACTTCAAAGAATGCAAAATTCTGTTTCCGCTATTTCTTGCCATTGTGGGGTTTTGTACCACGAAATACATGTTGCTGTTGTTATAAGAAACTTTCATTGGTCGCCAGGTAACTCTGCCTTTTAGCTTATCTTACTGTTGATGTAAGAGCCATTTGGCGAGTCGCATTTTTATCACCTGAAATGAATTGTTGTGCAGGCAACGGGAAATGTCAATGGACAGGACCTTGATTGGGGCAGTACTGACCAGAGCAGTGAGAGAAAGAACGACATGGATATTGCCTTGGCCCTAAAGCAAACCGTTGAAAGCTCATCGGAAGCGTGATGCCATTGTTTGGTAGAAAACTGTCATTGCTTAGAACTTGTCAGCTCAGTTGTACAGGAATTTATGGTAGATTCGATCGTTTATATGAATGAGAGTAGCAACTCTTAGTAGGTATAAATAAAAGAAATTATCAACTTAATAACAAAGATATTCGTATCCTCATCTTTATTTCCCCATATTATTTTACCCCTGCGCAAGTCACATTGTAATTTTACAGTATATGTGACACTGGGTGACCGACCAATGGGGTTTCATATCGATTTCCACATCTTGAGCCACACCCTTTTGATGGCATATAGTAAATATTTAAACCTAAATTATCCAACGTTTTACTACCTGCGTTTGATTTAATCCACTTAAAGACATATAAAAATCGAAATTTTTACAGTTTTTCTAACCCCTTTGAACAGATCAGCATGTCGCAACTTGTTACTGTCAGTCCAAAGTGTTGAATCATCTTCGATCTATTTGAATTCGTCTAGATTGCGATTCATTTTGATTGCGATACATCTAGATTGAGATTCATCCAGATTGCGATTCACCTAGATTGACATACATTTCGATTGGTTTTGAAATATCCATTGACATTCGGATGAGGAACAACTTTCGAGTGCTTATCAAAGGCATAAGTTCTATTAAACAACTTAGGCAGAATTAACAGAAGTATCTAAAGTTTGGATCTACAGTGCTGAGATTTCCTTGCCTTAAGACGATTTTGTATATTTTCAGGCTGCCCATAGCCCATAGCGGCTCGTAGCAGCAAGTGGGGATTTGTTCCTTTTAATAAGAAATTATCATCTTTGTTATGTCAATCAATGCTTCATCTTCACCCTCTCTTGACTAGTGCAGTTGCATATTTTAGGGCGTCACGGCTTGGCAATTATAATTTTATGGTCGGTGTGTTTGTATTGGGCGTATAGGTTAAAATAGTCGTATAGCTCGTTTAGTATACACCGTTTCTTAGACGCGCGTATGGATTTTGCGTTCAAATTATGTTCAACGTTCTATATGATTCAATTGTTATCTCAATTCCATCTTTTGGTCTCATTCCATGTGTGCCAGTTCTACTGGAGCTACGCATTGAAACTTGTTCCTGGCCGATGCTTCCAGACAGTACTACAAAGCTAGGTTGAATCAGCCTGGTATAATTAGACTTCACTACTGCCAATCCCCTGTAGCTGATTATCGGCCTGTACACTTTGTGCCAGGAGAAGAGCGTGATTAATGTTCTCACTCTTTTGTTTCTAACAGCAAAACTGACCAAAAGTAGCTAGTAGAAATAGGGTAGGATAATGAAGTAATGGTAATATTGCAACCACTAGGTTGTTGCTCATCAACATCAACGTTTAAAGGTGATTCTGTAGAACGGCTTGCTCCTGCTTGGTGGGAATAAGTGGGCATCGAAAGACACAAAATGCAGTTGGTTCGCCAAATGTTGCAAGAGCAAGGGCATTTGAAGTGAGCCACCATACATTTTCAATTGCAATTTCGGAAAATGCACACAGATTTCCATTATTTCACTGTACAACCAGGTCGCGGTGCATGTGAGTTAAGAAATTATTATTGTAGAAACAAAGTTGAGTGTACCCTCTCCTCTTCCAATGTAAATGAAGGGCTCTGTCACTTAGTTGAACGGATGCACGTTCTTTCAGAATCCTCATGGTGTGAGCTCATAATGACACCATGGTAGGTTACTGACTCAAACCTCTTTAAAATTCACATCATGAATGCTATAATCTATCGAACTTTCCGCCATTATTTAACAACAAATTTTCATGAACAACAACAAAAGTTGATGAAACTGCCAACCGTGGGAACGAGGCTAGGCGGGAGTCCGGGAAGGGACTACTTGTATGGAGAAGAAAGGTAAACCTGGAATTGAGATGCAGTCAAGCTCTTCTGTTGTGCAGAAGCTTCTTGCACGCGAGGTAAATATTCAGAATTATGCAGCATTTATTGTAGTGTATGTCTTTTAAACACATCGATTTAAGAAGCTTCATTTCACCAAGCTGCAACTCTGCATTGCACTGTATAGCCACCCCTTATCTCCGTAACACGATATATGCAAAAATGTGACAGTCTCCCAAGATTAGGCAATTGTATGATAATGCTGGTTGTTAATGATGCCCTTAACATAGTTCATTTGTATGGTTATCTGATTCACGTTGTAACATTTCGCACTGTCCTGAGTTAAAAGCTTTAGGCACAATGTTTGGGATTAAAGTAGGGTAGTTGAGCAAGCTACTAATTTCAAAACAAACTTGAATAGCAATCTAAGCTCAAGTCTCGATGTTTCTGTTCTTATTATAAATTTGCCGACAATCCTCAGATTATTTACAGCCCAAAAGTTGCTGTTCCTTGCAATATTCTCACTAGATATTGGTGGTCTAGATAGATGCATCACTTTTTTGATGTTTCGTTTCATTTATTTTAACCATGCACATATGTTGCAACTAGTAAATATGTGACTCTCATGATTTTAAACTGTGTTCAACTGTTTCTTAAATTGGGAAATTTTTATGTTGGCCAAAAGGCATGAAAAAATGTTTGATTTTTGAAAATTGTCTCCCATAGGAATAACTAGTTTCAATTGTAGATAAATGTTGGTATTTATCTGTGCCCAATTTCAAATATTTTCTCATTCAACAATGCATTTTTTGAAGTTTGATTAAAACATGCAGTTTTGATTGTCTTTTCCTAGACCACTGGCTACCTTTTCCAAAAGCATTCCAGTGGGAAAATGGGCAGAATCTATGACAAATGCCCAGAGCATCTTCAGGTCTCATTACGCAGCATCATAAGTCAAAGAAATCTACTGCTTGGGTGAGTTTCTTATATTTGTTCTAGATTCAATCAGTTTGTAATTAAGTTCAACGCTTGGAGTCTTGAGGAGTGTTTTTGAGTATGGAACAGGTTGTTAGACAGTTTATCAGCTACATTTTAGAGCACTTTGTGTATTTTTTCCCTTTATATCAGATTGAAGATTTTGAAATTTGGACTTGAACATTTTGAATACAGGTTGTTCACTAAAAGTGCAAAAACTCTTATTGCTCTGCCTTCAGTCAAGAACATGCATTTTTATGAGTTGAATTAAAATGTTTTTGGATTAATTAAGCAAACACTGGAGGAGGGTTGTTGTAAGATAATGGAAATTTATGCTGTAAATAACAATATAGGCAGAGGATGACACCCAACAACAGCTGAAGTTATATCCCCACAGGAAATTCTTTGATCCACACGGGTCACTTAATTTTACAAACCACAAAGCACATGCCTACAGACACTAATGCATGGCTAACCAACTTGCTTTTACACTGTTATTATAACATAGTGAAAGTGGGATAAATCTAGGTTGTGGTTTAAACTGTAGGTTATAGGTAAAAAGGGCTGTGTTGTGTTGACCAGTCTTTATTGTATTGAGCAACTATCTAAGACTTTCTAAGTAAAACAAAATTTTTAGATAAGGGCCTAGTTTTAACTTTTAGGACCAATTGGTTCACATAACTATGTTTTGTTATATATTGGCAGACATTTTCTGTATTAAAGATATTTAACCAAGACTTCATTAACTTCATGCATTTTTGTAGCCATGTGATAATTGGATTCTCAAGAGATGGCAAATATATTCTCTCATACCAGTGCAGAATAATTGATGAGATGGAAGATGGTTGCCCATACCTTGGGTACAAATACACTCTGAACTGGTGGGAATTCCACTTCAAGAATCCTTCCAAAAAGGTAAATATTTATGCCAAAATTGCTAATTGCAAGTAAATCCTTTTTTTTCTACTTTGTGCCCTATTTTTGTGAGTATTGCTGCTTGTCATCTGGAGCAGGTTTGTAATTCATCTTATTGAGCTTGACAATATAAGTAGCAACTTAAAACAGTGAAAGGTTATCATGCCTCTGTACCTCACTCACTATTCATGCCTCTGTACCTTTATTTAGTGTTAGAAATTTACAAAATTGATTTAGTGTTAGAAATTTACAAAATTGTTTTCTGACTAACAAGAGACTTGAACTTATATTTCTCTTCTGATTTGTTTTGGTAGCACCCTACTAATCAATAACTGTTATCGCCAGACTCTAAACTACTACTTAGATATAAAAATCCCTTTTGCCAACCTTAAAACTCTTCCTCAGGTTGTTGATTAGAAAATTTTCTTATCTTCTTCACCTGCATGCTTGTTAGGCACACCTAGTCCCATTATTTATTGGGGAGGACATTAGCCACGAGCTGCATTTGCTGGTTTGCCAGCCACCATCTGGAAGGTACATCATTATTCATGGGAACAGTTCCAGGTATGTGTAGGATTAGGAAAGTAATCCTTGGGCGTTTGACAACCTTTATCAAGTTCTCTTTTTTTATTCTTGTGTCATTTTTATTGATATGTCCACTGGGGCCTAGCTGTAGCATTGTGAATTGGTTTTTTACAACAGTGTTTTATCATTTACTGGCGTTATCACCCTATTTCCGTTTTACACAACTAACGTATAACTCATTCTTGGCATTGTTTGTTATTAAGCTATAAATGGCAACCTGAGGTGGAAATCTCCTTGAAATTCGAGACGCATTTCAGAAAGCTTTTATTTTAGAAAATTAAACTTTTCGCTACAAAACTGTAGGAGGGTGCTGCATTTTTATTTTTCACCTTTAAACAAAAAGAACAGAGGACATAGATTTCCATATCGGCAATTTTAGTTATGGAAGTAAACTACACAAGTTCTTTTGCAGCTTGAGGTCTCCAGTAGCATATGCTCCTACGCAGAGGTCAGTTCAAAGTTCGACTTGCTACCTTACTGTTGCCCCTTCGCCACGGGAATTATGTAAGGAAGGGAAACCGGGGTTGGGCAGCTCGAAAGGACGCAGATCATTCGCGCTACACTTGAAGTACGAACTCGTGCCGCCGCACCCCCCGTTTTTTCCATCTGTCAACTTAAAACTCGAAGATACCATTCTTATAAATTCCGGGGACCTTGTTTGTGCTCTGGCTGTTAATCAGAAAACTCATTGTAATACTGGATTTGGGGCACACTTTGAACTATTCGGACCATTAAATTGCGGCTCGGATTGCTTCTGTTGTGTCTTATCAAACTATGAACACCTACAGTGTACCGGGCGGACCGGATGCAAATGTTCTGCGACCGGGCCTAGCTGTAGAAAGCCAACAAATGTGTCTAGTGTGATAAACGAGGAATTACTCACGAATCGGACTTCAGCAAGTGAATTGGACGAATCCTGCTCATCTTGTAATGGCGACCGAGTAGCTAGCGAAAGTGATCCGGATCATATGAAACAATCTAGTCCGGATTTGGATGACGATTCGCCGGGCCACACCTCGTGTTACCTGTTCTTCTACAGTGAAAAAGAGATCGCTAATGGTGACCAGCATAGTCCTCCGTTTGACTGTACGAGCACTGCTTTTCCCTTAACCATAACAACTGAGGAAGGTGTGCCAATACCGCAGATTGCAAGTCATCGATGTTCGACTGTCCATCAACCGACCCAGCACCTAAAAGAGGCTATCGAGGATGCTGACGTCATCGTCAGACAAGTTGTATTTGATGCAGAGCAGTTTTTGGATCGTAAACTGCGCAGCATGGAGGCAACAAGAGAACGCTTTGTCTCGCTGAAGGACTATGACATGCAGCTTGTTCAGGTCTCTTTTAAACAGATTCGCTTTCCATAGTATTCATTTCGTTGCTTTCCCTTCATTTCTACGATGATTAATCTTTCACTCGTTTGAAACGTATTCGGGCCTAAGCTTTCCAATCCCCACCCAGCAGCTTCTCTTCTCACCTCGCTAAGTGCTCCTGCCTTATCCTACATGCCGAAAAATGTACTTTCCGCGCATTCATTTATCTTGCTGAAAACGAAAATGTTGAAGATCAATCAAATCCATGTTTCTACTAGAGGAAAGTGCGTTTTGAATTTCTCTGTAAGTATTCTGAATGCACCTGTGAGCAGCGATTGGTCGACATTAAATGTTGTAGCTGTTGTTGTTCGTAGGTCTGTGCTTGGAACAAGGAAGTCATTATCTTGCTCAAAGCGTTGGTGCATTTAAACGGTAAATTAGGCGACCAGTCTTCGAGCCCCCGTCTATCTACGTACATGGCTGGATTTCTCCTTTCCTGGAACACACGCAATGGCAGTGTCCTGGTTTTAGAGGAGCACCCTATGTTCGAGTTCCAGAAGCAGAAATGCAAGTAAGTCTTTGATTACAGCTGTTGCTTGTATTTCCAGTTTTAATGATGAATCCAGCTTTGGCTGTTCACTTTGTCTTGTTGCTTGGCAATCAGAGTTGCAACGGCTGTGTCATTTAATACATCCCTAATACTGGCTCTCTTTTCCAAGCATTCTCTCGATCCTTGGCTCTCTTTTCCAAGCATTCTATCGATCCTTGGCTCTCTTTTCCAAGCATTCTCTCGATCCTTGGCTCTCTTTTCCAAGCATTCTATCGATCCTTGGCTCTCTTTTCCAAGCATTCTCTCGATCCTTGGCTCTCTTTTCAAAGCATTCTATCGATCCTTGGCTCTCTTTTCCAAGCATTCTCTCGATCCTTGGCTCTCTTTTCCAAGCATTCTATCGATCCTTGGCTCTCTTTTCCAAGCATTCTCTCGATCCTTGGCTCTCTTTTCCAAGCATTCTCTCGATCCTTGGCTCTCTTTTCCAAGCATTCTATCGATCCTTGGCTCTCTTTTCCAAGCATTCTATCGATCCTTGGCTCTCTTTTCCAAGCATTCTATCGATCCTTGGCTCTCTTTTCCAAGCATTCTCTCGATCCTTGGCCCTCTTTTCCAAGCATTCTCTCGATCCTTGGCTCTCTTTTCCAAGCATTCTCTCGATCCTTGGCTCTCTTTTCCAAGCATTCTATCGATCCTTGGCTCTCTTTTCCAAGCATTCTATCGATCCTTGGCTCTCTTTTCCAAGCATTCTATCGATCCTTGGCTCTCTTTTCCAAGCATTCTCTCGATCCTTGGCTCTCTTTTCCAAGCATTCTCTCGATCCTTGGCTCTCTTTTCCAAGCATTCTCTCGATCCTTGGCTCTCTTTTCCAAGCATTCTATCGATCCTTGGCTCTCTTTTCCAAGCATTCTATCGATCCTTGGCTCTCTTTTCCAAGCATTCTATCGATCCTTGGCTCTCTTTTCCAAGCATTCTCTCGATCCTTGGCAGATTTTCCCCTCTCAATACTTGATGTCTTGTAATTGAGATAGCCAATGACTGCAGAGCAGCGTCTCTTAGTCATTTTGTGTCATCATAGTTTTTTGGCCCTTGTTTACGCAGAGTGAGTGGCCAGGCGTGTGCCACTCGCAGCTTGTGCACTACCTTTTTACGCTGGCTGGACTAGTTGATTGTCAGGCCGGACGTTGCGCACGCGTGCCTTTTCGTACCTAACAAGCAGTTGAATCGACGATCTAATCCATCTGTTTTATTGACGTTGAGGCTTTCTGTACACACGGCCTGCATGACTGCTGGATTTTATGGTTTTTCGCTCCGCCACCCTCCTTTCAGTTTACCTTTCAGCAAAAATCGTCGCCCCTTTTTCATATGTCGATGTTTCTTCCCTTGCCTGTAAAGTTTTCCCAAATCTACGTTTTCATATCAAGAAAACGGTTTTTACCTAATATACCAAGGGACTAAGTGAAAATCCTTTTCTTTTTTTATTGTTTTCACTTGTGCTTTGTTTTGCATCTAAGGTCTCGGTCGATTTGCCATGGCTTGGAACAAGCTGTCGAGCTGCGACGAAAGAACTTTGTACCCGCGAACTTTGAAACTAGCGTTCTATCGTTCTCAAATCACACGGTTTTCTCAGGAAAATCAATGAAGTATTTATTGCATCCATTTCAACCCCTTGCCATTGTTATGTAGGCAGTCATTTGAAAAGTCGCCTCGAATTACTGATCCTGGAAATTATACATTATTATGCAGATCTGTTGAAGTTTCCTGAGCTTTGATATGATAATGTATTATCAATGATAAAGTGTTGTAGTTTATAGTTAGCCACAGATTTTTCACGTTTTATCAAACTTGACAATTTGCCTATTGTCGAATCACGTGCTTTTGATAGAGAGGCCAATGGTCCTAAATCTTTTACAGCAGTTGCACTGTCTCTAGTGTTTACGGTTATGCGACTTTCCTGACTGACTTTGGGGGCCCCCTTGTCGCTTTTTAGGTTTATCTAGGGGTAAGATGGGGTTATTTTTTAAGATCAATATGAAAGCAAACTAGCGAAAACATTTTTATCATTGGAACTCTTTATCAAGTCAGGGCTTCTTATAAATTTATTTACGTTACGAGCGCTAAAGTCAAAATTCGATTGATAAGATGGACAAGCTACGACTCAAAGTCAGTAAGCACGGACAACCTTTTTGACACTCAGAAACATCAGGCAAAACCAAGAGTATATCAATCAGCACAAACATATCTCCCCTTTCATCAAATATGACCTCCATCCTTTTGTATCGGCCAGTAACCTAGGAAATTACCAAGAGTATGATGAAATGCTGAATTAGATACAAGCTAGTTGGCAGATGCTTGGGAAGAATTCTCAACATTTAGGTGGCAACTGGTATCTTCAATGACGATCCCTGCCGAAGGACAAACAAAGCACCACTACAAAAGCAGATCCTCTGACGGAAGTGGAGCAATTTTAGACACACAAGAAGGAACCTGCCAGGTGCGTCACAAGACATTCCCTCCATTAAAATCCGGTCTTTTTAAGGCTATAGCATCAAATTTTATTACAATCAACAACCAAGGCTATAGCACAAGAAGCTCATATTTGATTAGACTTTCCTGACATACTTAAAATATCATACAGTCAAAAATTGCGAGCGAAGGAATTTCTTAACCAGAAATCTGTCGACTTCAAGTCGACTTCAAGTCCTTCATTTTTTCGGCACAAATGGATAATTTTTCATGACAGAAATCTACAACTGACCAAGACCTAGCAGACTCAAACCAAAAGAATCCCTGTTGGATTTTAAAAAGATAGTTGAAGCAGTTTTGATGCCAAATCAATTTGGCAAACAATCTGTCTTTTTGCAAGCCTATAGCATTGCTTTTTGCGCAAAAAACAGTCATTTTTTATCATCCGAGACAACTTTTATTTTTATCTTTATATCGACTATAGGCACACTAAAGGGTTTCTGGAGATAGTTCAAGCAGTTTTGAAGGAAAAAAATTTACGCAGAAATTGGTCATTTTGCAGGGCTAGAGCCTTGGCTTTTTTGCGGAAACGCAGTCATTTTACTGGCGAGAAGGGCAGTGTAAACAGTCATTTTTCATCCCTTTATTGGCTGAAGGGACACTAAAGGGTTTCTGAAAGATAGTTCAAGCAGTTTTAAACCAAAAAAAATTTGGCCAGAAATGGGTCATTTTGCAGGGCTATAGCCTTGGTATTTTGGCGGAAAACGCACTCTTTCTGATGGTGAGAGGGGCTGTGTAAACAAGCATTTTTTATCCCATTATTGACTGAAGGCTTACTAAAGGGTTTCTAGAAGATAGTTCAAGCAGTTTTTAAGGGAAAAAAATTTGCCCAGAAATGGGTCATTTTGCAGGGCTAGAGCCTTGGCTTTTTGGCGGAAAACGCAGTCATTTTGCTGGTGAGAGGGGCAGTGTAAACAATCATTTTCATCCCTTTATTGACTGAAGAGACACTAAAGGGTTTCTGGAAGATAGTTCAAGCAGTTTTGAAGGAAAAAAAATTTGGCCAGAAATGGGTCATTTTGCAAGACTATAGCCTTGGTTTCTTTGCGAAAAACGCAGTCTTTCTGACGGTAAGAGGGGCTGTGTAAACAAGAATTTTTTATCCATTTATTGACTAAAGGGACACTAAAGGGTTTCTGGAAGATAGTTCAAGCAGTTTTGCAGCAAAAAAAATTTGGTCAAAAATGTGTCATTTTTTAAGACTATAGCCTTGGTTTTTGGCGAAAAACGCAGTCTTTCTGATGGAGAGAGGGACTGTGTAAACAAGCATTTTTTATCCCTTTATTGACAGAGGGACACTAAAGGGTTTCTGGAAGATAGTTCAAGCAGTTTTAAAGCAAAAAAAATTTGGTCAAAAATGGGTCATTTTTTAAGACTATAGCCTTGGTTTTTTGGCGGAAAACGCAGTCTTTCTGATGGAGAGAGAAACTTTGTAAACAAGCATTTTTTATCCCTTTATTGGCACAGAGGGGACACTAAAGGGTTTCTGGGAAGATAGTTCAAGCAGTTTTGAAGGGAAAAAAATTTGCCGAAACGGGTCATTTTGCAGGGCTATAGCCTTGGCTTTTTGGCGGAAACGCAGTCTTTCTGATGGAAAGAGGGACTGTGTAAACAAGCATTTTTGATCCCTTTATTGCTAAGAGACACTAAAGGGTTTCTGGAAGATAGTTCAAGCAGTTTTGAAGGAAAAAAAATTTGGCCAGAAATGGGTCATTTTGCAAGACTATAGCCTTGGTTTTTTGCGGAAACGCAGTCTTTCTGATAGAAAGAGGGACTGTGTAAACAAGCATTTTTTATCCCTTTATTGGCTAAAGAGACACTAAAGGGTTTCTGGGAGATAGTTCAAGCAGTTTTGAAGGAAAAAAAATTTGGCAGAAATTGGTCATTTTGCAAGGTACTAGCCTTGGTTTTTTGGCGAAACGCAGTCATTTTACTGGCGAGAAGGGCAGTGTAAACAAGCATTTTTCATCCCTTTATTGGCTGAAGGGACACTAAAGGGTTTCTGGAAGATAGTTCAAGCAGTTTTAAACAAAAAAAATTTGGCCAGAAATGGGTCATTTTTCAAGACTATAGCCTTGGTTTTTTGGCGGAAAACGCAGTCTTTCTGATGGAGAGAGGGACTTTGTAAACAAGCATTTTTTATCCCTTTATTGACAGAGGGGACACTAAAGGGTTTCTGGAAGATAGTTCAAGCAGTTTTGAAGGAAAAAAAATTTGGCCAGAAATGGGTCATTTTTCAAGACTATAGCCTTGGTTTTTTGGCGGAAAACGCAGTCTTTCTGATAGAAGAGGGACTGTGTAAACAAGCATTTTTATCCTTTATTGCTAAAGAGACACTAAAGGGTTTCTGGAAGATAGTTCAAGCAGTTTTGAAGGAAAAAAAATTTGGCCAGAAATGGGTCATTTTGCAAGGCTATAGCCTTGGTTTTTTGGCGGAAAAAACAGTCATTTTTACTGGCGAGAAGGGCAGTGTAAACAGTCATTTTTCATCCCTTTATTGGCTGAAGGGACACTAAAGGGTTTCTGGAAGATAGTTCAAGCAGTTTTGAAGCAAAAAAAATTTGGTCAAAATAGGTCATTTTTTAAGACTATAGCCTTGGTTTTTTGGCGAAAACAGACTTCTGATGGAGAGAGGACTAGTTAAACAAGCATTTTTTATCCTTTTATTGGCAGAGGGGACACTAAAGGGTTTCTGGAAGATAGTTCAAGCAGTTTTGAAGCAAAAAAAATTTGGCCAGAAATGGGTCATTTTGCAAGACTATAGCCTTGGTTTTTTGGCGAAAACGCAGTCTTTCTGATGGAGAGAGGGACTGTGTAAACAAGCATTTTTTATCCCTTTATTGACAGAGGGGACACTAAAGGGTTTCTGGAAGATAGTTCAAGCAGTTTTGAAGGAAAAAAAATTTGGCCAGAAATGGGTCATTTTTCAAGACTATAGCCTTGGTTTTTTGGCGGAAAACGCAGTCTTTCTGATAGAAAGAGGGACTGTGTAAACAAGCATTTTTATCCTTTATTGGCTAAAGAGACACTAAAGGGTTTCTGGAAGATAGTTCAAGCAGTTTTGAAGGAAAAAAATTTGGCCAGAAAATGGGTCATTTTGCAAGCTAAGCCTTGGTTTTTTGGCGGAAAACGCAGTCCTGGGAGAGAGGGAGTGTAAACAAGCATTTTTATCCCTTTATTGGCTGAAGGGACACTAAAGGGTTTCTGGAAGATAGTTCAAGCAGTTTTAAAGCAAAAAAAATTTGGTCAAAAATGGGTCATTTTGCAATACTATAGCCTTGGTTTTTTGGCGAAAAAACAGACTTTCTGATGGAGAGAGGTACTTAGTAAACAAGCATTTTTTATCCCTTTATTGACAGAGGGGACACTAAAGGGTTTCTTGGAGATAGTTCAAGCAGTTTTGAAGGGAAAAAAATTTGCCCAGAAACGGGTCATTTTGCAGGGCTATAGCCTTGGTTTTTTGGCGGAAATGCAGATTACTGGGAGAATGGAGTTAAACAAGCATTTTTTCATCCTTTATTGACTGAAGGGACACTAAAGGGTTTCTGGAAGATAGTTCAAGCAGTTTGAAGCAAAAAAATTTGGTCAAAATGGGTCATTTTTAATTACTATAGCCTTGGTTTTTTGGCGAAAAAACAGACTTTCGATGGAGAGAGAGGTACTTAGTAAACAAGCATTTTTTTATCCCTTTATTGACAGAGGGGACACTAAAGGGTTTCTGGAAGATAGTTCAAGCAGTTTTGAAGGAAAAAAAATTTGGCCAGAAATGGGTCATTTTTCAAGACTATAGCCTTGGTATTTTGGCGGAAAACGCAGTCTTTCTGATGGAGAGAGGGACTGTGTAAACAAGCATTTTTTATCCCTTTATTGACAGAGGGGACACTAAAGGGTTTCTGGAAGATAGTTCAAGCAGTTTTGAAGAAAAAAAATTTGGCCAGAAATGGGTCATTTTTCAAGACTATAGCCTTGGTTTTTTGGCGGAAAACGCAGTCTTTCTGATGGTGAGAAGGGCTGTGTAAACAAGCATTTTTTATCCATTTATTGACTAAAGGGACACTAAAGGGTTTCTGGAAGATAGTTCAAGCAGTTTTGAAGGAAAAAAAATTTGGCCAGAAATGGGTCATTTTTCAAGACTATAGCCTTGGTTTTTTTGCGGAAAACGCAGTCATTTTACTGGAGAAGGGAGTGTAAACAAGCATTTTTATCCCTTTATTGCTGAAGGGACACTAAAGGGTTTCTGAAAGATAGTTCAAGCAGTTTTAAAGCAAAAAAAATTTGGTCAGAAATGGGTCATTTTGCAAGACTATAGCCTTGGTTTTTTGGCAAAAACGCAGTCTTTCTGATGGAGAAGGCTGTGTAAACAAGCATTTTTTTATCCCTTTATTGACAGAGGGCACACTAAAGGGTTTCTGGAAGATAGTTCAAGCAGTTTTAAAGCAAAAAAAATTTGGTCAAAATGGGTCACTTTTTAATACTATAGCCTTGGTTTTTTGGCGAAAAACAGACTTTCTGATGGAGAGAACTTGTAAACAAGCATTTTTTATCCCTTTATTGACAGAGGGACACTAAAGGGTTTCTGGAAGATAGTTCAAGCAGTTTTGAAGAAAAAAATTTGCCAGAAATGGGTCATTTTGCAAGCTATAGCCTTGGCTTTTTGGCGGAAAACGCAGTCTTTCTGATGAGAGGGCTGTGTAAACAAGCATTTTTATCCCTTTATTGCTAAAGAGACACTAAAGGGTTTCTGGGAGATAGTTCAAGCAGTTTTGAAGGAAAAAAATTTGGCCAGAAATGGGTCATTTTGCAAGTATAGCCTTGGTTTTTTGGCGGAAACGCAGTCTTTTACTGGCGAGAAGGGCAGTGTAAACAGCATTTTTATCCCTTTATTGGCAAGGGACACTAAAGGGTTTCTGAAGATAGTTCAAGCAGTTTTAAAGCAAAAAAAATTTGGCCAGAAATTGGTCATTTTGTAAGACTATAGCCTTGGTTTTTTGGCGGAAAACGCAGTCTTTCTGATGGAGAAAGGGACTGTGTAAACAAGCATTTTTTTATCCCTTTATTGACAGAGGGGACACTAAAGGGTTTCTGGAAGATAGTTCAAGCAGTTTTGAAGGAAAAAAAATTTGGCCAGAAATGGGTCATTTTTCAAGACTATAGCCTTGGTTTTTTGGCGGAAAACGCAGTCTTTCTGATAGAAAGAGGGACTGTGTAAACAAGCATTTTTTATCCCTTTATTGGCTAAAGAGACACTAAAGGGTTTCTGGGAGATAGTTCAAGCAGTTTTGAAGGAAAAAAATTTAGGCAGAAATTGGTCATTTTGCAAGGTTATAGCCTTGGTTTTTTGCGGAAAACGCAGTCTTTTACTGGCGAGAAGGGCAGTGTAAACAGTCATTTTTCATCCCTTTATTGGCTGAAGGGACACGAAAGGGTTTCTAAAAGATAGTTCAAGCAGTTTTAAAGCAAAAAAAATTTGGCCAGAAATGGGTCATTTTTCAAGACTATAGCCTTGGTTTTTTGGCGGAAAACGCAGTCTTTCTGATGGAGAGAGGGACTTTGTAAACAAGCATTTTTTTTATCCCTTTATTGACAGAGGGGACACTAAAGGGTTTCTGGATGATAGTTCAAGCAGTTTTGAAGGAAAAAAAATTTGGCCAGAAATGGGTCATTTTTCAAGACTATAGCCTTGGTTTTTTGGCGGAAAACGCAGTCTTTCTGATAGAAAGAGGGACTGTGTAAACAAGCATTTTTTATCCCTTTATTGGCTAAAGGGACACTAAAGGGTTTCTGGAGATAGTTCAAGCAGTTTTGAAGGAAAAAATTTAGGCAGAAATTAGTCATTTGCAATTATAGCCTTGTTTTGCAGCGGAAACGCAGTCATTTTACTGGCGAGAAGGGCAGTGTAAACAGTCATTTTTCATCCCTTTATTGGCTGAAGGGACACTAAAGGGTTTCTGAAAGATAGTTCAAGCAGTTTTAAAGCAAAAAAAATTTGGCCAGAAATGGGTCATTTTTCAAGACTATAGCCTTGGTTTTTGGCGGAAAACGCAGTCTTTCTGATGGAGAGAGGGACTGTGTAAACAAGCATTTTTTATCCCTTTATTGACAGAGGGGACACTTGAGGGTTTCTGGAAGATAGTTCAAGCAGTTTTAAAGCAAAAAAAATTTGGTCAAAATGGGTCATTTTTTAATACTATAGCCTTGGTTTTTTGGCGAAAAAACAGACTTTCTGATGGAGAGAGGTACTTAGTAAACAAGCATTTTTTATCCCTTTATTGACAGAGGGGACACTAAAGGGATCCTGGAAGATAGTTCAAGCAGTTTTAAAGCAAAAAAAATTTGGTCAAAAATGGGTCATTTTTTAAGACTATAGCCTTGGTTTTTTGGCGAAAAACGCAGTCTTTCTGATGGAGAGAGGGACTGTGTAAACAAGCATTTTTTTATCCCTTTATTGACAGAGGGGACACTAAAGGGTTTCTGGAAGATAGTTCAAGCAGTTTTGAAGGAAAAAAAATTTGGCCAGAAATGGGTCATTTTTGCAAGACTATAGCCTTGGTTTTTTGGCGGAAAACGCAGTCTTTCTGATGGAGAGAGGTACTGAATCAACAAGCATTTTTATCCCTTTATTGGCTGAAGGGACACTAAAGGATTTCTGGAAGATAGTTCAAGCAGTTTTAAAGCAAAAAAAATTTGGTCAAAATGGGTCATTTTTTAATACTATAGCCTTGGTTTTTTGGCGAAAAAACAGACTTTCTGATGGAGAAAGGGACTTTGTAAACAAGCATTTTTTATCCCTTTATTGACAGAGGGGACACTAAAGGGTTTCTGGAAGATAGTTCAAGCAGTTTTAAAGCAAAAAAAATTTGGCCAGAAATGGGTCATTTTTCAAGACTATAGCCTTGGTTTTTGGCGGAAAACGCAGTCTTTCTGATGGAGAGAGGGACTTTGTAAACAAGCATTTTTTTATCCCTTTATTGACAGAGGGGACACTAAAGGGTTTCTGGATGATAGTTCAAGCAGTTTTGAATGAAAAAAAATTTGGCCAGAAATGGGTCATTTTTCAAGACTATAGCCTTGGTTTTTTGGCGGAAAACGCAGTCTTTCTGATAGAAAGAGGGACTGTGTAAACAAGCATTTTTTATCCCTTTATTGGCTAAAGAGACACTAAAGGGTTTCTGGAAGATAGTTCAAGCAGTTTTGAAGGAAAAAAATTTAGGCAGAAATTAGTCATTTTGCAAGGTTATAGCCTTGGTTTTTTTGCGGAAACGCAGTCATTTTACTGGCGAGAAGGGCAGTGTAAACAGTCATTTTTCATCCCTTTATTGGCTGAAGGGACACTAAAGGGTTTCTGAAGATAGTTCAAGCAGTTTTGAAAGAAAAAAAATTTGGCCAGAAATGGGTCATTTTGCAAGACTATAGCCTTGGTTTTTTGGCGGAAAACGCAGTCTTTCTGATGGAGAGAGGGACTGTGTAAACAAGCATTTTTTATCCCTTTATTGACAGAAGGGACACTAAAGGGTTTCTGGAAGATAGTTCAAGCAGTTTTAAAGCAAAAAAAATTTGGTCAAAATGGGTCATTTTTTAATACTATAGCCTTGGTTTTTTGGCGAAAAACAGACTTTCTGATGGAGAGAGGTACTTAGTAAACAAGCATTTTTTATCCCTTTATTGACAGAGGGGACACTAAAGGGATCCTGGAAGATAGTTCAAGCAGTTTTAAAGCAAAAAAAATCTGGTCAAAAATGGGTCATTTTTTAAGACTATAGCCTTGGTTTTTTGGCGGAAAACGCAGTCTTTCTGATGGAGAGAGAAACTTTGAAACAAGCATTTTTTATCCCTTTATTGACAGAGGGGACACTAAAGGGTTTCTGGAAGATAGTTCAAGCAGTTTTGAAAGAAAAAAAATTTGGCCAGAAATGGGTCATTTTGCAAGACTATAGCCTTGGTTTTTTGGCG
>ML133452.1:993964-1152287 GCA_003864495.1 Nemopilema nomurai
GGCAGTGTAAACAGTCATTTTTCATCCCTTTATTGGCTGAAGGGACACTAAAGGGTTTCTGGAAGATAGTTCAAGCAGTTTTGAAGTAAAAAAAATTTGGCCAGAAATGGGTCATTTTGAACAATAGCCTTGTTTTTTGCGGAAAACGCAGTCTTTCTGATGGAGAGAGGACTGTGTAAACAAGCATTTTTTATCCTTTATTGACAGAGGGGACACTAAAGGGTTTCTGGAAGATAGTTCAAGCATTTGAAAGAAAAAAATTTGGCCAGAAATTGTTCATTTTGCAAGTCTATAGCCTTGGTTTTTTGGCGAAAAACGCAGTCTTTCTGATGGAGAGAGGGACTGTGTAAACAAGCATTTTTTATCCCTTTATTGACAGAGGGGACACTAAAGGGTTTCTGGAAGATAGTTCAAGCAGTTTTGAAAGAAAAAAAATTTGGCCAGAAATGGGTCATTTTGCAAGTCTATAGCCTTGGTTTTTTGGCGGAAAACGCAGTCTTTTACTGGGAGAAGGGCAGTGTAAACAAGCATTTTTTATCCCTTTATTGGTGAAGAGGACACTAAAGGGTTTCTGGAAGATAGTTCAAGCAGTTTTAAGAAAAAAATTTGGCCAGAAATGGGTCATTTTGCAAGACTATAGCCTTGGTTTTTTGGCGAAAATCGCCGTCTTTCTAATGGAGAGAGGGACTGTGTAAACAAGCATTTTTTATCCCTTTATTGACAGAGGGGACACTAAAGGGTTTCTGGAAGATAGTTCAAGCAGTTTTGAAAGAAAAAAAATTTGGCCAGAAATGGGTCATTTTGCAAGTCTATAGCCTTGGTTTTTTGGCGGAAAACGCAGTCTTTCTGATGGAGAGAGGGACTGTGTAAACAAGCATTTTTTATCCCTTTATTGACAGAGGGGACACTAAAGTGTTTCTGGAAGATAGTTCAAGCAGTTTTTAAGGAAAAAAAATTTGGCCAGAAATGGGTCATTTTTCAAGACTATAGCCTTGGTTTTTTGGCGGAAAACGCAGTCTTTCTGATAGAAAGAGGGACTGTGTAAACAAGCATTTTTTATCCCTTTATTGCTAAAGGACACTAAAGGGTTTCTGGAAGATAGTTCAAGCAGTTTTGAAGAAAAAAATTTGGCAGAAATTGGTCATTTTGCAAGTTATAGCTTGGTTTTTTGGCGAAACGCAGTCTTTACTGGGAGAAGGGAGTGTAAACAAGCATTTTTCATCCCTTTATTGGCTGAAGGGACACTAAAGGGTTTCTGGAAGATAGTTCAAGCAGTTTTAAAGCACAAAAAATTTGGCCAGAAATGGGTCATTTTGTAAGACTATAGCCTTGGTTTTTTGGCGGAAAACGCAGTCTTTGTGATAGAGAGAAGGACTGTGTAAACAAGCATTTTTATCCCTTTATTGACTGAAGGGACACTAAAGGGTTTCTGGAAGATAGTTCAAGCAGTTTTGAAGCAAAAAAAATTTGGTCAAAATGGTCATTTTAAGACTATAGCCTTGGTTTTTTGGCGAAAACGCAGTCTTTCTGATGAGAGAGGGGACTGTGTAAACAAGCATTTTTATCCCTTTATTGACTGAAGGGACACTAAAGGGTTTCTGGAAGATAGTTCAAGCAGTTTTGAAGGAAAAAAAATTTGGCCAGAAATGGGTCATTTTGCAAGACTATAGCCTTGGTTTTTTGGCGGAAAACGCAGTCTTTCTGATGGAGAGAGGGACTGTGTAAACAAGCATTTTTATCCCTTTATTGACAGAGGGGACACTAAAGGGTTTCTGGAAGATAGTTCAAGCAGTTTTAAAGCACAAAAAATTTGGCCAGAAATTGGTCATTTTGTAAGACTATAGCCTTGGTTTTTTGGCGGAAAACGCAGTCTTTCTGATGAGGAGAGGGGCTGTGTAAACAAGCATTTTTATCCCTTTATTGACTGAAGGGACACTAAAGGGTTTCTGGAAGATAGTTCAAGCAGTTTTAAAGCAAAAAAATTTGGTCAAAAATGGGTCATTTTTTAAGACTATAGCCTTGGTTTTTTGGCGGAAAACGCAGTCTTTCTGGTGGAGAGAGGGACTTGTAAACAAGCATTTTTTATCCCTTTATTGACAGAGGGACACTAAAGGGTTTCTGGGATAGTTCAAGCAGTTTTTAAGGAAAAAAAATTTGGCCAGAAATGGGTCATTTTTCAAGACTATAGCCTTGGTTTTTTGGCGGAAAACGCAGTCTTTCTGATAGAAAGAGGGACTGTGTAAACAAGCATTTTTTATCCCTTTATTGGCTAAAGGGACACTAAAGGGTTTCTGGAAGATAGTTCAAGCAGTTTTGAAGGAAAAAAATTTAGGCAGAAATTGGTCATTTTGCAAGGTTATAGCCTTGGTTTTTTTGCGGAAACGCAGTCATTTTACTGGCGAGAAGGGCAGTGTAAACAGTCATTTTTCATCCCTTTATTGGCTGAAGGGACACTAAAGGGTTTCTGGAAGATAGTTCAAGCAGTTTTAAAGCAAAAAATTTGGCCAAAATGGTCATTTTGTAAGACTATAGCCTTGGTTTTTGGCGGAAAACGCAGTCTTTCTGATAGAGAGAAGGACTGTGTAAACAAGCATTTTTATCCCTTTATTGACTGAAGGGACACTAAAGGGTTTCTGGAAGATAGTTCAAGCAGTTTTGCAGCAAAAAAAATTTGGTCAAAAATGGGTCATTTTTTAAGACTATAGCCTTGGTTTTTTGGCGGAAAACGCAGTCTTTCTGATGAGGAGAGGGGCTGTGTAAACAAGCATTTTTATCCCTTTATTGACTGAAGGGACACTAAAGGGTTTCTGGAAGATAGTTCAAGCAGTTTTAAAGCAAAAAAATTTGGTCAAAAATGGGTCATTTTTTAAGACTATAGCCTTGTTTTTTGGCGGAAAACGCAGTCTTCTGATGGAGAGAGGGACTGTGTAAACAAGCATTTTTATCCTTTATTGACAGAGGGACACTAAAGTGTTTCTGAGATAGTTCAAGCAGTTTAAAAAAAAAATTTGCCAGAAATGGTCTTTAAGACTATAGCCTTGGTTTTTTGGCGAAAAACGCAGTCTTTCTGATGGAGAGAGGGACTTTGTAAACAAGCATTTTTTATCCCTTTAATGACAGAGGGGACACTAAAGGTTCTGGAGATAGTTCAAGCAGTTTTGAAGGAAAAAAATTTGGCCAAAATGGGTCATTTTCAAACTATAGCTTGGGTTTTTGGCGGAAAACGCAGTCTTTCTGATGGGGAGAGGGGCTGTGTAAACAAGCATTTTTTATCTCTCTATTGACTAAATGGACACTAAAGGGTTTCTGGGAGATAGTTCAAGGAGTTTTGAAGGAAAAAAATTTGGGCAGAAATTGGTCATTTTGCAAGGCTATAGCCTTGGTTTTTTTGCAGAAACGCAGTCATTTTACTGGCGAGAAGGCAGTGTAAACATCATTTTTCATACCTTTATTGACTGAAGGGACACTAAAGGGTTTTTACAAAATAGTTCAAGCAGTTTCGAAACCATTTTAAAGGTGTATGCAAGCATTTTTCATCCTTTTATTGACTGAGGGGACACTAAAGGGCTTCTAGAAAATAGTTAATATAGTTTTGAAGGAAAAAAAGTTGCTTAGAAATGGGTCATTTTGCAAGGCTATAATCTAGGTTTTTTGGCAGTAAACGCAGTCTTTCTGACGGTGAGGGGGCAGTATGAACAAGCATTTTTTATCCCTTTATTGACTGAGGTGACACTAAAGGGCTTCTAGAAAATAGTTCAATTAGTTTTGAAGGAAAAAAAATTTGTCAGAAATGGGTCATTTAGCAACGCTATAGCCTTTTTAGCACAGCAACACTTTCATATGCATGCTGTTGAACATGAGGATGTGAAATTCCATTTTGCTGTATGCACAAGTGATATTAAAAAAACTACCAACTCTCTCATCAAAGAAACAAAACTGATAAGCTAATTCAATGCCTGTTATTTCTTGCAATGAGATTTGTATTTGCAAACAATATGTGCCACAAGAGAAACACTTTTTAAAGATGTTTTGCAAGAATAATGGAGAGCTATGAGTGGATGAAAACATCTCTATCCTTGGTAGAATGCACCAAGTTTCGGCAGACACTAGATACATTTGTTAAAAAAGTATTTATATACAAACTCCAGCAGCTCATATGGTTTCTATTAAATCATATGTCGGTGTATGTATTGAAACCCATAGCACATAATAGTTAATTCGATATGAAATGAAATCATGTATTGACCAAAAATATTTGTTCTGAGTATAGCAGGAAGATGTAACAGAAATTAAATGCAGGCAAACCCAAGTTATCTGGAGATGCAATTACTCTTAGGAAATGACAATATAAGAATCTGGAACTATGGATCATTGTGCTACAAGATAACACTTAGTTGCTAAAAGCCGCTCAAATAGTTAATAAATTTTAGGAATCGCACTCTTAGAAATCTAGCATGAGGTTTTAAATAGCCAATTTAAGAAATAATCAATAGCTGTACAGAAGTACCATATATCTGATTAGAATCATTGTCAAAAGTGTGTGATGTTTTGGTAGAGAAAATTCAAAGTTGTTACAAATATGATTATGAGCACTGCTACCACTTGTTAAAAATTTAAAGTAATACAAGTGAATATGAATGTCAAACAAAAACTGCAATAATTTTGATGTGTTTTCTAACAAAAAGGAGCTTAACTCATTACCCAAGGACCATTACACAAATTTGAAGACCCCTTCTACACAAAACTAGTGTACCTATGTTACAATAATAGTATTGAAAGTATTTATTCAATTATAGTATATTTATATAAAATTAGTAGTAATCTTATTTTTCATTACAAAGTCATTAAAAAATATCAATATAAGTGTACTACCATTTGTCAGGATAATTTTGATCCATAATTGACAAGGTGGGGAAAAAATACCTTTCAAGGCATTACAAATTCTTTAAATAGTGGAAATTAGGGAATATTGCAAGTAACATTGTGGTGCATCATTCTAGCATGGCTTTTAAAACTAACTTTCTGCAACACAGTGAGTTTTAGTAGACCCCATATGATACTAAAAAGCTGCACACTCAAAAAACGAAATTTGATTAGCTTTGCATATCTAATGTTTCTCTGCAAAAGGATTTCATCCAATTTAAACAATAAATAGAATGAAAGCAACATAGAAATAATTATTTTAGCTATTTCTTACCTCTTTGTTGCCCTTTTGCACTATTCTGCGTCATCCATGACTTTGATTCAGAGAAACAAATTTTTGTGATTGTCCATTTTCGGTCCCTGAGTGACGCTTTTCTAGCTTTGAACTTATCAGTTATCCACTTCTGAAAAGTACCAGCCCCAAGTGTAACTAAATTCTTTGCTAGGGAAAGAATATTTGCTTGAATTAAAGCAACTAGGCCACTGTCTGTCCAAAGAGGATGTCGTGGTCTCACAACAGAATATGAGGTGGCATTCAGTCCCTTCATGAGCCAATCATATTTTTCATAAATAATTTTTAAGACGGTTTTATTGAAATTTGCAGGAATCTGATCCGATCCAAACTGACCAATGTCTCCTGAAATAAAAACTTTGGTGATATGAAAATCTTTCAACTTCTTAGTCTCTTGATACACAAGATTCATACATCTAATCCATTTATCTAGGCCATGCCAAAGCAACTGTCGCTCTGACCTGATATGTATTCCAATGAAGTTTGATCCAATTAAGGACAAGGTTCTCATAACTTCAGCTATCACATAGTCACTTGGTTGTAGACTCATTAGTAGCTTCTCAGGTGACGGCTCTAAATTGAGGGCAAAATGTGTTCTTTCTGGGCCAGTGCCATGCCACTTATGGAACACAACACAAGGTGCATTCTTCAACACCCTGTTTTCTAAGACATTTATGTCAGTCACTTTTTCAGGGTCAACACAATACTGTCGCCCAGCTTTCAACTCCTTTCCTATTCTTGCATCAGTTTTAATCCTAGTGTTCACAAAAGAACAATCTACCCAGCCTTGAGAGTTTCTTAATAAACTTCTAATTCTCTTAATTTCTTCATCACTCAGTGCAAGATATCTCTTATCAATATTCAGATACAAAAAGTAGATTATAACAATCTTCCGACCATATTTTTTGAATGAGCAACTCTCCTTGAAGGTTTCCAGATATTCCATTTCAGCAAGGTTTGCCTGCGCAAAAATCTTTTCCATTGATGTTGTATTGTAGTAGAGTTCCATTGGTTTAAATGAGCGGCTACCTTCAAGTAGAGAACCTGTCCATCCTGACACCAAGCCGCAAAATCTGGAGCCTCTGACATATGGCTTCACAATCTTCCTATTTGTTAGAAACGCTAGCTTTGCTGCTTCAAAGAAATTTATTGTAGTTTTACCAAGCTGCTCATAGTGTCCAAGAATGAACAAATGCTTTTGGTCAGGTCTTGGTTGGCGATTGTCACTTCTTAGCCCCTCCTCAACAGCAAGCACTTTGTTAGCTGTTCTAAAGTTAAATGTACGTACTGCATTCCAGGAAGAAGGTGCGTTAAATAGCGACTTTCGTTGCTGTTTATGTGGCATGTTGGCTGGATGCAACGCATTAATCGGTTTTGTTGCTTTTGTCAGAATGCTGTCTGGAATTCCAAATTTCAAATAGTATTCAGATCTGGAGGTACCTTCGCTTGTGTCATCACTGTAAAGAAATTCGGTAGATCCTTTGCTGTCTCTATTTATGATCTTAACACCATCTTCTGAGCTGTCGCCGACAAATCCACCCCCAAGATGCTTGATGACGGTCATTGAGTCGAGGTCTGCATTCTCAACTGGAATGCTTTCCAATTCTTGGCTGTCTAGCACCAACGACTGCTCTCTCACATTTACAAAAATTTTCCCAGCTAAATGTATCCGCATCAATATCAATGTAAAAGTTAGTAAACAAATTCCGGTTGTGAAAATTGTGCATCGTTTGGCTTTGAGTCGACATGGGCCAGGCCATACTTTGGGTACCATATCAACCCCAAACATCGTCTCTTTAGAAGAAAATATGTCAACGCTAAAACAATTGCGTCAAAAGTTGCTCTGCGTATTCCAGTAAATATCATAATCTATGCATTAGTCTCAATTCAAAAAAGTCAATTCAAGTCAGTTGCAGCTCGGCCTAATGGCCCGGTCTGAGCAGACACCGGCAGACATGAACTCTGGCTGCTGCGCAGTGCCACATGCGTAAGCTCAATCTCCATTGAGAAAATGTTTTGCGATTATTTACCATGAAACATTTCACACCCCGTGGATATATTAACACCCCAGTTTTTGTTGACTTCGTAGAAACCTGATAATGCTAATCCCTTATTGTCCCAGCAAAATCTCAAATCTGAAAAATTGTAACGTTTCGACTACAGAATTATGTTAACACCAATAAAAAAGCCCAGGGTGCTATTTGAAATCATATCACGATTTAAAAAGGCACAATAACGTGAAAATGTGTTAGATAACAAAAAACATCTCAGAAAACTGCCTAATGCGAACCGAAGCCGATTCCGCAGCCGAAGTAATAATTTCGCTCAGCTAAACTTATTCTCATTCATATATTCAGCTTCAGATGCATCAAATTTAAAGTGTACTTCCAAACAAACGACACCAGAAGGGTGTCCTCTCATGACTTATGGCGACTATCTATCTGAATTATCATCCATTATCAGTTTTATCAGCCACTTAAGCTTTTCTATCATTCCCCACGTCTCCCTGTTTTTAGATTGGAAACACATCAGACAAATAGCTTAATTCCTTGTTTTCCTTAGCTAATATTTCCCTCCCAGCATGATCCTGAATTCATATGTCTGATTTTGAAGGCTCTGTTTTGTTGCTAGTGACAGGGGCGTTGTCCTTCGTGACAATACTCCGAAGATCTGGATCTAGCCAAAGGTAAAAAAAGCCCTTTGTTTTGCCTTAGTGTTCGGCTTTATGGATCCAACGATTTAATGCTCAGACTGGCTGCTTTTAATTTTTCAACAGACTGAGCTGGTCTTAACTTTTGTCTCAGATCATTTTGATGTGAAATCAAGGGGTCGAATCCTTACTCCTGAACAATGTGAGCCCTTTGTGATGTGCTGCAACGTACTCGGTCATTTAAAGTTTAAAAAACCAGAACTCCGTCATCAGACGCCACAAGGCCTAGTCGAAAATGCTTTTTTCAGAATTCAAACTCCAAGGTATCTCAGCCTACCCTCTTCATACTGGCCGGCTCATGAGCATTCTCACGAAAATTGCTTTGTTCGAACACCTTGCAATTTACAGCTATGACTGGAACTGACACATTTCGTGCAACTGTGTTTCTTGCTAACTCTTGTTTGGAGCTGTGCATTGTAAAGGAAACGAGATTTTCGTATTCAAAAAGCGTGATCTATACCAAACTGTACCTGCATGCAGTTGGCGCTAATAGGTTTCCTCATTATAGCCCCGAAGACATGTTATAGCCTCGTGTTCACAAAAACATGTTATAGCCCCGAAGATAAATCAAAACACTAAGATTCACTTGCAACTAAGATTTTTAATTCAAATAAAAAGGAATAGAATTGATCGACAACAAGAAAATGATCAAAGAAATCTAGTAATTTTTAGTATCTTCACTTTGTATCTCCCATCTTCACGCCAGCAACCTGAAGAATGGAATAAGAAAAGTGATAGCAAAGAGCAACACAGAAAGATTCTTTAGACAACAAAATACGCCAATAAAAAAGTTCTATTTTTAGATAAATGTGTCGTGATGCGAAACATCAAAATTGTTAGGAACTGTGAATAATATTATATTATCATGTTTAAGTTTATTTTCGTCGGCACTCCTCAGAGAAAGCAAACGTCAAGAAAATGACAAAAACTGGCAAAATAAACAGCCAGTTGTAGATCAATATGAGCGCTTGATTGGCTGCAAATGACCAATCAGCGTCTACCTCGAACATTTTTTTAGAAGAGTCCAAGTGAAAAAACGAACACTTTCCATCTACAAAGAATGGGATTTTGCATAGAAATGAAGGAGACTCCACTGCTCTGAGATGAAGAAAGACGGAAGTTGTTTTTCCTTTCCACATTGAAAAGCTTTAAAAAAAAATATAAAATGGAGAGATGGCCTGAAGTGAGGCCTTACTTGCAAAATTCCAACGATGACACCAAAGAGTCCGATGGCACTTCCAAAGATTTCGATCACGAGCACCTAAAAATAAGAAATTACCCTCATATAACATTACAAAACTCTTGAATTCTGAGTACACAACTTTTTCTCTCTTTCTTTATTATAAAGTAGGGTTATTAATAATTAGCGTTTGCCACATCATCAAACTGTTACCTAGTATCTCATATTAAAAATCTCCCCCTTCCTTCGACCAAAAAGTGCAAGGTTTGAGCAGATGCAGCCAGTGTCGTTACGAGAAGCATACAAGTGCATTATCTGGGTCAACCGAGATCATCTGATCTACTTTCTCGCGTCAAGCCCTTGATGACAAATTTACTCATGTGAAGAAAATATTTTTTAAATCATACCTTAACAAACAACGATGCATTCTGTGCATCAGCAAGGGCAGCACCACTGAAAAACAATGAAAAACCAATCGACATCAAATTGATTTTTCTTATCACTACGTCAAATCTGAAGTAAGCATACTGTAGTAAAGAATTAACAATGTGAAAGGGGACATTTCGTAGGGGGCAATTCTTACTGATCATGAAAATAAGTATATATAAAGTGGAAAAAGATTGCACAATCTTGCAATAGTCATCATTGTAAGTGTCACAAACGTTTGACTCTCAGCCCAAAATGTAAACAGAGCTCTTTCTAAATTCTTAGGTCAAGGGTCTAGATTGTAAATCAAAGGTCAAGCCTGTCATGTGTCGTGCATAATGCAATAGTTATTCCTAAACACTCTGTGCCTCAAAGCAAAGCTGGGTATGAAACACAGGGTGGCGCATAATGCGACAATTGATGCAAGGAAAGCAGGGGCGGATCCAGACGTTAGCAACCTTTGCGCGAGCGTAAGTCAGATTTCCTCAAACAATTTCCTTTTGCATCAATTAACGTCATCCAGTGCCACAAAAATTCTTCCTGTTCTCTGGAATTACATTACAACCTTACCGCTTTTGCTGTTGCTTCGTTCGTCAAGCCAATCACAGGCAAGTTGAGCTATGCTAAATTTGGCGCGAGCATAGGTGAAATTTGAACTGTCGAATAAGAAGCCGAGTTGACCTATGCAATTGTTGTAGAAAGTGACCAATTAAATCCATTGCAGAGTCCAATAGCCAATCAAGATACAAGTTGATCTATGCAATTGCTTTTAACTGTACAATAAACAGATAGACTGACCTATGCAATTGTATTCGCGACCGCTTATTTCAATAGCCTATTTGAAAACGTCAACAATAGACCTTGCGATTTCCTTTGTTTTCGTTCTGTGAATGTGACGCATGCCTAACAAAACAGAGATCAAAGCCCTAACAAAAATTGTGATCATATGACCAACAACAGAACAATAGTATTCACATAAAAGGGGTGTGGCCTTAATTTTAGGCAGCCTGAAGGGCGTGGCTCTAACAATTTTCCCTTCCTTTGCTGTAGTCAGATTTCTCCCTGAATCCGCCCCTGGAAAGGAACTTAACAGCCGCACCAAACATATTACTTTATGTAACTGCTTAGAAATTTCAGCTGGACCTGTTCAGATATAAGTTTGATGTGGCGTCGTGCCAGTGTTTTGCAACGCTCGAACGTACTGATATTAGACTTGGCACGTGACAGGCTTGATGTCAGACCTCTCCCTATTCACTTAAATATTTAGCCAGGCTAATGAGAGGGGCTGAAACGGGAAAATAGCCCCGATTGCAACGACGAGATGGGTGGTGAGTACGCCTAAAGTCAAGAGCGAGCTAAAAGCTCTCATATAAACAGGCCCTATTCACCTACAACCAAGTATCATAAATGGCTTTGGTTTAAAATTATATAACGACATGTGTCCCCCGTCATCATCAAATTGATGACAACAGGTAGTTTTTTAGTTCCAGGAAATCGGTTGCGTACAGTTCCTGAAGCGGAATAATCTATCAGTAATAACTTTTCAATAGTTTTGGGGACGGGCATTTATTCAAAGAAAACTCAAATAGGAAGGGGCACTCGTTTGTTCAATTAAGATTGTAGGTTTGAAAAATACCAAGCTCTCTACAAATCAATGCCATATATTTACTTTCTACGTCACTAGCAGAGCATCTCAAGCACAAAGGGCGTAGTTCGTATTTCACACGCTCTTTGCTAAAGGCTTTCTGATGCAGGCTCTTATTTGGCAAATGGACCTTCACCTTTTGAGCCGCTTCAATAGGTGACACTAATCGAAGATTTGCGAAAATTGACTTATGTTTCCCCTTCCATTGGCCGTTAGACCTGCCTTATATTCATTTTATGCAGTAAAATGGGACTGCTCCTTCAACACGCTTTACGACCCCTGGCACTGCCCCCTCCCCCTTACCACAGTGTTGGTGAAATCATAGCGATGAATATTAGAGATGTACCTGCCAACGATTCCAACACAAATACCACAAAACAAATTCGAAAACCCAACAGTCAAGCCAGCACCAAATATTTTGTGCCCTATAACAAAAACAATTGGCATTAGGGTTTATAGAAGTCTTGAAATAAATGTGCGAATTTAGATAAATCAGTCTCGCCAAGACAGATCAAAACTATTTACAGGGAAAACAAAAAAATTCCAGATCGAAAATGGATCGAATAAGGAAAAATTGGATAACTAAAAGAGTCTTTGATAAAGTTCCTAACTAGCAAATTAAAAAAAAAATTCATCATGTATTTTACAACCTTTTCACTTATCTGGACACAAAACTTTCAGTAACAGAATGGACAGGTTTTGCAAAAACCCCACTCCCATCTACATGACGGCTCATTTTAAGCCAAGTATTCATATTCGCATATTGGAACGTCCTTCAAAGAGGAAAGCGAGGAGTGAGTGGCTTTAACCGCAGTGCTTCAACAAAAACAGGGTCTGTTGGGAAAGAAATTGGTACTAGCTTCGTCAGTCTATCTTTTTTTTTTAATAAAGTCACACCAATTGCCCTTGCGGAGTTCCTTGCGGAGTTCCTTGCGGAGTTTCTTGTGGACTAGGCTTGCATGGAAGTTTCAATGCGATCAGCCAGTGGCACAGTCATCCAAGGTACGTATACCCAATCATTGTTCAACCCTTCCGTTTTATACAGTTAATAGTACAGCCAATGAATCTCCACTAACCTGCCACATGATTTCGGTGCATGATTTCTGCTCCGACATCGTTCTTCTTGGCTTCCTAGGTCAACCAACGATGTGACGGGTTAATGGAAGGCACATATAAAAAATAGCAGGAGCTTTTCTTCAAATACTTTGTAAAACAGAAGAATATAATTTCCTCTGACTTTAGATATCTAGGGTTTTTAAAAGAGGCTCTAGGACTATTTTGAACAACCCATATGAGAAACTGACCAGTTACATTTGGAATCCTTGCGTGTTTATAAAATACAAGAATTAGCAGTGATGAAATAAATGGATGCGTACCTGTATGTTGCTGCTTAGAACAATGGACATGATGATTCCATAGATTGCCACAGCTTCGCAGAAGATGATACTAAAAAAGTTCGCCGAATTGTCAAATAAGTGACCGAATCAAAGGCATGTGCAATGATACCTGTATCAAACACAGGGGCACTGGATAAAATTCACATATCAAGGCACATCTTTAGCCGTGCGTTAACAAGGACTTGAAAACATTAAGTACCAGGCCCCTTGAAACGCTGGGGAGGGCTGTTTATATCTATTTTCTATACTGTGCATGACTTTGCATGGTTTCCCAGCAATTTACCTTCCCCTAAGAGGGAACGCCGAATTTTGACGGCAGTAAAAATTTATCAAGAAGAAGTGAAAAGCCACGGAAAAATAGAATTCCACTGCAAACGCTTTTGTTCTATTAGCCAACTGTCAATGTGAAAGATACCCTTTGTTTCTCTATGCCCTCAAGCTAGAATGCAAAATTCCGCCTCCCCAACGGCATAGTTCCACATGGTCATTAAACTTTGCGCCTGCTTACCTGACCATGCAAATTTACAAAAACATATATACCTGATAAGGTTTTTGGTCTTGATTCTTGGTGCCTTGACCCCACCTCCAAGAATACTGACTCCAGTTGTAAAGATGCCCCTGAAATAATTGCATGTCCTTTCTTACATTACTTTATTTTGAAATAAAGAGCGTATATAGCACTTTTAAAGTGGGGCATGAGGTTCGGTTAAAATTTCAAGAATTTCGAACATCAGAAATAAAAAAAAGTTTTCTCAAACACCTTGTTACTTCTTTTCGCTATGACATGCTTATGAAAACGGTCAACTAAATAGTTTATCTATATAGCATTGAAGTAAGAACAAGGAGATATGAAACATCACGAAGAAGGTTGTAAACATACCAAGCTGCACCAACAACTGAAAGCGATATGGAAAGACCAACTCCTACAGTGGCCCACATGTAAGGCGATGTATCACCAAGGAACCTGGTAAAAGTGAGTTGGTGCCACTCAAAGCTTAGGCAAAGTACCAAGTAGGAAACACAAACACATAAAGAAATACATAAAGTAATACATAAATAGCCATACAAATGATTGTGATATAAAAAAAGATGGTGCAGCTGTGCTGATACCAATCTAGAATCTAACATTCACATTACAAAAAACTGTTGTTTTAAAAAAGGTTTAACAATGAGTTTGAAAGCTTTTGAGCAGGTCTTTTTTTAGTTTATCTGCTATGAAAAATTTGAGGGTTTATATTAGTGAGAAAATTATAAGGAGCCCTAAAAACACAATCTTTTCATAAAAAAACATTAAACAACAACTTCTAAAATTTTAGAAATATGCATCCAAAAATTAAAGCAATCAGTTTTTTCAGACGACCAATCAGAATTCTCTTAAAAAATCCTTCTCTTTCATGCTGATAAACCAGTTTAATTTTACTCCTTTTAGGTAACAATGTGTAAAAATACAAAACCAAGAGGTTACAATAGCTAAAGTGTTTATTGGGCTTCCAATTAGTAACAGGACAAAACTTTATCAGTATCTGTTACCAACTGAAGCCAGTTAATTGAATGTGAGAGAAATGATTTCAAGGCCACTACAGGTGGTTCTAAACATCTGGACACCTCAAATTACAGGTGGAACTATTGTTCCAGTTTCATATCTAGCTAAAGGGCCTAAAATTTTGGGAGGGAAGATTAAATGAAGAGAGCACATACCTATCACTTAATGAGATCATGCAAAACATTGACTAAAGCATTCTATATATAATTATTTGGCCAATTTTACAGCTTCAATTCCCAAACAAGGGAAATTTGCTTTTCAGGTAATTCCTGATAACAACTAAACAAATGAAAACTAGCCCTCAATTACCCTAAAAAGGTTTTGGCACAAGAATATACAGGGTTTTTAAATAGATTAAACAAGAAAAAAATCTTTTAAGAACAATTTATTAGCAAGTTTTAATGTATCAGCAAAATATTCCACTGTATTTACCATCCTATATCAAATCTTCCACCTTGTCCTGATAAAACATAGTAAAGACCTATAAAGTAAAAGACAATTAGATTATTAGAAAATGTCCAACAAATGCTCATGAATACATTCCCTTTAAACAGACACATTTCACTTTATCATTGCATAATTACAACCCATGAACATAAAAGCCCTATATATATATATATACTCAATCTGCAGACAGTACTGTTTCGCCCTTGTGGGCTCGTCAGTGCAGCACAGAGCTTGTCTGTGACACAACCCAAGCTATGCTGTCAGAGCAACAAGGCAGTTTAACGGATTGATCGTGGGACCCTGCCAGAGTGCTCAAACAGCGCATGCGCCGTTTGCTATATATATGTTGGAAACAGTGAGGAAAGTTTATTTTACCATTCATTTTCAACAAAATTATTGCAAAACTTCACTGCCTCGTTTGATTCTGTTGTACTTCAATCACTCTTGCTTGACCATTCTTAAAAGATTTCATATCAATGATGGAGGACTCTCGATTTGAAATTGACTTGCATTAATATTATTTGCAAAATCAAAGAGTATTTTGTGCCATAAAAACTGTTTTAGCAGTTCATCACAAATATCAGCTAGTTCATGCAGAGTTTAAGGGCAACATACTTTAACTCCATTTTTTTTCAACTCCTTTAACATTGTTTTTTGGCTTTTTTCTTGTGGCTAGGCATATTTTCATGCATAGTGAAACAAAAAATTTTGTTTAAAATATCCAATTAACTGTGAAATGTCTCTGTTAATATTGAAAAAATACTATAATTTCCAACATGTTTTCTTGGTGATACTGGGAATTTAATGCCTGTTTCTGCAGTTGTTTGGTTTTAGAGCATGACCTTTACACATAAGCTACTCAAAATAGATTTTGCATGATTTGCTTTTTAGTTCAGTCTCCACAAATCATGCTCACAATGAAACTTGTAATGGATGTATATCATGTGGATACCCCAAACACTGTCAAGGGCTAAAACGCCATTAGCATAACTGTATTCAGTAGCTTGGCATTTCAAACTTTCTCTAAACTAAAGGGCCAGTACCTATTTATCATTTGTCAATCCTTTTTAAATAACTTACATGGGTAAATATTCATATATAGTACTTTTTCCTGTAGTTGGCTGTTAATGCTATTTTTCAATGGCTCAGCACATTGCAATAAGATTATACTCATCGAAATAGCTGTGATAAAAATGTACAATAGCTGTCCACTATTGATGAAATTTACTTTAAAAAATACATTATGGTATCATTTTTCAAATTTCATAATTTTCAAAGGCTTATCATTTCAAAATTAAAACAGCATGTTCCCACAAGCACAATGACAAAATTCTTGCAGAAAGAGAGTAGCCGCATTGAAATTGTAAAAGAAGCAATGCCAAAATTAAGTGTGATTTGGCAATAGGGTAACACCTTTTGGAGAATCAAGATTGCACCAAGACATATAATGACAATAATTTTCGTACAATTTGGCAAGCTAGGCTGTCTTTTCATCTAGGTGTTTTGGAGTCTGTCTACATGTCAATGGAAAATCCCATTCTTTGTAGACAGAAAGAGAATGTCTTTCCCTTGGGCTCTTCTAAAGTTAGGTGTTAAGTAACGCTGATTGGTCAATTATTATAACCAATCATGCGGTTTTCTTATCACCCTTTAGTGTTTTCGATCCGCAACTGCCTATTCATTCTGCCAGCTTCTGGTTATTTTTTTCATTTGCATACTCTGAGGAGTGTCAGAAGAAAAAGTGTTGAAAGTATGCAAAAACTTGTTCTGCTTTCTCTTGCTATTGTACAAATTAAAAAAAAAAGCTATTTGGCCAAATTTATTCAACAGCAGCCTTTTGTCTATGAGCATGAGCCACCAATTTTATTTAAATATTTGTTTATACCCATTCAATCTTGTGATTATAGTATCATTTTTTTGATTGGAAACAAATCCACAAAATTCTCAACAAAGACTTGCATACTTTAATTATAAACATCAGGATGAATAAATTTTGATGCAGTTTAGCAACAAACAGTAGAAAGTAAAGCATAGAGATGCCCTAGCCAAGAAGCGGGTATAACGCAGTTTAAAAATAAATGACAATTTTTCAGTAATAAGACGGGACCAATGGATGCAATACCTTGTTCGACTTAAATCGTAGGAAGTATAAACATAGTTGGCAGTTTGGCCAAAAAAATCATATTTATTCCTTTACAAATGTGAATCTTAGCGCAGCGTTAGACAAAGATTTTATCCAAGATTGATTAGATTAACGTTCTCCGGGCGGAGTAAACGTTAAAACTGAAGAAAACCTTTCATGACAAATCCTAGGCAAAGTCTAGGCCTATTGCTTGGCCTTAGACATTACCGTCTTATTCACTGCTAAAACATTTACCTTACATACCTGCAGCAGCGACTAGAAAGACTGCCGTGCTATAAACAATTGAGTAATGTATCATTTGACTATATGCTACAGCCATTTTGTCTCTTTTTCTGCAATTTCCTATAACTTCATCGCAGGTGTCGGCTACCCACTTCGACAATCCTCTGGGTCAAGACCGCTGGGTGGGAGGGATGTGGGTCACAGGACTGGCTCCTCCGCACGGTCGCAGATGCTCAATAGGGCTTTTTCAATCATACCCCTATCACACATGAACTCAGGTTTTGTAAAATTTCCCCTGACTGCATAGCCTTCAAACGGAGATAAATTAATGTCCTCTCATGTCCAAAAGGACACAGTATATGATTTTGATGACGAGAAAAGAAATTATGGGTTCTGTGGCCGTCCTTGTGATAAAAAACCTAGAAATCTATTTACACATAAATGAGGGTGCTGAAATTAATACTAGTGAAATCATAATCTAATTTTCTGTAACATTCATCCGTAATAAAGTACTGCTCACAATCAAAATATTGTTCGCACAGTTGTAGTATTTTTCGCCAGGTACTGCAGTGGATATGGCAGGGGCGGATCCAGAAAATTTCTGACCGGTGCTCAACTTTGAATGTGCCACACCCGATAAAATTAAACACCCTATATTTAATTCGGTTTCGATGATCTATACACAAAAGCAGCTACAATATGTTTTGAAATTCATATTCTTAATGTTTCATAAGCCGAATCAAGAAAACTTGATGTTTCAAGCATAACAGAACATAATTCTTACTTTTACAACAATATAAACAAAACGTGATCTAGTGTTATACTAACAGCGCGATCAAAAAAATTACCTGGCTGGTGGAGTGAAGCCCCTGAGTGTTGTATATAGGTATATATATATAAACAGACTCTACCACCCCAAGAACAAATGTTGCTTAAATTGTCCAGATACGTGCATGTGCTTAGTATCAGAGCTATGCAAAATTAAGGGCTTCGTATGGGACCAAAATATTTGGAGGGGGCAAGCTTGGTGCACAAAAATGCAGAGAAGAACTGAAAATATCTGTTATTAAACTAAAATGGTACCGCTGTCAGAAATATTGGGGACTATGGCCAGAATGTTGGGGACTATGGCAACGATTCTGAGTGTTGGCCTACTTTGTCTTGAAATTATGCATCTATTTATTTATTTAAACTGGGTTTCAATTTGACAGGACTGTGCGTAGTTATTGGTATTCTTGGTCAATGTAATTCAAGAACGCTAATTCTTAGTTACAACCAGAGAATGTGCGCATAGAAAAGACTTCAGCATGGCTGAGTCAAAAATAATCTTCCATCAAACACAATCGATGTTTCCAGGGTCTGACCCACCCCCGTTTCACGTGATTCTCCTATGCTAGGCAACGAGGAATTACGCAATTTGATAAAAAAAGCCAAACGTAGAACTTGGAAATTACGTTTAATGCAAAATTTTGAAGATATTTAATGATATAAGATATTTAAAATATATTCTAGTTAATTAATATATCTGTGGCAGGATTTGCCAAACAGTTACAAAAAAAAAACATGTCTAAAATATCTGCTTTTGGAATATATTATCACAAGTGTCTGAATTACTTATCAAAGTTTTTGTCATAGGGTGTCTACCAGCGTAAGGTACTTCTGTTGATTGGTAGGGCGTTGCGTCCCCTTATCAGCACATCCCTACTTAGATATTGCAGATATTGTAGGGCCATCAATTTGTATCAGAAAAAGGGGGGAAGAGGGTAAAACGAGAATATAATTATCTTTCTTCTATTTCTTTCTACCTGTCCTTGAAAAATATCAACCGGCATACCTTTCCAATAGTTATTCTGACAGGAAACACATGCACAGTCAACAAGCAATGACCATGTGGTTTCTGATGTTCTCGAAGCACAAGGCAGTGGTAGCTGAGGTTTTGGCGGTTTTGGCCAGCCATTAAGAAAATGCCACCTTCTGTAGACATCTCTTGGACCTCGTAAAAATGACTTTGATCATCTTTTAGCTGGGATTTAGATGAGGTTCTTGAAGGAATCTCATGGTTGCTAATATCAGAGATGAGGTTTGGGAATAGTACACTTCCTAACCCAAACAGGAAGTTTTCAGACGGGGGTGAGACTACTTTTTATCATGACAGGGTGGGGAAGCTCGTTATCATAGTGAAACAGCCATGAAGCAAAACAAATGAGAAAATCAAAAGACAAACTCAGGCAAAATTTGAATACTCATCGCAAGGCAATGGATTTTGAGCAACCTGGCCTTGATTTGGATGAAATAAAACTGGATTTCGATATCGGCGAGGTAAGCAACTGTCTTTGACAAACACTGAGTACTTTTTGGGCAGGTAACTAAATTTTAACTAGGCAAAACTTTGAATGATTTATTTTGTTAAAGCTCGTAGCTCATAGCTTGTGAATTTCCATCTTTACCATTACCTAACAAGTGTCGACTAGATGTATGCGTACCGCCTTGTACAACGGGACTTTCTTGGCCAACCCGATGTTTCTAGGCCACTTACATCTAGTATACTCTAAACAACATCAACGTCAGATAAAGCTTCGTGGCGAAGTTTTTGATGTACAATAAAAGAATGCGATGAAAATTAATCATTTGAATACTGTTTGAGGATGCATTTTGATATAATTTGAGGTCGATAGGTAGCATGCCTGTAAAAAAGCAGTAACGGTACAAAGTCGGCCGGATATGGGTGGAACCTAAATTTCACTGAATTGCTGTTGAATGCATTATAAAACTTGATTAAACTATTAAATTTTAAAACTAAACTGTTAAAGTTGTTCAGTGCTTTGTAACAACCCTTCTCGTTTATATAAGTCTTTATTAACGTTGACCACCTTGATCTTCCATCTTATAATTACTTTTTCGACATTTTGTGCCTTCTACCGTAAATCCTCGAATTAGCCCCATGGGGGCTTATTTACTTTTTATATTTTTTGATGGGGGCTTATTCGAGGGGGGGGCTTATTCGAAGGGGGGGGCTTATTCGAGGGGGGGGGGCTTATAAAATTTCTTCAAACCTACCACATAAATATATAATTTTTGAAATTTCTTTCTCTTCAAAGTATGAAACATAACCTAAGTATAAAGTAACATTTGATTAAATTATTAACAAAAATATAAATTTTTGTGTTATTTCACTAAAATGCCAAAGGCAACCTCAGGAGTAAAAAGATGAACAAAGGGGAGCTTATTCGAGGGGGGCTTGTTCGAGGGGGGGGGGCAATTCGAGGATTTACGGTATATCGTGTAGAAGCGCGCTGTGAATGAGCGCCGTGAAAAGAAGCGCCGAAGGCGCTGGCGACTAGATGTCCGACGCGGTCAGCCAGAGTGAGGCAAACTTTGTTTTGTCGGCCATTTTGGAGGGTAGCAAAAAGAATCATCGATAATAATGTATGCCTATAATGTAGTGAAAAGCGAGGGATACAGTGACACTAAACTTGATTACACGCTTTTTTATAAGGCACCTACCTCAAGGCCTAGTTCCAATAGTTCCTTATTCGTAGACCTCAAGTCATCAGATTTTAGTACCAAAAGTTCCTTGAAAGTTCCTAAATTTTCACTGCACATCAATAGGCCTTAACACTTAATAGAGAGGGGGCGAGACGGCATATGCGGAAACTACTATGCGAGTATTGGCTGCAAATAAATGGAACCGGCTTTTTAGTTCTTGATGCTTTGAAATTATTTTCATAGGACGTGCAAAGAGGACCTTTTATCAGGCCAAAAGGTGGAAAAGAACATACCCCCCCCCCCAAAAAAATCCCAGGGCAGAACTAAATTTAAATATTTTTGTAATGCATCGCGTTTGAATAGGGAGCAAGCGTCCGAATAAAATACTAGCAAAGGCGTATCCAAGTGAAAGCCCTTGTTGTGAATTGAAAAGCCCTTACGGAGTGACCTCTTTTCTGGTAAACTTCTATCTTTGCAGATAAACTTTCTTGGGGCCAAGAATTTAGCAGAGGATCCATTTTGCAGTTTTCCTGACATCGAAGACTTAGGCAATATTGGTTGTTTTGCGGCACCGTTCTTCTCTGACGACCAGGAACACCGCTGCATCTGTAATGAAATACGACGAAAACATTTTGGGACCCTTCAAGAAACAGACTGCTTGCAAAGTATGGAGAAGAAAGAGGCACATGATTGCCACAGGAACAATTTGACGGAAGATGCGCAGTATCCAGGCAAGTGCCAAAAAGCGGTGGAGAAGAAAAGTGAGTACAGTGTGATACCGATTTGCGGTTGCCGGATTTTTGTAATAAAAACCCGAGGCAGTGTACGTATTCTGGCAGCTTGGCGAAACCTTTTAGAAAATGCCGTTAATGAGCTGATCGTTTACAATCCCTAATAAAGAAGGTCTAGGAGATGCAGAAAGTCTGTGTAATAAATCCATTCCGTCCAAATCCATGCATTGTCTTGATTCCATAGGGTACACAAGAGTATATGCATCTTGGACAAGGATATTAATGCAATGCAACAGTACCCAATAAGAGCATCACCTATAAAGGGGTGATTAAAATGTTGCCTTTTAACAAATGAAATGACGCCATTATTTTAGTACATCGAAGAGGCTAGCATCTGCCAGCAAACTAGAGAAGTTAAAGTAATGCAAACATTCGTTGTTATACAGAACAGTTTAGATTTCCAATCTTTTGAAAGTAATTTCCTTTTGAAGATGTTTGTGCCCATGCCATTTTTATAATTTCTAAATACTTACAAAATAAACAAGAAAAATGTACAAAATATGAAGGACAGGTATGCCCAGTATTGTCTGTCCCATAGCAACGTTTCGGCCTAGGCTTCTTGTATAGAGTGTTTGCATGATTGCAGACCCCTTGTTGGGCATACATGTGTCGTACTTTACTTTAGGTAATTCGGTCTCCAATGAGCTAAAGGCCTCTTTTAGTGTCAGCTGGACTTAACTAAATGTCATTTGGCCTACAGAAAATATCAAGATTGAGGAATTTTTATTGGAACTGCTCGTCACTGGAGGCTACGAGTCTTACATACACTGGACAATGAAAGACCGGGGTGAGTTCAGAATTACCCGGCCACAAAGGGTGGCTAGCTTGTGGGGGCATCGCAAAGGGCGGAAACTATTATCGGACGAGAAGCTAACAAGGGCACTACGGTATTCAATCAGAAAAGGAAAGTTGGAGAAGACAGACACCCCGTTTCTGCAGTATCGATTTACGTAAAAGAGAGACGATTCAATCTCTTTAAGGTTTTTGTTAGGAAGCGAAGAGGGACTTTCAAGACTGGTTTTCATCTAACGTATTTCATCGCAATTCAGAGTCTACGATCAATTTAGATTATTTCCGTTATATGATAAACAGCCTTTAACTTGGAGGCTTGATTGCTGACCTATCCGTGTTTTAGCCGTCGATCGGCTTCTAATATAAAAGAGTTTCATTGACACATGCAAGTGGAATTAGAAGGCTTGCGGACACACTCGATCTCCACCCACAGTCAGGATTCTCCAGTCAGCTCTCTAATTATGCAGTTACTCTAACGAGTTTTGCTGAGTCTACTATTGAGTAGTAATGATAAATACGTGTAATTTCAAAATGAGAAGCTGTGTAGAGGGCAATGGTTTCTTTCTCATATTCACAGTATAGATTCAGTAATCTTGTGTGTACATACATATACATAAAAGTTCATAAATATCTCAACAAACATTTATATAAACATCATATGCATTTCTCGATACATCTTATATCTTTATGTGTGTATGTTTTAAGTACCTTCCAATGAAAAACTTAAGCCTAAGGCGTCGTAACTCCGTGCTTATCCATTGTTTTTTTGCTACAAAAAATATACTATGTTTTTTGTTGATGATTGATGAAGAGAGAGTCACACATTTCGAAGAATGAATTGCAGAAACTGAAAATGTCGAGAGGGCTCATAAAAAATTCACAAAGGAGGCACGTTTTAACTGTTGCTGTATAATAGATACGAAAATAGCATACTTGCAGTGTCTCCTTGGTGTATTTATTTTTGTCAAATCTGGATTCAAAACCATCATTAGCACTAAGAAGAATATCCCAGAATCCCAGGTGCTCAGGGTGTAATCCTCAAGGGATGGAATAATAAAATTTCCTTAGGGTACTACCCAATCCTCACAAAACGGACGATCCATTTCCTGCAAGAACAGATTACACGAAGCGCACAAATGCTCCCCGCTCAACTGTTATGCAATTTCAATGTTAATCGCCAGGACATCACCTTAGATCCTTTTGTAAGTCACCTCAAAATTTGTTTGCTAAACTCTTTGCACAGAAAGTTGAATGAAATGGCGGCTTAAAAAGGAATTTCAATTGGATTAATAGAAGGGGTACTGGTGTTCACATGTTGTTATTTTAAGCACGATACAAAGCAATGAAACACAGTGGCCATTTCTGATTGGCCAAATGGCGCATATCGCGCGATTTCATGTTGTGATTTAGGTACCCTGGGTAAGTAATGATAAAGCAATATAAAGCAGCTATTATTACGTGATTTGACAACGCAACGCATTTATATAAAGATGAATAAAATTTCTCATATCAAGATGAATAATATTTAGAGGGATTGTAGAAAATAAAAAGGACTTGCTGATGTCATAAAAAGTAAAAATAGAGACACTTTTGTAAATGCGTGATACTTCTAGAAGGGTCCTATCAAAAAGTACCCAGCAGCAATTCTTCAAATCTTGCTTTGTTACTCCCCTCAAGTGGTTTGGCAATATTTCCTGTTTCAATCAAGCTTTGTATACTGCCATCGCAATATAAATTATTCACAAATGTAAGGCTTTTGGAACTTTCCATTTTAACAACTGCAAACAAACTTGGTACATACATCTATCCCAGCAATCAGTACGACCAGTAATCGCATTAATGAGGTACCGGTCACTAAACCTGCAAACAAATTTTCAAAATAACGAAGTATGTATTGATAAAAACCGAGCTATATAAAACGATGGGCATTTGCGGTCAAGGGGTTCGAACAAGTGGTCAGGTGCTTTTGGCTGGATTCTACAAATCGCAGAACGTGTTGAGTCAAACGTTGAGAGTGTTTGGCTAGGCTGTATGTTTCTTACGGGTGAATGATTGTATTGCCAAAGCGCTTTCTTCAAATTTCTCGGTTGAATTAATCTTACAGATCACGTTTGTGTTTAGACAGTTAGTCAGACCAGAAATGTTTGACAGGTCGCTATGAAAGACAATGGCCAAAATATTTTATTGTTCATAAAAAGATACTTTCCAACAAGTCAAAATCACAACAGGATGGCTTTAGGCCATTGAGCTATCGCTTCAAAGTTGTGCAAAGGTGATCAGTTTTTATGTGGCACGTAACACAACACTCAGTATACAACACTCAACAAGGGTGTATATAGTGCGTTTGCCCTCAGAGACAGCGGAGCCAAAATGTGCAAGGGGCTTGGGCCTCTCCAAAGTAATTTTCGAAAGTAATTTATTTTTATTATGTGGGTTTACGTTTGAATGATCTCCACAGCCGTGTTTGTTAAGGGACCAGAAGCTTAGTTGCTCCTATACCACACCTATAACAGCATGTGTTGTGTGGGTGGTACTCCCCCAAACTTTTTCAGCAATATAGGTCGGCGAAAGTTTTTTTCGAGACGTGCACCGGCACAAGGGGCGGATCCAGGCGAAATTCTGATCAATGCAACTTTGCGCCGGGAGGGGCATAGGCGGTAGAGAATTAAAGAAGGAGGGGAAAAGCCACGCCCTATTAACCATACCGGCTAGGCCCATTATGCAAGGCAATGCCACCAAGTTCTAAAGAAGATCCTTAGCGCTGTATGAGTTAAAAACGACAGCTTCGTTATACATTTCAGGATAATTTTCCTTCACTTCAAAACTAAGAAGTTTCCGAAAGATATTACGATCAAAAGAAATTCTCCATACCTGTCGATACCCTAAGAAAAAGGAAAACATGACTTCGAATCAGTATTGATACATTTAAACATTGACACCACAATTAATGCCAAAGAAGGTTAAATGGAACATATGAAACAAATGTTGCTCGGTAAAATGAAACAAATTAGAGACAAATTTCTAAAGATGGGCTTGGACACCATTGTAAAGGATGTGAACCTTCATAAGTTTAAGAAGCGTTATCTCAAAAACAAGACGTTACAGCATGCTGAATTTTTTTTTGGAGTGGTTCAAAGGCATGCTGAATTTTTTTGAAGTGGTTAAAAAGCATGCTGAACAGTTTAAAGAAAAATATAAAAATATCTGAGACATTTGTGTCAAATTCAATTTATTCATGTCAAAATGATATGGAATTACCCTTGTGACTGGCATGGGAGCTAGCTATGAAGAAATTCAGACAACCATGATTTCATTGACCACAGAGGTGGAACAATTTTTTTACTTTCTGGGAACCTGAATATCTGGCTCAGAACTTTCTGCAAGATTTTAAGGGGTAGACAAATAATTTGTCTGTTTATGCCTATATCTCTATGTGCTACATTGAAAGTTTTTGTTTTCTTGAACCGACTTAAAACTCAAATATGTTATGGTTTAAAAACATTTTTGGAACTACAACATAGATATTATGACAAAGCCATTCCTTGGCTGATCTTCTTCTGAATGAAAGTAAAGGAGGGGCATGGAGACTTGTTTTGATGCCTAGTTGCATCTTATATAGTGTGTGTATTGTGCAATACAGGGATTGCTGATAGCTTTGCCAATTCATGGCTGATTGTAAACAATGATTCAATTGACAGAATCTCAATACTGATCAAGCTATCGCACATTTGAAGGAACCCGATTTTTCATATTTTGAGTAGATTATCATTTATCATCATGAACATCATTTGCTCATCATAAAATCTAACAACATAGTAAGCTTTTGTATCTATAGCTAAATATCTTTCTTGCAGAAAAACAATCATTGTATTTAGCTGAAGAAATTCAAGATACGAAACTGAAGCTGAATAGAACTATCTCAACATTTTATATGTAGCTTAATGCACAAATGCACACAGGAAGGAAATCAACTTCAGCAAGAAATATACAACATTGCCTAATCTTTTAAAAATTGGAAACAATTTATGGTTGAAATGGAGAACAAACATGCTCATCAACTAATTGCATATTAACATACAATCAATGCTGCTCCACCTTAGTGCCAAAATATTTTATGTGAATGAAAATCTCAGTCCCTAGGTTTTGACACTATCTCCACCTTTACCTGAGCATGACACCTCTATAGAGAAAGTTCCAGCATACAACTACACAAGGATCAGGTCCTTAATACAACATACCACTTCAGAAAAACAAAACACAGCAATTCTACCCACTGGGTCCAAAATTTGGAATACCAGAGCCAACAACTTGAAGTATAAAGTCAAGCAAGACTTTTTCAGGACATAGTATAGAAGGAAGATAAAAAGTAAGAGCCAGTTTGTAACTAACAGCAGTAAAAATCCTGGATCACCCTTTTCTCTTCATTTCCCTTTTTGAGGATCCAATTCTGGGGGAAGGAACAGCGTGACCTTTTAAAACTATTCCCAGCGCATATTAACTTGTACAACTGAAAAATACTTCTAACTTCCCGAGTTATACACACATATAAACATCGAAAATCATTTAGAATTGCATTAAAAATAGCTAAAAGGAATCAGTAATTCATGTATTAAAGTTCTAGGACTCCTAAAATCTACGACCCGTTCAAAACAGAACTAAAATTAAACTGCTTGGCTTCTTTGTTATGTCAAGATAACGCACACCCACCCCACATAAAGTCTCAAAATAAATATTGAAACCATGAAAATATTACATATCGCTCTCTTTATTCCAGCTTTTTTGGACACCATGAGTTGTGAATTCTAGCTTTCCAGCCACATCTACCAATAAAGGAATGGGTTGTTTTGAGTGAAGTTGTGAAGAAGCTGGACACAGCTGGTGCTGGTGCCTTGTGGTTTCGTTTGCTGTGTCCTCTCATTCAGAGCGAGGCTGGTTCTTGGTAAAACAACAGGTTGCCCATATCAAGTAGACTCGCATGAATCTTTTGGCTTTGGACTACCAAACGAAAATTGATAACATGGAAGACAGTAAAAGCGATTCAGAAGAAGGGCTAGAAAACATCAAGCTTGACATTCACGAGGTAAGATCTTAATGGTCTATGCCATCGTTTATAAGGATGACTGAAAAACTGAGACTATCTAATTCAAAAATAGCCTTGCTCCTGGAATATTCAAAAGTAAACATCAAATTGAATGGACTAAAGATTTATTCTAACTTCGCAAAGTTCTGTTCAAAATAGTTAAAATGAAGATGAAATGAAGTAAATAAGAAGCTGTTACATCTTGGCAATTGTTCTCCCCTTTAACGAATTGCTACTAGTTTGAGTTTGATATACGTGCTATGGCTATCAGACGTTATCTTTACGGAAGACATGGAATCCACCAAATACGCTTAGCTTTTGTTGGTAATTGTTTTCAATGTGGTTAAAATCTACTTTAGTCATTTCCACTAAGAATAGGGTCATAGTTGCTAAAGCGGACACCATATCCTCTGGAAGGCCTTCAAAATACTCTCCGATGTCAAAAATTTGGACTAGTTGCTACTTAGGGTATTTAGGGTATTGACCAAAAACTTATTTAAAGTTAGCTAGAGGAGTCGTTCTACAGCAGTCCCCCAACTTTTGTCGGAAATTAGACAATTCTTGTAAAGCTGACAGAAACTAATTGGCGTATTAAGCATATAGACCGTGGAAGACTGGCTTATAGTCTCAAGCGGTGTGGGTATGGTCAGGTGAGCATAATTGTAATTGATCGAGTTGTTCCCAACATAACGTATACAAACTTATCGGCCTTAGGCCAAATGAAGATGACAATCAGCGAAATTTCGAGATAATTGGTACCTTTCTGCGGATACTGTAATTATAATACATGGATACACTTAACAGTAAACACGCCGGTATTCTTTACTTTGTTAACATTCTTGACTTTTAGGCCGGGTTACCATGAATAACAGAAACATTGGGCAAAAATGACGATCAACGAAATGTTGTTTGTTCTGGGTCGCCCCCTCCGTCCTCCTTCGCTGAGTTGGAGGAAATTCCGCGTCCCCCTAACTTATTGTGAATAGTTCTCTTGAAGTGAAAAGAAGCCTTCAGACGCCGCCCCGTTAGCAGTTAAAACTTTTGTTGCGCGATCTTGCTTGCCGAAAAAGAACAGCTTGGCGATGCACATGTGTTTTTAGGCAGTAAATTCCTCTCAGTCAATTCAACATCATTAAGATTTGCAATCTAAACCATTGGTCACCCTTTCTTCCTTTTCCCAACGTCTATCGCCAAAGTTTTAACATGAACCCTCCCTTGTCAACTCTAAGCGGTATGGTATTTATTGTCTTAAATTTTAGCCCTGGAGACATATCTTTTGCCACTCGTGAAGCTCAATTTAAAACTTTTCTTCCGCGTGGGACCGAGCCATGTCACCATGTCAGTCCTCTAACGTACTAAACTTGATTTTTAGCCCTTCCCGGCTCAATTTCGTGGCGTCGTTTCCGAAATATCGATTCTGAAATATTAATTATGTTCAGACTATATAGCATTGCTTTTATGCTATTGATTTGAAGAGCTTTTCATAGAACATATACCTTTTTTCAGAAGTTAAACTCGGAAATTGTTATATGAAGCGGACACAAAAATTTCTGAAAATTTCAACTGAATGTTTATCAACTGCACCCACCAAATTTTCTCTTGATCCGCCCTTGTTTTGTCCGTACTGCAGATTTCGGCCTTGCTGTATGCTGATCTGCCTTCCGCACAGAATCCGCGAAAGTGAATATTTATGAAATGCTGTTGTCTTAAATTTTGGGCAAACTCTTGTTCTTTCACTGTGTTATTCATATTTCTTTCACTTCGTTGTTTATGGTTAGCCCTGGTGTAGCTTGAGACTTTATAAAGGGCATTAAGATTTCTAGCAAAATTTTATTGATAATAAAATGATGCTTTGCAAATAAAAATTTGCTTGATTTTGCTTTAGTATGAAAGCTGGCCCATGCATTTATGTGACTTCACGAAAGAGAAGAATTTTTAGAAATACTTGAGTATAATGGAGACTTGAATTACTATGGCAATTTATTTTGAAATGCGGCACCAAGTACTTCTGGGGTAAAATAGATAAAAAAGTAAAATTTTCCAACTTCCACATTGAGTTTAGGCCCGTCAATATAGCTAAACTTAAATTAAAAGTTGGGAAAATAATATAGGCTTGAACAAGAAAATAAAACTAGCGATGGCTTGATGATTGGTTAAAACTGCAAAAAGAGGCTTCCCAACTTGTAGTGGTACAGTGGGTGAAATATGATAATAATTGTCATAATAATGGCACTATCTTTTCTTTCCTCCCCAATGTGTATTTTTTTGGAGAGTGCTAAATATCAATTGCACATAAGATTAATCAATGGGCATATTATTTTCTTCAAATAAATTGAGAGGTAAATGGCAGATAAAAAGAGGTAAGAAAGAAGGGACAGGGAACAGTTTATAACTCTTTAAGACTGTTTCATGATTAGATTAATCTTTATGAGATAAAAGTATACTAAATTTCATTCTCCTTGAGTATCGAACTCCATGTGCTCACAAATATTCAGCACTGTACTATTGAGAAACCCAAACACAGACTTCATACGTGATAAAAATATTTTATGAGACAAGAATAAAGATATTGTTTATAGAAATTCATACGAGAACACTCTTCAGATGTTGGTATTTATACAAGTTGCCTGAAGTTGTTACGAACGATAAATTGATTACTTGAAACTTTGAACAACAGGCTGGTTACAAAAAATGGAAGCAACGATTTATTCTATACTGGATTGTATAGTGTTACTGAGTATCAATCTAGTTGTTTATTGACCAGTTTATAATGAACATCAAGTAGAGGCCATAGAACAAGATCGAGGCCAGGCGCAAGGTCATGGTGGTACTGGAAAAGAAAAGCGGAAATGGCAGGTCTTCATGAGCTTGTAGAGTATAAGGTACAAATTTAGATGTGTTAGTCTGCAAAAGTAATTTTTGGCTGTGTAGATAGTTCGGAGCAAGGCCGGTGAATCCGCAACAAGGCTGCAACGCTTTTGTTGACATACTGGAAGGACCAGTCCTTCGAAATTCTTGGGCGTTATCCAGTTGTATTGTATCACGAATGTTGAGAAAAAGACTCAAATGAATAGCAAAATAGCTTATTTTCCTCATATCTCCCAAGCACCCTTCGTCTAGTGTCTTAATGTTCGCAAGGATCCAAGAGAATGGCCAAATATGTGACCAAATGGAGTTTTAGGAATCCGTGGTTTTTATTCTATCCTTCACTTGACGCCTGCTTGTCTTTTCTAAGGCTCGTTGGCGTTAAAAAAATTTTCTCCTGATAGTTTTGGTAAATCAGAGGGACAATACGGTGTGGACGATCACCTCGCGCAAATACTAAAACACCCGCGATTCGCAAGCACTCTTTGAGAGTCCAAAATGTTTGCCATGGGCCAGTTAGGCCTGCAGCTGCTTGGCCTAAATGCTGAAAATGCAAAACACAACAGCACTAACTTTGAAGTTTAGAGAGTATGTCCAAAGCTACAGCTGTTACTGTCCCATATAACTGTTCACAAGGAAGGAAGATTGGTATGAACTAAAGTTTTTATATGAAACGCTGGCTCAAGCTACAGCTCAGTGGTGGCTCAAACAATGGGTATGAAAAGCGACCCGCCTAATGAAAAAAGCAAGTTAAGACTGGGTTAAGACAACTAGAATTGTTGGTAACTAAAGTTTGCCTACAGCGCACTTGTTTCTGGCGTAACATGTTAGTTAGACGCACTATAAAACTAAGACTAGCATTATTAGACGAAAATTTAGATACTGGTAACACTTACAAATAGTGGCGACTGAGAAACTAAGAATAGCCAGAAATTTGAGCTTGTGACTGGATAGTCAAGTGGCTTCGAGACCGAGCGCAGATTGCATAACTTTTAATACTGCATCCTCGTCGTTCCATAGTGCCTGAGCAACTTGTCAGTAGGTTGTCCTAACATAGGTGTTACAAATGTTCAAAATAGGATAAAGATCAAGGAATTTACCCTTTCATTTAATCCTAAAATATTTGGCTTGCATCAATCTTGAATGATATTTTGCACGATTGGATAACCAAACCGCTTCAAAGAAACGGGTATGTTTTCCTAGAATTCGCTTGAGTTATCCTAATAGAACAGAACCGAATAGAACAATACTCGCGCAAAAACCATTATGTTCAATCCACAGGACCTTGTTATACTAGAGCAAGCAAAACTACTTTAAACTTTATTCCATCAAATTCGCAGTGTCGAGAAATTGTCGTGTTGTCAACAGCAATTCTGTCCTAACAATAGTTGCAATGGTAAAATCCATGCCTATATTTTTCGACAGACTCATCTTAAATTGGTTGCGCTAGCTAATTGTAGACTAGCTTTCCCTATCGGGCCCTTTTAAACCTCCTAGGTGCAGTGGCTTCACTTTCTAAAGTTGGACACCCTGTGGCACTTGAAGAAATATTAGCTTCCCATTTTTGAAAACACTTGCTCAAAACAAGTAACCGCATACGTGCATTCTAGCGACACACTGTTGGTATAGTGACCTGTAAATAAATCTGCCGTTAAGCGCCTGGTTCTCATATGTCACAAAGATCGTAAATATCGGGGATGTTTCCGAACGATATACTTGCAACAGTTGAGAAGCAGCATTCGAGAAACTGTATAGGGTCATTCGGAACACATGCCGTGCCGGTGGCACAATGGCAGTGTGGATCTCTTTCTCTAAAAGGAATATCGGATACCATTGCTACATATCGTAGAAAGCAAAGAAGGGCTAAAATATTATCTTTCTAACAGCAGGGGTTTAAATTTTTCATTTAATTATGTTATGTTTCTCTTTTCAAATATCAAGGAAAAACATTGAAGGTCTTGAAGCTCAACATGTTTAATTTATTTAAGCCCAAATACAAAGTGGATTTTGTTGTGAATATTTGCTTGATTGACATTTGCTGGTTTGCAAATAAGGGCTGACGCCCCCTGCCCCTAACTCCTACGAGGAGTATGTGTGCCACGAAATACATTGTCTCTTTAACTTGCATACTTGTGCCTGCAATCTAACTTAAGATTACGATAGCATGCAAGGAAGGCTAGCCACCATTGATGTAGACGCGACTTTCGATCAGCACAGCAAATTCAGGGACTCCGATAAGACGGGAAACGGTAGGGAGGGGGGCAAATCTAAATAAATATAATTTCAAGCAACGAAATGGAAAAGATTTTCACTGGGGTAATCTGCCTCTTAATGGTTCTTGTTTTTCAATGCTTACTGACATAGTGCAACGAAGTCAGAAAACTTTATAAACCACGGGGCCATATAAATCACAAGATCATGTAGTTAAAAAGATCATATAGATCATAAGGTTGCATAGATCATAAAATTATGTACCCTGGGTACCAGACTCACAGTGAGAAATTATGTGATGACGCAAATATGTTTGTAAATTGAACAACACGCTTTTTTTATAAGGAACCGACCACAAGGCCTAGTTCCAAAAGTTCCTTATTCGTAGATCTCAAGTCATCAGATTTTAGTACCAAAAGTTCCTTAAAAGTTCCTTAATTTTCATTGCACATCAATAAGCCTTAACACTTAATAGAGAGAGGGGCGAAACAGCATATGCGGAAACTACTCGATGAAGCACTTGACACACGAATAGTGAATAGTGAAGTTTCGTAGATTTCTAAAATATTTTCATGCCACCTGCAGGTTCCCCATGTAATTTATATTATATTTTCATGATCTCTTTTCTGTTGACAGGAGAATCAACTTCTTTCACCAGAAGACGAAAAATCGATTATAAGAGAGATAATTGACGAATCAAAGGAGGCGAAAGAAGAGAGTGATATTCTACCAACAGAAATGGTCGATCTTATTCTTGACAAGGATGAAAATCTGACCTCCAGATGGAACATAGACAGAATTGCAGGGCTTTTGACTTACTTAGCAGACAGTGACCCACCGCAGATCCAGACCAGTGGTCCGGAGAATACAATGGCTACCTCAGTGATAAAAAATGACGTCAACTTCTGCTCGACTGGTGAGAACCGTGAAAGTGATTGCCTGGATAAGGATTTTAAGGACAAGATAAAATTTCAGACTCTTGGACCATATCTAAGCATGGATAAAGTGCCTAAAAATAGCATTGATTTTAAACAAAGAGCAAGTCCAGACCAACCTAGGATGAACGCCGACAATCGTCTGAAAACTCAGAGGACCAAAGCTGGTAATTTGTTGTTGTTGTTGCTGTTTCTCATCGAAAAATTTCTCGATTTGAGAATTATCTTTTTGAAATAAGGACAAGTTTCCGTAGGCATGCACCGCTTAACTTTTGTTTAATTAAGCTGATTATTGAAGAAACTTGTACCAAAAAAAATGTGGTGCGTTTGTTCCGAATATTTTACCCTTCACGTAAAGGTCCTACAGCACAGCCAAAATACTATGGTCTTCTCGGGCATAAAATGATGCGAGTTTCTACTGCTAAGACTATTTTCACGATTACAGTATGCAAAATTCGGAAAATGACTGAATACATAGCCTTTCGCAGATTGGAAGCCGCGCGAGAAGTAATGACAAAGAACACATTAATGTCTGCCTACTGACCAATCAGCGTCAACCTCAAGCATTATCTTAGAAAAGTAAAAAGATGAAAACTTTCTGTTTATGAAGAATAGGGTATTGCATAGAATATAACAGACTCAAAAACACCTAAGTGAAAAGTTGAACTAGCTTGCTCAATAACACCAGAATTGTCGTCAGTACAGGCTTTGGCACGATCTGGATTCTCTAGAAGATGTTGCCCTATAGCTTCAATCGCGCTTAATTGGGGCATCGTGAGTTCGAGAGGGCTGCTCTCCTTCTCCAGATATTCCGTCATTGTTCACGTGATGCCGGTCCTTGTGTTATTGGGTAAGCTAGGTCTTCCTTTAATCTGAGAGCTTTGGAGTCTGTCTACCATGGGATGGTGTCACTAAGAAAGGGCTAGTACGAGGTATTCCCGTCTCTATTCTTGATTTCTAGAGCTGTTAATTGAATTAATAGCCACAGTGGTAGATAATGATAATTACTTGGCAAAGAACAAAGAAGATATACAGATTTCTTACCATTTGCATACTTTTCCCCGCTTTTTACAGGCAATCCGCATCTGGAAGACTTTTTGTTGGATCTCCTAGAAAGACAATCATATATTTCTTATTTACACTGGATAAACAAAGAAAGGAAGGAGTTCAAACTTGCAAACCGAAGGCAGTTGGCTAATCTGTGGGGACAGAAAAGGGGCAAAAAGAAGTTTACCGAAGATAAACTACTACGAGAAATGAGAAATCTATGCAACAAGAAGAAAGTCGAAAAGACGCAGCGACGCGATCACTTTAGATTTCTTATATGACGTTTTTCAAGCAATTTTCTAGCCATGGAAATTTTGCGTCAGTTGCGCGTACACACAGAGACGCGCGTATCCTCGTGAACATTGCCTCGTCGTTTTGCCCTTCTTAGGCATCGTAAGCGGAGCGTTGCGGATGGGCACTTCATTTTGCTTGTATCACACTGCTTGTATATAGTTTCCACTTGCTGCTAGTTCACAATATCTCCCATTTATACAACGCAGCGTTGCCAAAATCAAAGAAGGGTGTTATATAATCAATATACTCTTTATTTAGTATACAATATAGTGAAGCGACCACCATCTCTGTTGGTCAGAGTCCAGAAAAAGTTATAACCTACCTCAGACTTCAATTTTATAATTCAAACCTTCCTCGTCATCAACTCAAAACAGAATTTTGTTTAAAATCACTTTCATTGTTTATGATGAAAATTACTAATGAACTTTCCTCAAATATGACATTAACAGGCAAACCTCATCCGGCTTCCAGCTGTGAAGCCGTCAATTTTTCTGGATTCCGTGTAGGTCATGATAATAGCATTCATATTGCATTTTTAGATTCATATTTTTAGTTGCAATAGACTGTAAATTTCTAAACTTGGTATCTGTAAAAGATCTGTTTTGTCAAACTGTCGAAAATATTTCTATTTCTAAGCATGTGTGGCTTTGCGGAGGAGAGACTAAAGGAATGTGGAAGAATGAGGTTATGGACATTAACATTTTTGTGAATAAGGGAAAGACTGGAGAGTGTGAAAGGAAGCATGTTCTATGGGCAAGTTCTAGAAAATGAAAATCTCTGAGGGAGTAAAAAAAATTCCATAAACAATATCTGTAGATCATAGTCATTAAAGGTATTCTCTGTAAATCCATATGCATTGTTATCATCAATCTTTTCATGCTATCGCATTGAAATATGCAATCTATTTTAAAAAGAATTTAAACAGACATAAAAAATGATTTGAAGATTACAACTTGCAACAAAAAATTAATTTTTTCCCTTAAATTTCTTATCATTCCATTTTTTCGTGAAATTTTTGTTTTTCATTTTTACGAGGCCAATATAGCAAATAAAAGCAAAAGGTCATAAAACGTAGTATGAAAATGGCCCCTGACTACTGAGGCAAAATGAGAAACTTTCGCTTCACTACTGGGTCAGATGTAGGGCCAATTGGGGCAGGTACCCCGCTAATTAAAATTTTAAAAGAGGCCCTGCACGATTAACAACTGGTGGCAGTTTGAAAGATTTTCAATTCTCCATTGGACTGTGACACGCGCAAGAACATACACTTTGCTTTTCCGTATGAGGCTCTTCATTGTGACATCATCGTGCCCTGTTTATATCGCCTCGGAATCATAACGTCTTCGAAACCGAAACAGGACTTAGGTACCAAATTCTGGTACTGGGGCCTCAGATTCCTACCAAATATGAATAATTCCTGGTAATGTATCATTGCAAGGGAAAAAGGATGGGATCGTGCTAAGAAAAGAAATCATCAAGAAAAAGGTTGGTTGTTTAGAATTAAAACATGCATGGAACGTCATTTCATAAGAACACGTCTTCCGCACATGCCAGTTCTGAGAAAAACATGTGTACAGTGACTTGATGTTTGCAACAAATACTTCCTTAAAAACATCAGCAGGATATGTATATGTGCATGGAGGGTCCGAGAGCCACTGAGGTGCGCTCGTAAGTCAGGTTCACCAGTGAGTTGAATTCTACTATGGCCAGTTTTCTTTTGTTTCTATACGGCCAATTTTATGTGTGGAAATGGGGGAGATAAATGTCATATATTTTGATGTTTGTCACATGATTTTCTTCGATTGAATGCATAAATCTCTGGTTCGAAATAATTTCACAGGCGATTGTCATCTAATTGAGTTGGAATTTCTAATCCCTTGTGGAATATCACAACACTGGTTAATGAAGCAACTATTAGAACACCATTCACGTGTCGCCCCATCACAAATGGACCTAATATTTGGTTTCCTACAATATTTTGCGGAGGGCCAAAAATTATGACATTGATTCGAGATATACGTCGTCTCTTTTGACTTAATTTTGAGGTTTTGGTCTACGCGAATAAGCGTAGAAATGTATACAGCTCTAGGGAAGTATATTTTGGTCAATAAAATTTCAATTAAAACAGTAAGTCACGGTACAAAGTCTTGAACACCTACCTGGTATGCATATCAGGAACGGGAGTCTTACAAGGGCATCTGTGGAACATTCGAGATGGGGCCAACCGTACATTGGCAATTGGACATTGTACACAAAAGGGACATGGCGTGCCATTATGCAGTGCAAGGATAGGAATAGACTAGATTAATTTAAAATGTTCTACTAACAAGTTTGTATTATGCCCTTTTTTGTATAGTTGCCCCTGATCTCTTCGCCCTACCCGTTAGCGTCAGACACTACAAATAGCGACAGACAGAAGAGAAAGATTTTAAGTTGAAAGTAACCTTTTTCATCTTCTTCTGTTTGGTCATCCTCTGTTTGGCCATCGTCTGTTTGATTATCTTCTGTTTTCAATGCTGTTTAATTGGGCCCACCCTGGGTGCCAGACTCACTATATTGGTACCCAAAATAAATTGGGCCCCTCTTCAAGTCAAACTTTGTCCATGTCCAGGCGAACGAAAGGTCTTCCAGTCACCAAGACCACAGCATTTTTCCAGTATCTCCTTGACTGTGCTGCTACAATCACGAGAAAGTTTTTGACATCAACGGCGAGTGGGAAGTTCGATGAGGAACCGAACTCTACTCGCGAGAAGGAAGTGCGGCGGAAAATTCCATGGAAGGAAGATGGGCCCGGTTCCCCAGCAACAGCCAGAGACATTGCGCAGAACTTTTCTATCATAACATTGTGCTATTGATGATGTCTTCTGTGTCAGTGATAGAAGAGGTATGAATAAGAATAAACAACGGTTTTGGGTCAAAGCCTGAAGGACTTGAACAAAATACTTACAAGATGCCGGGTCAATCAAGATAGAGGCAAAAATAGCCATGATAAAGGTGCCAAATGGATGAGAACATCGATGAAATTTTGCATCAGATTATTGCATCAGATAATAATGAGGTAAGGTTTCGGTTTTCATTGAGTGCATTTTCACTAAATTCGAATAAAAGGACAAGGAATCAAGCTACACTAGAACAAAACTCATTCATGCCCGTGGAAACCTCAATAACGACCAAACTGCAGTTTGTTTCCCTTATAACAGTTTGCTTACTAAATGAGAAGCAAGACTGTGGTCAGCCCCCCTTCCCCAACCCCTTTAGTTTAGTTTAGTTAGACTTTAGTTCCGACAGCACTGTTATCAGAGCATATGCTGCCAGATAAGTACATGGAGATCATTAGGTCTGCCGGTGCGGGGTTTCCCCACATCCACTTACCTACTCGGATCGAACAGCAAGTATGCAGTTCGTTAGGTGTGCACACCGGCTCATTAAATAACTGTCATTCCATATCTTGCTAGGCATCTTCGCTGTGCTGTGCCGAGAAGGAGAAATTGATTAAAAACACTATCTAGCTATCGTCTCTTCTCTTTCACAACCTGCAAGTCATTTCAACTAGAAGTTAAAATATCAATACCAGCAATCAAATATTTCAAATATCTATTTGATATCTGAAAGCCTGTAGGATGTTTTCATGGTGGAAGGTCGGCCCTTGCTGCCCGGTAAAAATGAGCCAAACATGCTGTAAACACAGAACTTTGGTTTACCCTCATGTCAGTGTTTACCGAACAGTGGACTCTCTTTCTTTTATGCTCAGTTTTACACCTGTTACGTCTGGTAGACAATGAATTTTGTTCTGTTCTGTCTTAACACGCGTGTGTTCTGTGTTTAACATCTCGAGTTGAATATTTGGCTGCAACCGTATAACGCGATTATTCACGTTCAACGACTTTTCGCATAGCAACAACTTTTCGAATCGCATTGACTGATCGAATTACATGGATGGGGCCTGGGGTAATCCGGCTTTCTGTTACCAATCATGGATGAAATTTGAATACAAAAAACAAAGTCGAGAGAATGAGGCACAATGTGCTATAGAAGGAGAGGGGGAGAATACTGCTCTAACCACAATAAATTTACGAAAATTGGAATTTTAATGCTTAATTTATCGTGGTACACGCTTTTTTATATAAGGAACCACTTTATAAGGAACCTACATGTACATCTACATGTAGAAGGCAGAAATATTTAAAGAACTTATACTACTAAAAACGAAATCACTAAGGAACTTTTCGACTTGAAGATTCTTTATAACTGCAAGCATCAAGAACTAAAAAGCCGTTTACATTCACTTGCAGCCAATACTCGCATAGATTGTTTGCTATTCGTGTGTCAAGTGCTTTATTGAGTAGTTTCCACATATGTTGTCTCGCCCCTCTCTCTATTAAGTGTTAAGGCTTATTGTAGTCAAATCACCGAAAGTGAGAACTTATAGAACTTTTAAGCACTTTTGGTACTAAAATCTGATGATTTTAGGATCTACGAATAAGGAACTTTTGGAACTAGGCCTTGAGGTAGGTTCCTTACAAAAAAGCATGTATAGTCGTATAAGCAAAAGGTATCCACAAGTAGGTTTCCAGGAGCCATACAGTGCATGCCAAGCATAGTCTGATTTCCAGACCCCAAAATAAAGTATTTGGTGTCAGTATGGCCAAGCACTGGTACCTGTCAGGGACAGCCACCAAGAGATTTTGTGAGAATTAGCACATGACATATAGGCGTCCATTCATACCTTCTTTTACAAAAAGGCGAGAACCGAATGCCTCTGCTTTTGCAAATGGAGGCCAGTATCTTTTTGATTGCACCAATATACATTCTGATGACATTTTTATATCATTATAGGAGTTCTTCAGTCTGTCTATATATGAATGCAAAATCCCGTTCTTTGTAAACAGAGAGAATTCTTGTGAAGTGTAGGAAAAGATGAAGCAAATAGAACAAGCAGGTAAATGTGCAGATGTCCAAATGTTATATGTGCAAAAACATGATAAACGTTCAGATGTATCTAATTGTCAAGTGCTGTAGTCTGGGCACGAACATAGCCTTAATGACTCACCAGCAGCATTCAATATATTCTTTTACATTCGTTGTATTCCGGTCATTCGTATCACACGTTCCGTATCGTACGCTCAACTCTCACGTTTTCACGTCTATCTTATCAAGACTTAGACGCATAGAGTTCACTAGTCAGTGTCTCTGTCTCTCTCTGTACTTCACACCAATCTCACGTCCGTCGCTTCGTCAATCAGGATTCGCAAAAACGTTGACTGACAAACCTTATTATCAAATTGACCTTGAATAACGGACTCTGGGCATTCAATCGGATTATTTTGAGTATCAACTGAAACACTTGTGAAAACGCCAACACTGCCCCTTTCCTCATTAGCTAGTTTTTCATGTAGACTACGTTCTAAAACCGAATCAAATTTGGCAAAGCTTTCCAGGAGCTCTCTATAATTGCCTTCATTAAGACTAGTGTCACATTAATCATGGACCGGACCCCCCCCCCCCAAAAAAAAATTTAGAGCAGTGATTTTGTATTAGAATTTATATCCTTTTCTTCCAAAGATATGGGTTCCTTTGTACCTGGGTTAGCACTACACTGTTTTTAAGGGTGCTTAAGGCTTCAAACTTTTGACTTCTCCAACTGATTGTGAGCCTGTTGGGTGGCATTTTTCGATTTTAAGGCATCAAAGACGCAAACAAACTTAAAAGAATTAGAAAGCCTTTATAAAAAGTAAAATTGTTAATTTGAATTGCGTTTTAAACCATGTCAAATAACAAGGATCAAAAGTCTTCAAGAAAGAATTTACAAGGTATCTCGTAAATTTTGCTCTGAAACTAAAGCAAAAAAACAGAAGAAATGCAGAAAGTGCCAAGTGTACTGTGTTTTCTCAAAAAGGGGCCCCCTTCAAATACATGCCTCCCCCAAAGAGAAGCCGTTTTTTAATAGAAATCGCACTAAACAATACAACAAATAGAGCCGCGGTTTTTTGGGAAAATACGGCATCCCACAATCCCCTAGTATTTGCATTTGGAGTATCAACATAGATTCCTCACATTCTATATACTAGAATTGCGTACACATCTGCATGCCCAGCATCAAGCCTTCTATAAAAGAAGATTAGTCTATGTTCAGTGATCTTTGTTTATAAATTAAAAAACGTTACCTCTTTTTGAAAACGTTATCAGTGATTTTGGTCCACGGCTTTTTGTTTTCGTAACTTATTGGGTTTCTAGAAAGCTAGGCTTCTATCTAAAAATTCGTACTTCTACTTCACGAGTTGTCAGTGGTGGATCCAGGGCGTGCAAAGGGTGACAACGGCATTGGTCAGGTCGGTTTAGCATGGGTCAGATTTTCAGAGTAATGTTTCTGTCCTTAGTTCATGTGCGCTTTATATCACGCTAATTAGATAATACTAAAGAATGCAAGCATCGCCTACCTTAGGAAATTTGCTATTTGTTTTTCTTCTACACAAAATCAATATTGTTGAATTATTGTGTTCGTGACGAAAATCTGACTGGAAGTTCCTTCAAGTTGATTTAAGCGAAATTTCGTTCTTAGAAAAACAATTCTCGGAACAGGTGGAACTGTGGAAGTAGCTTTCTAATACAAAAACCCATTGGATAATGACGATGTTAAATGCGCAGTTCCTCTTCAACGGGGGCCATTTGAGTGAACAACAAACCCAGGAAGATGCAGAAGTCAATGGGTTTTGGTATACAAACCCTCTATTATGTATGTAAATGTGGATTTATATTCTTCTTTTATATTCGATTTATATTTCGAAACGAAATGTTTACAATCGTTGAGACTCCCTTTTGCTTGGTTCTGTTGCACTGCTGCCTTACTCTTAACAGAATTATACGCGAAATGACGTCGAAAGATTGCACCTACAGGTTTATGAGATCACTTATATATTGCATTAAGTGATAATTTCGCGACGGTTGACATAATTCTTAATAATATCAGAACCAACTTCGCGTGGTCTTTGCTCCCCCAATCATTTGGTACTTCATCTCTCGATTTATATGTCTGTCAATAACATTTTCTTTTGCAATTTCTTGCACGGGGTTAATGCTATAATTTTCATCATTTTTTGTGCTTCAACTCCCCTTCAACTAAACGTTCAACACAACAAGAAATTCAATATTTGGACTTGTCTCATTTCTTCCCAAGCGTCCCTTCCCATAATTGTTTTTATGGTAAAATGAGATACTTAACGATCTTACTTTTTGGGTATGAATTGGGAAAGCATAAGCATTGCCTTAAACCCATTGAGGCTTTTCAAACAATTTCGCCAGTCACTGTCTATGTTTCGATTCATCAATCCCATAAATTTCGCCTTAGCAATACAATGTGCGATTGATTAAGGCGATTCCGCAAGCACACTTTATGAGCACAGGGGACTGAAATCTCAAAGTTGTGGAACTGTCTTAGCGGCCATTCAGCAATGTTGCCTCATGCGATGCAATAACAAAATGAAACAATATCTAACTAGCTGAGCTTCGAGCAAGATGGCAAGGCAAGAATTAAGCCCCCCTCATACTGATTGTTGTCTTGTAGGAGTGGATGCTATTCTAAACGATATCGCTTTTGATTTTGATGAGGTATGCCCAGCTTTAACGTAACTGTTAAGTCAAGGACATGCATTTCTTGGCAACAACTTTAATAGCTTTCCATGTTCATACTTGATTGCGCAGTCAATAAAACGGAGTCATTCAATTTTGTTTGCAAGGAATCTTAGTTGAAAATATTTGTAGCGTTTACAAACCGACGTAGTGAAAGATTTAGGCCCGTTATAGGCTGGCGCTTAGCTACTCTTTGCTGATTTGGCCTACTTCCGCGCTTTGAGTTTCACCTCATGTTCATTTTCTACTTCATAATCTCTTTCTACGTCAAATCCTATCACCAATTGAAATGTTTCTGTTGTTCATAATGACTCCGTGTCTTGACACTTTTAGATGAAATAGCAGTTTTATAAGGATACTGTAATTTACGTGGGTGGTATCTAATCGCTCCCTTATAGGAAGATGATTGCTGTATTTCCGACTTTGTACAAAATCACGATTCTCCACATCTCGCTTCCTCGCTTGGCAGTTTTCTTTGATTTCCTCATATACACTCTTGCTAACCTAGCCTAAAAAGCAGATCGATTGAAAGTGGGGTGCATTCGGGAATATGCAGGGGTAGCAACAAGTAAGTATCCATTCTTGTTTCTCACGAATGACACTCGGGTTTCTTCGGCACAGGCGACCTTACAGCCCGACCAAAGGAACATGTCATACTTCGATTCTGATGTCTTTTAGCTGGCGAGAGTATGCAATGAGAGTATGCAGACCGGAGTGCTAACTCTGCAAGCAGACTTCTTTCCTGGTTGCGCATTGTTAGGCCTGCCCTTTGCATTCTTTATCAGATTTCATCAAGTTGACCTTTTGGGGGCAGTGACATAAACCACAGGTTGAGGCCGTCTTTGAAAAGGTAACCAAGGCAGGCAGAAAATATAATTTTTAACGCGCTTATATAAGTATATCTCATTTAATTATATTGTTCATTCTGCACTTAGGTACGACCAAATTTTGAATTTAAACCGCATCAACTTTATTTTCGATTACATTAATCGCTTTGTTAATTACATAAGCAAATAAATAATTAATTATGGTTGATAGAAAACTGATCGTTATCTTCCATGGACTGCCCAATGCTCTAAAAAATAATTGGTGATAGAAACTGATCGTTATCTTCCATGGACTGCCCAATGCTCTTAAAGGCAGATCTATATCCCTGTGTAGACAGAACAATTATAATGCGACATAAAAAAGCCAAGCCTTTTCAGTATGAACTGGACTCTCGATTCCTTAAACAAATAAAGAAAAAAACCACAACCATAACGATAGCGAGAAACTGAAAGCTGTCGGCCAGTTGTTGGTCGACATTATATCACATTTTTGCTGCGTTTACTTTTAATTTAAGGTTCATGTAATTGTATACATTACAATTCACACATGCAATCATACCTTTACATATACTTAGTTCCCTATTAGCTCTCTAACTGCTACTAACTCTAATAAAGATATTTGTTGAAAGTGGAATAGGCCATGAACAAGTAGAGAAATGCTTAGCTTTGAGCCATTCCAAGCATGACATATTTTAGAACCCTTAAATTGAATAAAATGAGTACTATAAAGATGCCATTTAAATGAAGTATTCAATGGTCTTGAGTCAGTTAAATGTGCATTGCAGATGATTGCTTTGCTGCGACTGCTCAAAAATATTTCTGCTAGTATGTTTTTGAGGAATGTGTCACCATGAAATTGGTGAAGAAAAGTTGTACCAAAAATTAATTCCAAGGTTGATGATGAGGTTGCAACAACTTGAGTTCAAATAATCGGAAAAGGCAAAGTGTTTACCCATTACTTATGTTCTCTAAAATAGGGTCAGTCTAAAGTGCAGACATATAAATGATGCAATATATAAGTGAAAAACTGGCTTGCATTCAACAAAATCATCTCTACACAAGTGCTAGGCAGAAATGAAAGATCAGTAATATCGTAATCAATCTTTTTTGCCTCCCTTGTTTCTTCTTCCCTCTATTCTTCCAGTGGGGCTCAACTTCTGCCAACAATATTTCTCGTGTAGCTTGCATAGGTTTAATCAGCAGCCCATGAAAACGTCTGGCATAGTTTTTTAATCAAGCTTTTGTCTTAACTTCTCTTTTTGAACTAATGTATCTGTTCCTTCCTAATTTTTATAACAAAGAATCGTTTCCTATAGAGGCTCATTGTCTGCCTCTTTTCATATTAGCCTATTGCATCAAGCAATGTAATGCTTTAAGGACTTTCCAACACCGTTTGGCTCCCAGTGCAAGTTGAAAATGAATGAACAGATCGAGAAGGCATTGACCTATCTAAAAGTCTACCATATTGCTTTCCAACTAAATGCAAGCTAAGCCCAATAGCTACAGCTTCCTTTTTTTATTTACACATGTAACCTAATGCTTGGTGTCCACAAAAGTGTTACTTTTGGTTGATACAGATGTTGCAAATGTACAAACAAGTAATAATGATGGCAAAAAAGTCATCCACATCCATCCACAAGCTTTTCACCTCTAGCTTGCTTTATAGTTAAGGAAATGTATAAAATAAATTTGCAATTTCACTGAGAGATACCTTAACTAGATTGTCAACTTTGCACGAGATAAAACGAAAGTTATAAATAGAGAGAAAACGTTTAAACATCCAATTTCCCTTTTTGGTCATGGCTTTGCAAGCAATATAGTTATTCAAGCAATTTTATGACAACATAGGCTAGTAACAAATGTGCAACTGGTAGACAGATCTGGCTTGCGTAAAAATCGTTTTCTCAATTTGCTAGTGTAAACAAGAAGGAATGGCGAAGAAAATTGTTACCTGCCATTTCAGTGTATGGTTCGTGCATTTATTAATAGCTTATTTGTTTTAAAATCCAGCTTCCCGAACTGAATCAAAGTGATCTGCAAATCCTCCAAGATATTCAGAAGAGAGAAGAAAAAACCCTGCATGGCTTAAGCGACAGTAATGAACCATGTTCTACGCCACTGTTGAGCAAAGACGTTCTTTCACCATTGAGACAGAAAAGTGATGTCGCTGGAGAAGGCTGTACCTGGGGCTCAATGTCTGGAGCTCTAAGTGGTGCTACTGGAGGGGCAACACTTTCACGAACAGAAAACGATGTAGGACCAGTTGCAGTGGTAGAAGGAAGCATGAAAAGATCCTTGAGCGAAAGTTCTCTTCAAAGCGTATTCTCAACTTTATCACATGGAAGCGAAGATACAGAGTCAACAAAGAGCAGCGAAGGAGGGCAAATGCCTTCAAAGAAAGGTAATTGAAGTTTACCCAGTTTAATTTTATTGATTACTTCAACAATACGATGCGAAGGGGAAAATTATCATGGTCTTTCCTCTGACAGGTGCTAAGTTTGAAATTCTACATTAAAATGTGAGGTTTCGGCAGCGAATAAAGTGAAAAATAAAATCTTCTGGGCAAATTGCTAAAGATGCAGTTGGGTAAATTTTTGTACATGGAATCATTGTTTATTGGGCTGGGCAAAAAAATATTGGATAAAAGACCTTTTGCTATCAAATTAATTTATCTTTGGTACAAACTCCTGGCTAAATATTGAACGGTCTCCTAATTTCAAAAGGTTCAAAATGCCATGGTGCATTGTAGGCACTTTTATATGCTGAATCCCTCTTCCTAGGGGCAAATAAGCGTAAAGGAAAAAACGTCTCAACCTGATTTCAAACGTGTGTCAACAGTATAGAACAATTAAAGGAAAAAAGCAATCATATTTTCCTATCAAAACTACATGCAAGCGAACGGAGAGTCGAAATTATTGCATGCTAGATAGCAAAATGGAAACTCAAATTTGTCTTAGCATGCCCAGGAAACGTCTTCGGTCGATTGAACTTTGGATTTACTGCCTAACTGTTATGCTTGTAGCATTTCGCTGCAGACTAGAGCGCCCAAAACCCCAACCAAGCCCCCCTTCCCGTGAGCACACCCCGTACCTCAATCTTTCACAAAATATCAAAGAATGAAGGCCAATGTTACAATGAAGGTCGATTCAGGTGTCTCTCTACCCTGTCCCTCGTTTACTTAATTTTTTGCGTTAATGTCTTTGATACCCAAAAAGCCTCGTAAAAGTGCCCCTCTCGAATACCGTAAATGACGAAATTAGCGTCCCCTGCCAAATAACCGCCCCTGCCGAATAAGCGCCCCGGGATAAAGACAATTTTTGCAATAACCGCCCCCTGTTTGAATAAGCGCCCCTAAAGCAATTGTTTTCATCGAGATTGTATTATGTTATAATCTTCTTTAGAAAAAGAACTGGAGAACACTAGAAATAACTTTTCTCCCTTACATGGTATGAATAAAAATTAACAAGCGCCGCTCCGAAACGAAAATAACTGGAGTGGTGCTGCACAGGGTGATGCGGAGGAGAAAGTAGTTTCTGTTTGCAGTACTGTTCACTTTCACATTCGGAAAAATGAATGAAAAAGAAACAGAAAGAAATACTAAGAAACGTCAATTCCAAGAAAATACAGACACTAGGCAGGAATTCGAAGGTACACTAAGTGCTCTTTTAGATACTAGAAAGGCAGCATCGGATAATGTCACATAAACATAGATTCCCGTCATGGCCTAGCCTCCTAAGCCTTCTCTTTGCAAATCACATCTCAAAAACTTTAGTAAAGTTTCTCATTGCTGTTTGTAAACAACATGATCAAATTCTTTCTTTATTATAAGTTTAGGTCAGGGCCTAAACTTGTGTCCCACAACCTCGACTGTTATCATCAATAATGCTTTCTCACATTTTCTAGCGTGGCCAGAGCGACTTATCTGCATGCAGCAATGGTCTATATTTTATGATTTTTATTCTAGCTCCAGTCGCAAAAAAGAAGAAAGTTATGTTGGATGATTTCCTTTGGCAGCTCTTACAGGATGACCAATATGTTTCATACATACAGTGGACATTAAAAGAGAGATTGGAGTTCAAATTTAGCCGCCCTGAGATGGTAGCAAAGTTGTGGGGTGACTTTAAAAACAGGAAGAGAATGACTTATGAAAAACTTTCACGTGGACTGAGATACTACTATCATTCTAAGAAGCTTGAAAGGATTCAGCATAAACATTACCATTTTAGATTTTTACAAAGAAGCCTGGATGAAACCTAAATTCTTATCTCACAGTTGTAAGCACGCATACTGTAATTTTACTGGGAGAACTTTTATTGAAAACAGTTTTAACAGGTAAAATACTTTTAGCTATAAGACAATAAATATTTCACTTTATAAAACTATGACCCTTCATATAAAAGTTCTTCCTCAAAGCTTCTGAATTTTATATTTCTTATTTGTCAAAACTTGACAGTATTATATTTGTAAAGAGCTGGTACCAGTATCTCTAAGAATGTTTATTGATGCCTTGAGATGTTTTTTATCATTAACAAATTGAGCAATTCATTTTCACACAGTTGCATTCAATTCTTAATGCTTAGAGTTGAAACACCCTTAGATGTTTATACTTTACATTGTTTGATGTGCATACCTTCCCCATAAGGGTGTTGTATACCTTTCTAAGGTCTCAGAGGTCTACAATTTTTTTGAAAAAAATGACTAACAAAGTGTCAATATTAATCTGCTTATTTTTGCTTCACTTCCTCCTTTTAAAATTGTGAGCCTTTTGTTTACTGTTAACCCTAGTAACATGTTTAAAAAACTAAATAGACAAATTCAGACTAACAATTACATTGGCAAATTTGTATTCTTAGTTGAAGTTTAGAATTACGAGGTGAGTTCAAAAATAATATATTTAGATATGTATATATTTATTTGGAAAAGTGAACTTGTAGTGGAGCTATGTTTTGTAGAGGCTTTCATTTTAACTTTTCAAAAGAAGGGAATGGGTGCCTTTTCATCTACCATTTATACCCTGTACCTTCAAAATTCTTACTTTTCACAGGATCTGAATTTTTAGGCTCACTGATGTGAAAATACATGACTAAGATCAATTTTAATATGTATTTTCCATTGTAAGTGGCTCTCTAATTCTGTTTTCTTTGTCACCATAATTAGAACACATCTCTATTAATAAAAAGATTTTACTAGCATTTTCATGCTTTTCAATAATGTTTTACTAAGCTTATTGAAATTTTTCAATATTCCCAGGCACCTAATCATTTGTCCATAGAAGGTTTATCAGCTAAAAGATAGTCAGAAAAAATTTCAACATAACTCCATTCTGAACGTCCAGTAGCAAATGAGCCTAACTGCAGTTATGAATCCCTGGTATTAATTTTTGACCTCCACTAGATGTTGCTTTGACGAAGACTATTTTACTGTGATATTTTAGTTTTAACCTGGCAATGTGATACCACTGGTGGACAGCTCGACAAGTACGGAATTGTGGCTCCTAGATGAAGCAGATTATTTCAAAGAACATTTGTTAGTTATTTCAATATGAATGGTTGCGTTAACGCAACGGCTTTGTGTTTCCAAGCAGAGGGCGTATTTAAACTAGGAAAGGCCGATCACTGCAGACAATTTCTAGAAAGTAAATTGCTAAAATAGACTAGAATAAAATACAATAATTTTGTAGTTATAAAAGGTTTTCAACTCACACTTCGCAGTTCTCCATTGTCGTTGTGTCACAGCTTTTATATCTTGTGACAGAGCCCTCTTGATTTGCACCATAACTTTCTCTCAACTTAATAAATAAATTGATCGCTGAATGTTTAGCGATTAAGCAATCGTTAGCGACCCAGAAGATAATAATTTCTGACAATTTCTATGCGTCTTTGCATGGCTTATAGTTTGTTTGAATTTCGAATCCAGCTCACAGAGCCGTGTGTCACAGAAGTCGAGGCAAGGCTTGTCTTTACACTTGGGAATTGAGATTGAAAAGGTGAAGACACTGGTCGTTGCACATGGGTTTGAGGACTAAGGACGTTGTACCGCGATTGCATTTCGGTGCACAAACATGTACAGAACCAAAAGCGCAATTGAATAAAGCCCTGTCCAAACTACACAAACTAACCCAGGTTCGCCCCAGGTTATATCTAACCTTATTTTTCGGCGCGCAAAATGAGAACACATTGAAATATGCGCATGCGTTAAAAAGCTAACCCAGGTTCGCCCCAGGTTTTGTGTCCACAATAAGTATTCAGAACGCTAACCTGGGTTCCACCTCTGGAGATGGGTTAAACTAACCCAGGACGAACCCAGGTTAGTTGTGTCCACACTGCAAAATTTAACCTGGGTTAGCTAAACCCTGGGGCGAATCGGGTTAGTTTGTGTCCACACTGCAAAATTTAACCTGGGTTAACTAAAACCTGGGGCGAATCGGGTTAGTTTGTGTAGTGTGGACAGGGCTTAAGCGTGTCTGTCTTCCATCGTTCCTTGGCTATTTTACGGATGTCGGAATTTGAATCACTGGAATTCAAATTGTCTTCGCAATCAGATCAAACCGGCTTGCAAGGAAAGATACTTTTATAAGATACTTTCAACATCAGTTTTCAAAAGAATGATCCATTCTTTTTCTTCGATGTTGTCAGGGATACTATTCCATTTTTTGACACCAGAAGAAAATAAATTTCTATATGCATATTTTTAACCACACTTTTAGAATTTGTAAATCTCTCCTATCTTCATAGCATACATGAAGTCATGGATATTCCAGCGGATTTTTAGACCATTTTTGGGTAAGAAATGAAAAGGAGATCAAAGACTGTTTCTGACTTTATATGGACAAACGTATCATCAAGCGGCAGATTTTGGACCATGACTTATAGACAACTCTCAGAATCATCAATGTATATTACTAAAAGCAGGAGTTCAAATACACATATCCGGGGTACACCACATTCCGGAGATTTTCCCGACACCAAGTCTACGACGTCTCTAAGTATCTTTGCTAGAGTTTTTCAAAATTTCTGTGGCACGTTCACCATGCACTATGGATACTCAACGTAGTCTTAGTTTGATTCCATTTGCTACATCTCAAGCGTACTTCTAAGGTTCATGGGTAAGCCAATTTTCTTTGCTTGTTAGGGTCAAAGCATTGTAGAATAATTGTTAAAAGTTTCTGAAAAAAATGGGGTGACCTTTATTCTGTTCCTCCATAAGTGATTTTAAAGTGATTACACATAAACCATTAATTATTTATTTCCCATATTGCTCTAGGACTAATAATTTGAGGCTTGATCAATGAAGTCATAGAAGTATCCAAAAAGTGGCATTCCAGTAGCGAATATAGACTGCGTATCCAATTCGTCCCCAAATGAAATCCCAACACTAAAAAAATCATCTAAACTGTGTTTCATAATCACCCCTGCCTTTTGATTTGTTTTCTTACATAGCTAGGCTAGCCGACGATTGCCCCTCCACGAATACCGACATGTAACAGAACACGTGACTACCAATACAGGTATAGGCGTCATTTTCTTCTTCAGGGTGTTTCTTTGGGAACATATAAACCTTGCCTCGCATTGATTGGCTGAATATAATGTTGGAGTCTGGTGTTGCCCCCTGACACCTATATGTATATTCTATAACATTGTACTGCATAGTCATTCTGTGATAGTACTAGTTGTGTAAACACCAATACAGACTCTTCTGTTGAGTTATTCCTAACAATAAACGTCTTCATAGCTACTTAATAACAGCATGAGCACAGAGAAAGGTGATGCCATTAATAGTCTCTTCTAACCGTTCAAATTATACTTCAAGTAGCGATATGAACAAAGTCAGACCATGATGATGAGATAGTTTACTAAATTATAGCAGATTAGCTTTCTCAGACGTAGGGTCCATAATCTACAATACTTTGCGCTTATCTACAATATTTTGCATCAACTCAAATGGCAAAAGAATATGATCTTTGAAAAATTGGCAAAATAAGTATTTTCAGAACCTTGAAACTTATCGTGTGCCACACAAAGGAAGTCTCCAAGTTGCAATTTTCGAAAATCCATCTTGACATCTGAAAGAATCGTGGCAAAATTATCAAGCAAATTTAAATTGGACCTCATAAGGGAGACCAAGTTTCCTGATAAATGAACACAGATGAATACGTAAAATAGAGCCTGAAATTTCCATTCAGAAAAAGGTGTAAAGAGGCAAAGCATGGAGATGAGCATGTGATTCTAAACGACCAGTAGATAACTCTATTGATATCATTAACATCAACGGCCAGCGGTGTCAACGTAAATAAGTCTGTCCGATTACAGAGCTAGTTGCAAGCAACAGATCAAATAATTGCATCAAGGCACTTTGCCAGTGACAAAGTTGGACACATTGGTTGACAAGACCATAGCATAAACACAGGTTGATGGTAACTCAAATGGAGGCGATCAAGCTAACAATGACACGAGGTGACAAGAAGTGGGCCACTTGTTGGAATTCCCAAAGATCTTGTGAGCATCTTAAAAATATGCAATACAAGATTGTTGCGGGAATTCTGATAGTTAAGTAGTATCACATGATTTAGATCTTATTTTGGGAATTCGAGCAGTTCCGATCGCCTGAAAAACAGCAGAGCAAACTGGTTTTGTGTGAATTTCCCGTTTGCGAAGGAAGGAAACCGATTGATTGAACACGTGCCAGTGTTGATTCTTTTTCTAATTTAACTTTAGCTACTTAAGTATTGATATGGAGTAGATACTCACTCTTGTGTGCTTTATTGTAAGGGGTGGTCGAATAAAAAGGGGGGTGGACATTTTCCTAGATTTTCATAAAGCGGAGGGGTCATAATAAATTGAACAACAGAGAAAATAGTAAATAAGCATCTAAAATGGGGGGGGGGGGGAGGTGAGATACTGCATGGGCATTTTTGGTCAGAGTCGAAAACATGTTAGCTGGTCAACGGCAGAGGCGTAGAGCTCAAGGAGGAGAAGCAAAAAATATAGTTAAAAGACAATTTAAACATGGATGATCACAATGAGTAAACGCTTTGAAATTTTAAACTCTGATTTATTTTTTCTTAAAAAGAGTTTTGAATGGAGCCAAACCATTTTTTCTGATAAGTTTGAAAGGTCTAATGTGGGGGTTGATAAAAAAATGAGGGGGTTGGTCGTCCATTGAGATTTCCATAAAATGGAGGGGTCATTATAAAATGATATGAAGGGTGAAATATATTGAAAAATGCAGTATGACCCTCCCCTACAATTAAGCACACAAGAGTAAGGACGTACAGCCACTGAGAGGCAGACAGACAGTAGCTACTTCAGGACGTAAATGTATAGCTACTTTAGGGTAGATAAAAAATAGCTACTTAAGGACGTATATGTATAGCTACTTTAGGGTAGATATAAAATAGCTACTTAAGGATGTATATGTATAGCTACTTAAAAGGAGCTACTTGAGGACATATAGAAATGGCTAGTTATAGGTAAATATTAAGTAGCTACCCGAGGACGTATAGAAATAGCTACTTAAAGGTAGATATAAAATAGCTACTTAAGGAGGTATAGATATAGCTACTTAAGGGTGGATATTTAGTAGATACTTAAGAACATATGGATATAGATACCGAAGGGTAGCTCTAATGTAGCTACTTAAGGAGGTATGGAAATAGCTACTTAAGGGTAGATATTACGTAGCTACTTAACGACGTATAGAAATAGCTACTTAAGGGTAGATATAAAGTAGCTACTTAAGGACGTATAGAAATAGCTACTTAAGGGTAGATATAAAGTAGCTACTTAAGGACGTATAGAAATAGCTACTTAAGGGTAGATATAAAGTAGCTACTTAAGGGTAGATATTGAGTAGCTACTTAAGGGCGTATAGAAATAGCTACTGAAGGGTAGGTATTACGTAGCTACATTAAGCAGCTACATCGTACCTGTACCTTAAGCAGCTACTTCGTACCTGTACCTTAAGCAGCTACTTCGTACCTGTACCTTAAGCAGCTACTTCGTACCTGTACCTTAAGCAGCTACTTCGTACCTGTACCTTAAGCAGCTACTTCGTACCTGTTCCTTAAGCAGCTACTTCGTACCTGTACCTTAAGCAGCTACTTCGTACCTGTACCTTAAGCAGCTACTTCGTACCTGTACCTTAAGCAGCTACTTCGTACCTGTACCTTAAGCAGCTACTTCGTACCTGTACTTAACTGCTTAGGTACAGGTACAAAGTAGCTGCTTAAGGTACAGGTACGAAGTAGCTGCTTAAGGTACAGGTACGAAGTAGCTGCTTAAGGTACAGGTACGATGTAGCTGCTTAATGTAGCTACGTAATACCTACCCTTCAGTAGCTATTTCTATACGCCCTTAAGTAGCTACTTAATATCTACCCTTAAGTAGCTACTTTATATCTACCCTTAAGTAGCTATTTCTATACGTCCCTAAGTAGCTACTTTATATCTACCCTTAAGTAGCTATTTCGATACGTCCTTAAGTAGCTACTTTATATCTACCCTTAAGTAGCTATTTCTATACGTCGTTAAGTAGCTACGTAATATCTACCCTTAAGTAGCTTTTTCTATACGTCCTTAAGTAGCTACTTAATATCTACCCTTAAGTAGCCATATATATACGTCCTTAAGTAGCTACTTAATATCTACCCTTAAGTAGCCATATATATACGTCCTTAAGTAGCTACTTAATATCTACCCTTAAGTAGCTACTTTATATCTACCCTTAAGTAGCTATTTCTATACGTCCTTAAGTAGCTACTTTATATCTACCCTTAAGTAGCTATTTCTATACGTCCTTAAGTAGCTACTTAATATCTACCCTAAAGTAGCTATTTCTATACGTCCTTAAGTAGCTACTTAATACCTACCCTTAAGTAGCTATATCTATACGTCTTTAGGTAGCTATTTTTTATCTACCCTTTAGTAGCTATATATATACGTCCTTAAGTAGCTGCTTTATATCTACCCTTAAGTAGCTATTTCTACACGCCCTTAAGTAGCTACTTAATATCTACCCTTAAGTAGCTATATATATACGTCCTTAAGTAGCTACTTAATATCTACCCCTAAGTAGCTATTTCTATACGTCCTTAAGTAGCTACTTAATATCTACCCTTTAATCGCTATATATATATGTCCTTGAGTAGCTATTTAATATCTATCCTTAAGTAGCTATTTCTATACGTCCTTAAGTAGCTACTTTATATCTACCATTTAGTAGCTATTTTTATACGTCCTTAAGTAGCTACTTTATCTCTGTCCTTTAGTAGCTATACCTATACGTCCTTAAGTAGCTACTATTTATCTACCCTTAGGTAGCTATATCTATACGTCCTTAAGTAGCTACTTTATATCTACCCTTTAGTAGCTATATCTATACGTCCTTAAGTAGCTTTTTTATTTCTACTCTTCAGGAGCTATATCCATACGTTTTTCAGTGACTACTTTATATCTACCCTACTTTCTGACTGTCTTTAGCTAGCTAATCATAGTTTTCATTCCATGGCAATATATTTAATTAACTCTTGACAGGCTTTTCCGTATGTGCCCTTAACCAGTAGCTGTCTTTCTGCCCTTAAGTACTCTTCCAACTTTTCTTTTGCGAAGTATCTTTGCTCAATCTACTTCTCAAGTATCTATTTCTTCTATAGCCTTCAACAACTACTTTCTATAAGTCCTTAAGAAGTTAGTTTCTATATTATCTGAATTAGGTACGTTTGGAAGTTCTAAAACTTCTCCCTCTAGGTGTCTTTAATAAGCTCTATTGCACCTCTACTTGAAAGCTACTTTCGATCTACCTTAAAGTAACTACAGACATAACTCTTTCAGCCAACTTCCTTCTGCATATTCAAGCTAGACAAATAGTCTACATGTGTGCAAGACTGCTGTTGCTCTATTTTCCATAATCTACTTAGGTAGTTGGTTGTTGGAAGCCTTCCATACTCTGTCCGTCACATGTCCACATAGCTATTGTGAATAGGTTTCATTCTAACACAATTGATGAAGATAGAAAGCTGATGCAATTTGTGAAAATCTTAATTAACATTTACAAAGCAAACTAGCTTATTCTTAACTAAATTAGCATAGTTCTGATCAGATCTTTATAAAAGCTGTTAAAGTCAGTTTACTTTGATTAAACATTTGTTTTTCTTTAAAAAATTATTTTTCTTAACAGCACATTTTTATAAGGTCAAGTTATATAGCAACCTAGAGGCATTTTTACTCAAGTTTCAAGCTTGAATCTCAGCACGGAAAAACGACAAAAATTGTTTCATACCGCAAGTGTATCATAAACGTTAATAACAAGGTTTTGATGAAAACGAAATTTCCTATTTTTAGTTAAACTAAATAAACATTGCTAAAGCACAAATTAAGTTCAGAATGAACAACTTATGAGACAAATCTATGAAAGTTTGACTAAGTTTTTGAACTCACGGAACTCACGTTGAATCCGCCCCTTCTACCAACAGAAAAAAAACTGAAACATTGAAAGGGAAAACTTGATCTAGTGGCGGATCCAGGGGGGTGCAAAGGGTGCTTGAGCACCGGTCAGATTTTCAGAGTTGTGTTTCGGACCAAAGTTAATTTGTGCTGAAAATCAAACTAAATAGATGTCACAAAATAAAACAAACACCTTCTACCAATGAGAAATTCGATATTTCTTCCCTCTTTTACACGAAGATACCAAGTTTCCATCTGAACTGCTTTGTTTTGATTCGCAATAGTTTAATATCAAAGTAGAGTATTTACCGGAACAAGATTCTGACAGAATTTGAATGCTGACCAGTAACAATACGAATTGCAAATTTTACCCTCCAATGAAATTCTATTATCCCATTGTATTCCGAGCACCGGTGGGTCAGTAGAATAGAGTCATCAAAAACGGAGCTAGCCAATCATCTATTTTCTCACCGGTGCTCAGATCGAATATTAGCCAATCACTTGCATTTTCGCCGGTGCTCGACGTCATCAGAGCACCGGTCAGGTCGAAATAACCAATAAACGATTAGGATACTAAATGCTTGGATTCATTCGCTTGTCTTCCGTCACGGGCGTACCTCATTCGTGGGACGAGATGGATGAGTGCAAGAATCTTCTGTCGTGCTTACAAGATGCTCTTAAAAATAAACAGTTCGACGCTGTAAATAGTATTGAATTGGTAGCAATCGATTTGTTAGAGAAGGGGAGGCGAGTATACTTTCGAGGTGCAATGGATGAGAATATCATTGATTCATTTGCTGACTTCCAGCTTTCCGATGGTGGGGAGAGCAAGAGAGGCCATGGTTTATAGTTTTGTTTTCTCGTGGCCTATAATTTCAGATCAACTTTTATGTGTTTTTATTTACGGAACAATGTTATTTAGGGGTTTAGGTCGCCCTTGGAATTTGCTCCTGGCAGCTTTAAAAAAAGCAACATCTTTTCTACGTTCAGAAATCGGTGTATCCACCTTTTTTCATAAGAAAGCTTATTCTTAACAGTAAAAAGTTACATGTTGAAAATATATGAGAGGCGCTACATGGCGCAAAGGGTTAATCAGCGGACTTGAATGACTAGGCCATGCAAGTTTCATCTATTCTCAAAATTCTTATCAAATTAGGTTTTTGAGTCTTAATATTCATTTATTGTTCTTCAGGCTGAAATACCCTATCCTTTTAATTGAACGCCAAATTTTAAATGATTAATTGAATTGCCAAAGGTTGGACAGTGTAAACGAAAAATTGGATGTCAAAATAGCTGTTTCGACAAAGTGAAACTTTTTATTTTAGAAGTTGTACGTGTTCAACTTTCGTCCAACTTTCTTTTTTTCTATTCTTTAATCCCTAATCTTTTCTTTAAACCTATTGTCTTTAATGACGTGCACTGCACTTCAGGGGCTTCACTCCACCAGCCAGGTAATTTTTTGATCACGCTATTTTCTGACTTATAAAAGGCTGCTAAGTGTAAAAGTATTGAAAGAGTTTGAAAGCTGTCTTTGGAAAGCTGTCTGTTGTTATGGAGCACGGAAAGCTGTCTTTGGGACATATGATTGCTTCTGTATCACAATAGAGGTGCATAACAGACAAAATTAATGAGCCTTGCTGAGAATGTTATCTTTTCTGGTACCTATACATCAATTTTATTGTAGCCTAATTTTGAAAAACTCGTTAGATTTTTCTTGTACAGAATTTTTGATCGGATTTGGACATAGTATAACAGTATAACCGTAGTATAACACAAGATCACGTTTTGTTTATTTAGTTGTAAAAGTACGAACTATGTTATGTTATGTTTGAAATATCAAGTTTTTTTATTCAGCATACCAAACAAAAAGGATATAAATTTCAAAACATATTATAGCTTCTCTTGTATATAGATCATCGAAACCGAATTGAATATAGGGTGTGGTAATTTTATCGGGTGTGGCACATTCAAAGTTGAGCACCGGTCAGAAAATTTCCTGTATCCGCCCCTGATTGACCTTGTCTGTATGGGGGTACAGCTTAAACGACATATTTAAGCTACCGGTATAAAACATGTTCTTGGAACAAATTCTTAGTTTGATACTCTTTTGCTTGTGAAAACATTGAAAAGTGATGGATGACAGATACTACTTACAATAAAAATCTTTTCAAGTTAGTAAATCAGTCAATTTTCCACTCACAAGTGGGGTTTATCAAAAATCTATGATAAGGCTTATATGAGAATCAGCAGCAAAAATACTAGGTAGATATCAAATTGAAATGAGATTCTTATGAAAAAGTAAATTCTTTCTCTAAACCTACTTCTAGCTAGTAATTTTGATTTGACCAAAAGATTGGAGCCTAAGAATACCAAGGCAACTATTGAAATAACTCTAGTAATTCCAGGAAAGTTTCAATCATATGAAATAGCTGATAATTGATATAGCTAAGGAAAATTATATAATAGCTTATGGACAACAAATCTAATAATTGGTCCTATGTTAGGAGCAATATAATGAAGAGAGTTTCTGTCACTTTATTGAGACCATATATAAGATGGCAAGAAAATAAGCTTAAAAAAACAGGAAACAAGCTTTAAAACAAAAACATGGGAGGTAATTTTGAGTCTGACCAAAACCTATCAACAGCATTGCAAACATTTCTTCTGTCAGTGTTCCAGATTCATATACCATGGTAGATTGAAATTTCAAGAAAAACCCATTTCAAGATTGAATGACAAAAAATAAAAAATTACTATCTCTCTCTAAAAAAACAACTTGCCTAGGCATCAGTGTGGGATAATTTTCAAATCACTGATGTATAACTAAGTTACAGCTTTTACAAACAAGTTCATAATTTTTGTTTTTTTGGCCCAAAAAGAAAGAAAATATTGTATAGAGATCAAATTAATAATTTGAGCAAGTCAACTTTTAGTAATCCCCTACAGAAACTGCACAGAACAAGTGGATGGCTTGTTTTTGTGTCATTAAATCAAAAGAGACCAATTATTTTAACATCTACAATCACAGCAGGGTAACTGAAGTTTTAGATAAATGGCAAAGAAAGGGATTTAAGTTTACAATTGCTTTTACAACAATAATCCAAGTAAATTCTTCCTTTCGAAGAAGAATTTATTAAAAAGATGCAGGAATGCTAAATAAGGAATAGCAAGCAAAAATTGTAGGAAGATGGGTGAAAAAGTTATTTACTACAAAGTAATCAAGCCACTTCTAGGCTGGATTTTACATAGTAATTAGTAGAACCTTTTCAATTTTTGTGCTTAAAATCAGTGTGAAAATGACAAAGAAGTGTTGAAATAACTGGTGAAATTCAAACATGTTCCTTATGCTCGATTCGAAATAACAAAAATCAAACAAATAAATGTTTAGCTGCCATGGTCCAGAAGGAAGATTAGTGTATTTCACAAATGATTTCATCAACAAAAAGTGCATAATTTATAATTAGCATGGCTGATATTGAAGACACTATATTAGAAATGACAAAGTAGGCTTCTGTTACTTTTGAAATATTACATTCAGAAAAGGCAAGCGATTCTCTGTTATTCAATATTAAAATCTCTGTTACGAAACACTAAAATGAATATAAGGTCTAAGAGGAAACAATGTCACTAATACAGAAGGGTTCAGAACATAATTTTTCTAGCTGCACTGGAGAAAATGTCTCTCAAACTCAGTGCAAAGCTTCGGTGTTTAAACAAAGTCATAGGCCCATCTTTAAAAAAAAGCTGTACTCACAAATGAAAAGTTCTTGCTTGACATCCTTCCTATTTTCTCGATTCTTCAAATCCAATTCTTTTCTAATCAGTTCTTTTCTAATCATGCTTCAACTTGTTGCCAACTTGAACTTTGCACCCAGTTTGAATGTTCCCGCGAGTGAAATGGCGGGAAAATGGCAAGCGAAGATGTCAGCAGGCAACTGTCAATCAAAAACGAGAACAATGGATCGCTCGACCCACTCTTCTATAGATGCACTTCCCCACTGCAGAGGCTTTCAAGGGGGAAAAACAACGAGAAACCGATATGATACCAATCTCAAAAAACTGTTGATACGCACTTGTATTGCACAAGGAGTGCTATATTCTAACTAATTCGATCACTTCCCAATCATAGTAGAAATAGACACGGGGTAAGCTGTCAGTTCCGCAGATGACGACGACGGTGTCATAGAAAATAATATTGATAACAATAAGTATGTTTGGAAGAAAGAAAATAAGCAGCTATGCCTTGATATATATAATAGCAGAAACATGGACGGGGAGCTAGACAATCTAACTGAAATGGCTGATAGAAATTATAGTCTGCTAAATGTGAATGACATCGTATACACATTTTGCATCGTGATTGCTACCTGTTGTAAACCAATGCTAAATAAGTTTCGAAAAGATAAGAACAAAAAGAAACAGCCTTGGTGGTTTGACATTGAGTGCTGGGATGCAAACAAAAAATACCACTTTAGTAAACTCTTCTATAAAACTGGCAATGCATATGTTTTTGGAAAATTCAAGTTGCTAAGAGCAAAATTTAAAAAGTTTATGAAAAGTTAGGAAAATGACTTTAAAAATGAGCTTTGCACGAAGCTAAAAAGTTCAGCTGAAGACCAGAAGACATTTTGGAAGCTGATCAAAAACAACATTAGAAATAACTTTCGTGAAAGGAGTCGGTCCGAGATAAGAATCTACACATGGTTTGATCACTAAAACAATCTTCTAAAGAGCAGATGAAGTCATGATCTTAAAGTTAATACGTTTGTTCAATATTATATCAAACATCATGATTTGCACTGCGATTTTTGTAATGAAAACAGCCTCCAAATGCATGACCCAATAACGTCAGCTGAGTTTGAACAACAGATAGCAAGGGTTGAAAATAACAAAGCTCACGGTGTAGATGGCATATTGAACGAGGCTACTAAGTTATAGAAGGATAAGATCATTGCCTTCCTGTTAAAATTATTTAATCAGATGTTCACTATAGCATGCATTCCAAGTGCCTGGGGTAAAGGATTGATAGTATCAATACTTAAAAAAGGTTGCAAAAAGGATTCCAATTATAGGATTCCTATTATTGGAAATAATTATAGGGGAACTTCCCTACTCTCCAATCTAAGTAAAATTTTCATTGGAATACTAAACAAGAGAATCATAAGATTCTCTGAACAAAAGAGGCTCATTGGTGACAACTTAGGAGGGTTTCGTAAAAATAGGTCAACAGCTCAAAACCTATTTCTACTGAAAGTATTAGCTGACAAATTCTTTGTTGAGTTTTCCAAAGCATTTGATGCTGCGAACCACTCATATTTAGCTTATGTTTTGATCAAGTATGGATTTCATAGAAAACTTTTAAGAGTGCTTAGGGCCATCTATGCAGGCATGTATTATTGTGTTAAGACTGCAAAAGGAGTCACCAATTCGTTCAAATGCGACACAGGTGTTCGTCAAGGTTGTATGTTGAGTCCAAGGTTGTTTCTGTTATGAGTCAATGAGTTAGACAAAATGCTTCTGTTTGGAAATATTATTTGGGGAATATTACAAATATTTGGGGCTGCTTTTATCGTCTCGCAATGTATGGTCAAAGGCCCTAGAAAATCGATCATTGCAAGCTGGAGAAGCTTTATCGCCAATATCATGTCTAATAATACGTTTAAAAGGTGTCTCACCAAAAGTTGCGTTTAAGGTCTTCGACACAAGAATACTGCCAATGCTGTGTTATGGGGCTGAAGTTTGGGGTTATGAATGGAAGCAACAAATTGAAAGTATTCATATTAAATTGGGTACAGTTGTTTTAGGTGTAAAAAAATGTTCCACTCCAAGTGCAGTATTTGGTGTATATGGTAGATACCCACTAATATATACCTATATGAAGCAAACTAACAAGTATTGGTTCAAAATTTTGAAGTTTGAAGGAAGCAGTCTCTTAGCGAGTGCTTACAAATTGCAAATACACTTAACTGAAACTAGGACAGACTGCTGGGGCTCAAAAATAAAATTTATCATTTATGAGAAATGTTTTGGTCATGTTTGGATATCCCAGGGTTTTGGAAATGAACGGCTCTTTTTAAAGATTTTCCATAATAGGATACAAGACATCCAGTTCCAAACCTGGCAATAAATACTCACTGAATATGAAAAACTCTCAATCTATAGAGGATTTAAGTCTTTGCTGAACCCTGAAAAATACCCTAGTCTGCCAAATTTTTCGGACAGTAAGATAATTGCACGTTTCCGTATTTTCAATCACCATTTAGCAATAGAAATGGGATGTTATCAAAACAAATTAGCAAGAGAAGAGAGAATTTGCAAAAAAAGTAACATAAGCGCAATTGAGAATGAACTCCATTTTTTATTAATCTGCCCAGCTTATGAAACTTTGAGAGAAAAATACATCAACGAACCATTTCTTAGAGACAGGAATTAACAAACTTTTATCCACACCATGTTGTCAAACTAAACTGAACTACAAAGCCAGTGATTCTAAATCAATACCGATGCTATTGGAGTGATTTATTTTGCTAGCTCATTGCAATATTCTTATTAATATTCATTGCGTTGTATTATATGTTATGGCCCTAAGGGGCTGTTCTTGTTTATGAAGGGAAAAACTTGAGAATCTTTAGGTTCAGAATCGATATTTTTCAAGAATATTATGGCTCGGTACAAAATTAGGCATTCTTATAAAAGTTATGCAATTGGTTTACAAAATTCACCTCAAATGGGCAATTTTTTATACACATTTTCATACTCATTTCTTTGGATAAATTATTTTGCTTTTTTCGTTCTTATTTACAACATATTACAAGAAATCAGACTATTTTGAACAGTCGTCTAAAAAACAGAGAAAACCCAACTCTTATTTATCCAGAATCCAGAAAAACTAAGAAAAACAAATTTTCGAAAAACAAACGTCTCTTACTACAAAAGAGTGAAAAATATCAAATTAAAACATATTGCGTTAAAACACGTAGAAATTACAATTAAGGTGTTCTTCTGTTTTTTGTTGCCATATTTTTCAACGTGTGAGAGTTCCATTAAATTTGACATTGGCATGTCTCGATCCTAAATTTGTTGTGCCATCATAAAGATAACGTTTTCCCCCATCTCCCCCTGACTGTGAGTTGCAAGTTGGTGAACGTTTATTTTTTGCAATTGAAGCACAATCTCTCGAATTCTGGGTACTACTTGCAACAACCTGAATTCTCGCATCCACTTCAGTGCCCCATTCAGTGCTATTCCACTGTTTCAAGTTTTGAAATGTGATTATAACTCTCCGGTTCCGCTGTAAAGCATTCTACAGCATTTATTTCATTTATAGAATACATAGAATATAAGGTTTATACGCATTTAATACAAATTGGTCAATCACATGCAGCATCAAACATTTTTAAAGTTACCAGGAAATGAAAACCTAAATAGGCCATATTTTTAGGGCAATGGTATCTATCCATATTTTCATTGTGTTATGTCTATTGTTTCAAATTTGATTAGGTTCTGGTTGTTTGTTCTTTTCACTTGTCCTACCCCTTTCCAGCTCATCAAATTTTGTGTCACTGTTTAAATTGAACGTCTATTTGAATAACCACGATCCAATTAGACTCTAACTATCGTCAATTTGGAATGACCATTAAGTTGACTGTTTGCTGTTTGTCCTGCCTGTTTCCTCAAAGGCACTGCAACACACTTTCAAAGTATATCAAATGGACAACTTCAAAGTTGGTACTTTCAATCTCATATTTAATTGGAGGTCATTACTTGACTGTCTCTCATTTTACCTGTCGTAGATGTTTGAAAAAGTGTCTAAAGTATGCAGATAATGTATCATCATTGTGCAGCATATCCAACAACAAGTGGCTTAAGTGCCTAAAAATGGTGTCACAATTTTGAGAGCTTACCAAAGGTAGACCTAAAGTTAACCAAAAGGTAGCTTAGAGCACCGATATAACAACCAATGATTCAACTTCCAGGCAACTAATGTAGGCCCACTGGCAATGATCAAGGTATTTGGCTACTAGTTGTGACTGAAAGTCATTGTCTTCATGGGCTTACGCCATTATCTAACCGCCCAACGTTCATAATAGGAACATAATTGGCGACAACAAATACCAACATTAATGAAGAGTTACGACAACTTTGTTCTTGAATAAAGCATCTTAATTTGAGATGCAAGCATTGGTCCAATTTTCCTGTAAAGGAAATTGTTTTTATTCAAGTCATGTACTTATAAAGCTTCTCAACTTTGAGAAAATAACAAGTTCAGAGTGAGTCAGCTCCATTAATACCAAACAGACGTTCTTACAAAACAGGTTCATAAGTGTCTTTTAATTGTTATCTTCCAATTTAGTACTAGTGAATAGCAACTTGACAAAATTATGCCTATATTAGGTATTAGTAATGTTCTCTGCTTGATGTATATGTGTGACTTTTTGTGACTAAACAGAATTGTAGATGTATCTTGACCATACTGATAAACATGGTAGATTCTGAAGCAGTCAACAACAAATTGCAGAAGCTTTGATACGTTCTGCTTTTGCCATAAGTCAGCTCAGAAAGTAACCTGTCCTTCTCTTCATCTGCGCTGAAATCTTCTAAAGATGTCATCATGTTTTTTTTTACCCAGAGCTAAATGATAAATCGTGATTGTAATCTACGAACCTGCTCCAACAAAGTTTTTTGCTTGCTGTCTACTATTTAGTTAAGCCCAATAAACTATTTTTGAGTTTAATAGGGTGCCAGCAGTAGGAAAAAAATTCCTTAAAAGTTTTAGACCAGCTATATTCGCTTCACAGTATTTTTTAAAACAACGACACAGCTAGTTTTGCGATCTTGAAAAAGGTGATCCATACTAAATTTGATACAAAGAGATATCTTCATAGCTGCTCGATATCTTATTATGAGAAAGAGAATTATTCAATTGCCTAGTTGTTTCAATAGCCTAAGAAAAGTGCTTTATCTTTGCAGCATTTTGAAAAACGTCTGCTGCTGTTCTTGCCAGAAGATAGCGCTTCGTCAATGTTTAAAGTATAGATATTGGAATGAGAAGCGACATGCGACTGCCTTGGGATGAAAACAATGATGAGTCGTAAAATATAACAGATGAAAATAGGATGCATGCTCCCAAACTGCACATTCAGGTAGGAGCAAACTCAATATTTCATTACTTTGAGAGTGAGAGGCAAGCGTGGAGAAGGGAGAAATGAGACTGCACATATAATGAGATAGAATTAGTTCCCGGAATTCAAACGAGTCCGAAGTATTTGATGCAGAAATTTTACTGGTGCATAGAGTCATTCATAATCTCAAATGCGCCTCTCTATGAGCAGATACAAGAAGAACTGTCCAGTTTACAACCAACTTTTGAACAGAGGTTTCCCTCTGTCGTAGTCAGTTTAGCCGACCTATGACATGGCTATGACAGAAATTGGGCCTGAATCAAAGTTTAATTCAGTGCCTTGGATGCATGAATATAAATTAATACGTAATTTAAATTTGGACTGCCAAGACTGTTTTCGTAACACAATTATGGAAAATAACTGGAGTGCAATGTCTACAAAAACTCTAAGTTAGCATCGATTCCCTTAAGCATCAGAAAAAAATCATTCTAATTGGAACCTAGCATAGAGATTATTAGTGAAAAGAGCGTAAAGAAGATCGTTAAGCAAAGAATGCAAGTTTTTTTTACTGTTCTGTTGTAAAACTCAATTCCAAATACTGATTATACTGTAAATACTGATAGTTGAAACAGGAACGGACTTGCCAAGTCAGATTAGAAAGCTTGTATTTTCAATTGTAGGCATTCTAGAAGAATTGGCACTAGACTGAATTTTGATACACCTGAAATACCCGCAAGCCTAGGTTCGCAAGAATTAATGGGTCGAACTTCAAGGCCTATAGTAAGACTTCACCCTTCTTTTTCAAACTTGCGGTAAATGAGCAGTCTACGTGCAATTGCAAATTTAACATAAATTTTAATACTTTACGCTCAAAAGCCCGACGTTAATGATATTTGAAACTAACTAATGATTTCCCAGAATGCATTGGAAGCAGAACATCCGTAAACGAATCAGAGGCTATCAAACCTAAGCACAACATAATACAGCATTTCCATTACCTCGTTTTCATTCGTGATTTGGTAATAATCGTCAATAGGTGCATCTTTGTGGGACCTAGAGGCAATTAAGTGGTCATTGAATTTTCCCTTGCATCTAAACATTCTTTCAATGATGAGAAGAAACAACGGAAATGTCATGTTTGGTTTGTAAAGCTTACAATAAGCTTAAGAGATTTTCTATTTGATTGCAATTGAAAAAACATTGACATTTCTACGTGCCAAGGGTAGCTTTTTATTTAAACTTAGTTGTTAATGAATTAGTTAATCAACGCGCTCAAAGCAATAAAGCTGACAGTTTCTGCTCATATCCGGTGCCATTTAGTGCAAGCAAAGCTCCGAGGCAACTTCTTTCACGTTTGACACCCCAAAAAACGAGGTCCTTCACTAACCGCTAATATCATCAGTGCTGAGTGCTAGCCCGCGCTGAAGAGATCCAGGTGTTATCCAGATGATCGGGTATCGATATCATCTCCCGGAGCATCGATTAGCATTCATGTCCGGATGTTTTTCCAAATAAAACCTTTTTGAGACACCAATTGTTTAGGAGAGTATAAAATTGAAAGCGACCCAAGGAGAGTTTCATTTTTACAATGCAGCTCCACTTTGAGCAGTTCTTATTGTCTTAGCAAAATTTTTAGATTTAGAACAAACATGGTAGATGTTCTGTAAATATTGAGTCTGTAAATATTGAGTCTGTAAATATTGAGTCTGTAAATATTGAGTCTGTAAATATTGAGTGATTCGCGAGAGGTAAGCGGCTGACACTTGTATACTGCCTGTTTGGCGAATGTACAGACCATCGGCAACCTACCAGGAAATAATATAATGGACCTTTAGAAGTTTCTCATCAAGAATATCACAAAATATTTTCCTAGAGATATCTTTTTAGCCTAGCCTACTATCTAGCTAGCGAATTTAAAAAAGGCGGTGTTGACAAAATCCAAAGGAAACTTCACATAAATTAGTCGCAATATTTTTAGCGGTTATGCATATCATTGCATATCATAACGATTAAGGCTAATATCACTGTAGATCTAAGTCGTGTACTGCGTCCCAAAAATTACATAATAGCAGTTGAACCAGTTAACCTAGACGTGCTAACAAGAAGCCAAGCATAGCTTTGGCTTGCCAAAATTCTAGCCTTTTGATCATTCATAATCAAGAATTTCAGGGTTGACGCTTTAAAAATGTATAATCTAACTAACAAAAAGTTTGCGAAAGAAACGATACTCTCGCATCGTAGCACTGATTTTTGTGAATTTGATACCATTATACCGCAAAGGCTGATTGGATTTAACGAACCTGTGAGTTGATGATCGCTTGCTTCAAAGTGGCTTAGGGTAAAACCATGTGTTGCATTGAGCCATAACTTTCTATCAAATATATAGGATGCTAGAGTCCACATGATTTCAACCTAAACTATGAGAAAGTAGCAAAAATCAGTAAAATGAAATTTATATTTTCTGTAGCAAAGAGCGATGTATTCTCAATTTGATAAGCAATTCAGAAGCATATGTAAAATAACGAACTGATTAATAACAAAGTAAAAAGGTGTAGAAAAGACAAAATCCATTTCTAATTGGAGAAATTCTATAGCCAACCTTTTTATGCGGGCTTCTGCATCAAGCAAAGTACTTTCATTGTTGAGATGAGATGGCAGATTTGGATAATTTACAAAGTCTAAAGTCAATCATTTATTTCTCTTGAATATTTTCTAGAGATTCAAACCTGTTATTGATAACAATAAAATAGTCTATCATGCTCTATTGCAAATTAATTTCCTTTCAACTGAATATTCCATATAATAATGGCACAAAAAGACGGTAAAATTTCACTGCTTTTTGCTTTAAAAATTACATGTGTGCATGAATAGAAAATGAGAAAACTAGATGCTTGTGGTGGCTGATGGCTAGTTACCTTCTGCTCTTTGAATCTTCCATCGACAGTGCCGCTAGTTAAATCATCCATTCTATTTCTCCCTATGACGAAATCAAGGACTGCTTCCTTCTCTATTCCTTACAGAGAAAACATGCATCGATGTCTTCAACTGTAGTTATCAAAAGCTAAGAAGACGCCAAGGACTCAATAAAAACTGATTAAATAATTGCTAATCTAACATAAAAGGGTATGCATGAGGAGGAAACTTTTATTGAATCTAACAAAGCAAATAAAAGCGTAAATTGTCATTTATTTGATTTTAGAGTGAATGATAATTTTCAGAAAGAACATGAGTCCATGCCTCTTTCAGTCTCGTGTCTACATGAAAAAGAGACTGCTTAAAGGAGAACTGACACGCAAAAAAAAGTTTGCCTTATTCTACGCAGAATGTGCCACTGAATTCAAATCTGATAATTTTTTTTTCATTAGCGTCACCATTTTCCTGCTTTTCGCACTTTTACACGTCAATTGGGTCACTGCCATTACTCGGCAATTTTCCGAAGCGGAAACAAGATTATCGCAACGGGTCGTTAAAATTGATCGGTTGACGTCACAAGTGACATGTTTATAAGGCCATCTAGAAGGATTTGACCATAACGGTAGAAACTGATCCAAAACTTGGTTCTCTACAGTAACTTTTTGCCTTAAATAAACTTAAAAAATGGTTCGTTGTGCTGCCTATAATTGCACTGGAGTTGGAAAGTCCCTTTTTCAGTTTCTGACGGATCGTGATCTGTTAAAACGCTGGCTTGCAAACCCGAAGCGGGAAGATTTTAGGTCAATGTTTGGGAGTTTAAAGCCTTTATACTCCGACGAAGGAAACTGGCTGCGAATTTTTTGCACTGCACAAGAAGGTATAACTTTACGGACATTTCTGCCAAGCCTTCGCCAAATCCATCGGATGAATTGTCGATATGCAACGTGCCTAAATAACCTGAAAATGAGACGTAATAAAATATCGTAAATGTTAGACTAAAATCAATACTCTGTCAAAAAGGGGCTATCAAAGAGCAGTTAATATTTTGTCGTTTACTTACTCGCAAGTAGGAGTATCATCTATATCTACTCCTTGCTCTTTGTCAACAGATTGATAGATTGCCGTATCTGTGGGGTTTCTGAACAGCAAAGGCTTTCCCTCCCACATGACGACACAGTTGCCGCATTGGCAGCCCAAAATTAATTTAAAAGTATATAAAATTCAGAAGGAAAAATTCTGAGCAAGATTTTGTCGGTACGGAGTTTCTGAGCAAGGTTACGTCTGTACGGGCACTCATGAAACTTTTAGGCAAAATTGACCAAAAAGACCCTTCTGACAAAAACATCCAAAACCGAAATAAATTACTAATTTATGGAAACTCGATATCATATTAATGAAATAAAATCATGTTTATTTCTAAAACAACTTAACCAGTCTGTATTTCCAATTCGTTCTGTGTTTATATCGTCATCTTCTTCACTACTACTGGATGACGCAGCCGAAGCAACAGTACCAGGTTGTGGCTCAAACATAAACGGTTGAACGTTTCCAGCCACTTCGATATCCGGGTAAAAAACTCCGATTCTGAGTCAGAATCCATCGAATTGTTGAATTACCCGTCAAAAATGTTAAAAAGATTCACAGCCTAAGCACTACAAGAAGACGTGTCTGCAGCGTTTTGTAAAGGTTAACTATAGCGCCATATTGTACGTGCTGAGAACATGTCACTTGTGACGTCAGTGATGATCGCCCACTCGTGTCGATTTTCGCCTTGACTCTCAAATAGTCGGGATAATTGTCGTTTCTCAACTTTGGACGCCCATCTCTCAGAAAGGGTGAGCGTTATGTCAAAAATTTCTTCAATACCCTTATTTTCTCGACACAAACTTCAATTTTAGCCACACTTTTTTTCGCGTGTCAGTTCTCCTTTAAGATGGCTCAGCAAAAGAAAACAATTAACGGGGCCGTTCTGTCGACGGCATTTGAAACTATTGCTGCAGTCATTGCTTTGTCGAGAACACAAGGCATGCAATGTCAAAAGGAGACCAGTAACAGCCAATAATCCGAGTACGTATGGCACCCAAATCATTTTTAAATCACTCATCATTCATCTAAAGACACTATTTCGTTTGGCTCTTTAGTCTTTTAAGACTTGTTTCCAATCGATCATTTTACTTTTTGTACATCTGAGACAACTGGTGCTTAGCTTTCTTAGAAGCATAGCTCATAATCTACAATACTTTGCGCTTATCTACAATACTTTGCAACAACTTAAATGGCAAAATAGGAATATGATCTTTGATAATTTGGCAAAATAAGTATTTTCAGAACCTTGAAACATATTGCCTGCCACCCAAAGGAAGTCTCCAAGTTGAATTTTTCGAAAATCCATCTTGACATCTGAAAGAATCGTGGCAAAATTATCAAGCAATTAAAAATTGGACCTCATAAGGGAGACCAAGTTTCCTGATAAATGAACACAGATGAATACGTAAAATAGAGCCTGAAATTTCCATTCCGAAAAAGGTGTAAAGAGGCAAAGCATGGAGATGAGCATGTGATTCTAAACGACCAGTAGATAACTCTATTGATATCATTAACATCAACGGCCAGCGGTGTCAACGTAAATAAGTCTGTCCGATTACAGAGCTAGTTGCAAGCAACAGATCAAATAACTGCATCAAGGAACTTTGCCAGTGACAAAGTTGGACACATTGGTTGACAAGACCAAAGCATTAACACAGGTTGATGGTAACTCAAATTGAGGCGATCAAGCTAACAATGACACGAGGTGACAAGAAGTGGCCCACTTGTTGGAATTCCCAACGATCTTGCGATCATCTTAAAAATATGCAATTACAAGATTGTTGCGGTAATTCTGATAGTTAAGTAGTATCACATGATTTAGATCTTATTTTGGGAATTCGAGCAGTTCCGATCGCCTGAAAAGCAGCAGAGCAAACTGGTTTTGGGTGAATTTCCAGTTTGCAAAGGAAAGAAACCGATTGATTGAACACGTGCCAGTGTTGATTCTTTTTTTTATTTACCTCTAGCTACTTAAGTATTGATATAGAATAGATACTTACTCTTGTGTGCTTAATTGCAGGGGGGGGGTCGAATAAAAAGGGGGGTGGACATTTTCCTAGATTTTTATAAAGCGGAGGGGTCATAATAAATTGAACAACAGGGAAAATATAAATAAGCTTCTAAAATGGGGGGGGGTGAGGTGAGATACTGCAAGGGCATTTTTGGTCAGAGTCGAAAACATGTTAGCTGGTCAACGGCAGAAGCGTAGAGCTCAAGGAGAAGAAGCAAAAAATAAAGTTAAAAGACAATTTAAATATGGATGATCACAATGAGTAAACGCTTTCAAATTTTAAACTCTGATTTATTTTTTCTTAAAAAGAATGGAGCCAAACCATTTTTTCTGAGAATTTAAAAGGTCTAACGTGGGGGTTGATAATAAAATGAGGGGGTTGGTCGTCCATTGAGATTTCCATAAAATGGAGGGGTCATTATAAAATGATATGAAGGGTGAAATATTTTGAAAAATGCAATATGACCCTCCCCTACAATTACGCACACAAGAGTAAGGACGTACAGCCACTGAACGGCAGACAGAAAGTAGCTACTTCAGGACATATATGTATAGCTACTAAAGGGTAGATATAAAATAGCTACTTAAAGGTAGATACTTGAGGACGTATAGAAATAGCTACTTAAGGGTAGATATAAAGCAGCTACTTAAGGACGTCTAGAAATAGATACTTAAGGGTAGATATAAAGCAGCTACTTACGGACGTATATATATAGCTACTTAAGGGTAGATATTAAGTAGCTACTTAAGGACGTATAGAAATAGCTACTTAAGGGTAGATATAAAGTAGCTACTTAAGGACGTATAGAAATAGCTACTTAAGGGTAGATATAAAGTAGCTACTTAAGGACGTATAGAAATAGCTACTTAAGGGTAGATATAAAGCAGCTACTTAAGGACGTATATACATAGCTACTTAAGGGTAGATATTAAGTAGCTACTTAAGGACGTATAGAAATAGCTACTTAAGGGTAGATATAAAGTAGCTACTTAAGGACGTATAGAAATAGCTACTTAAGGGTAGATATAAAGCAGCTACTAAAGGACGTATATACATAGCTACTTAAGGGTAGATATTAAGTAGCTACTTAAGGACGTATAGAAATAGCTACTTAAGGGTAGATATAAAGCAGCTACTTAAGGACGTATATACATAGCTACTTAAGGGTAGATATTAGGTAGCTACTTAAGGACGTATAGAAATAGCTACTTAAGGGTAGATATTAAGTAGCTACTTAAGGACGTATAGAAATAGCTACTTAAGGGTAGATATAAAGCAGCTACTTAAGGACGTATATACATAGCTACTTAAGGGTAGATATTAAGTAGCTACTTAAGGACGTATAGAAATAGCTACTTAAGGGTAGATATAAAGCAGCTACTTAAGGACGTATATACATAGCTACTTAAGGGTAGATATTAAGTAGCTACTTAAGGACGTATATAGAAATAGCTACTTAAGGGTAGGTATTAAGTAGCTACATTAAGCAGCTACTTCGTACCTGTACCTTAAGCAGCTACTTCGTACCTGTACCTTAAGCAGCTACTTCGTACCTGTACCTTAAGCAGCTACTTCGTACCTGTACCTAAGCAGTTAAGTACAGGTACGAAGTAGCTGCTTAAGGTACAGGTACGAAGTAGCTGCTTAAGGTACAGGTACGAAGTAGCTGCTTAAGGTACAGGTACGAAGTAGCTGCTTAAGGTACAGGTACGAAGTAGCTGCTTAAGGTACAGGTACGAAGTAGCTGCTTAATGTAGCTACTTGATACCTACCCTTAAGTAGCTATGTATATACGTCCTTAAGTAGCTGCTTTATATCTACCCTTAAGTAGCTATTTCTATACGTCCTTAAGTAGCTACTAAATATCTACCCTTAAGTAGCTATTTCTATACGTCCTTAAGTAGCTGCTTTATATCTACCCTTAAGTAGCTATTTCTATACGTCCTTAAGTAGCTACTTAATATCTACCCTTAAGTAGCTATGTATATACGTCCTTAAGTAGCTGCTTTATATCTACCCGTAAGTATCTATTTCTATACGTTCTTAAGTAGCTACCTAATATCTACCCTTTAGTAGCTATATCTATACTTCCTTGAGTAGCTACTTAATATCTACCCTAAAGTAGCTATATCTATACGTCCTTAAGTAGCTAATTTATATCTACCCTACTTTCTGACTGTCTTTAGCTAGCTAATCATAGTTTTCATTCCATGGCAATATTTCATTAACTCTTGACAGGCTTTTCCGTATGTGCCCTTAAGCAGTAGCTGTCTTTCTGCCCTTAAGTACTCTTCCAACTTTTCCTTTGCGAAGTATCTTTGTTCAATCTACTTCTCAAGTATCTATTTCTTCTATAGCCTTCAACAACTACTTTCCATAAGTCCTCAAGAAGTTAGTTTCTATATTATCTGAATTAGGTACTTTTGGAAGTTCTAAAACTGCTCCCTCTAGGTGTCTTTAATAAGCTCTATTGCACCTCTACTTGAAAGCTACTTTCGATCTATCTTAAAGTAACTACAGACATAACTCTTTTAGCCAACTTCCTTCTGCATATTCAAGCTAGACAAATAGTCTACATGTGTGCAAGACTGCTGTTGCTCTATTTTCCATAATCTACTTAGGTAGTTGGTTGTTGGAAGCCTTCCACACTCTGTCCGTCACATGTCCACATAGCTATTGTGAATAGGTTTCATTCTAACACAATTGATGAAGATAGAATGCGGATGCAATTTGTGAAAATATTAATTAACATTTACAAAGCAAACTAGCTTATTTTCAACTAAATTAGCGTAGTTCTGATCAGAGCTTTATAAAAGCTGTTAAAGTCAGCTTATTTTGATTAGAAATTTGTTTTTCTTCAAAAAATTATTTTTCTTAACAGCATATTTTTATAAGGTCAAATTATATAGCAAGTCTAGAGGCTTTTTTTACTCAACTTTCAAACTTGACTCTCAGCACGGAAAGACGACATAAATTGTTTCATACTTAAAGTGTATCATAAATGTTAATAACAAGATTTTGATAAAAACGAAATTTCCTATTTTTAGTTAAACTAAATAAACATTGCTAAAGCACAAATTAAGTTCAGAATGAACAACTTATGTTGTGTATAAAGGCTTCCTAGGGGCAGATCTAGCCTAGTTTTTGAGTTAGTTCCTTTCTTCCTTGAACATTCGCCGCCATTTTCACACGAACAGAACTGTCCGTTGGCCTCTCACACACAAGTCTCAAGCAGACACGTTGGTCTCAGGTTCAAACATCGAAGAACCCGAAGTTCTCAGTTGTCAGCCAAGATAACAAAAGAAGTCTCAGTTCTGAACATTTAGAACAATGCCAAGGTCTCAGTTCCAAACCTTGGGCTGCAAACAACGAAACATAGCGGGGACTTGCCTCCAGCGATTTTCGCAAGGGCCTCCGCTGCAGCCTAAGGCTCTTTTTTGTTTCGGCTGGTGGTGGAACTCATGAAACTTTAACATCAGTTAGCGTGAAATTTAAATCTTGTGAGTGATGGAAAAGATTTTGGAATGATTTTGATTATTATTATTCTATTCTCGGAAACAAATCTATAAAATTTTGACTAAGTTCTTGAACTCACGGAACTCACGTTAAATCCGCCCCTGCTACCTCCAGATAATATGACTGTAACATTGAAGGGGAAAACTCGTTTGACCTTGTCTGTATGGGGCTTGCTAAGCTATCGCTTAAACAACATCTTTAAGCTACCGGTATAAAACATGTTCTTGTAACAAATTCTTATTTTCATACACTTTGGCTTGTGAAAACATTGAAAGTAATGAATGACAGATACTACGGAAAAATAAACATCTTTTCAAGTTCGTAAATCGGTCAATTTTCCACTCACAAGTTGGGTTAATCAAAAGTCTATCAAAATGCTTATATGAGAATCAGCAGCAAAAATGCTAGCTAGACACCAAAATTAAAATAAGATTCTAGAGAAAAATAACTTCTTTCTCCAAACCCATTTATAGCCTGTAATTTTGATTTGACCGAAAAAAAATCTTCTTTCTTGTGCAAGATTGGAGCCTAAGCAAACCAAGGCAACTATTGAAATAACTCTAGTAATTCCAGATAAGTATCAATCATAGGAAAAACTGGTGATTGGTATAGCTAATGAAAATGATATAATAGCTCATGGACAACAAATCTAATGATTGGTCCTATGTTAGGAGCAATATAATGAAGAGGGTTTCTGTCACTTTGTTGAGATCATATATAAGATGCAAGCAAATAAACTTTAAAAAACAGAAAACAAGCTTTAAAACAAAAACATGGGAGGTAATTTTGAGTCTGACCAAAACCTATCAACAGCATTGCAAACATTTCTTCTGTCAGTGTTCCAGATTCATATACCATGGTTGATTGAAATTTCAAGAAAAACCCATTTGAAGATTGAATGACAAAAATAAAAAATTACTATATCTCTCTAAAAAACAACTTGCCTAGGCATCAGTGTGGGATTAGTTTCAAATCACTGATGTATAACTGTGTTACAGCTTCTTCAAACAAGTTCCTAATTTTTGTTTTTTGGCCCAAAAAGAAAGAAAATATTGTATAGAGATCAAATTAATAATTTGAGCAGGTCAACTTTCAGTAATCCCCTACCGAAACTGCACAGAACAAGTAGATGACTTGTTTTTGTGTCATTAAATCAAAAGAGGCCAATTATTTTAACATCTATAATCACAGCAGGGTAACTGAAGTTTTAGAAAAATTGCAAAGAATGGGATTTAAGTTTACAATTGCTTTTACAACAATAATCCAAGTAAATTCTTCCTTTCGAAGAAGAAATTATTAAAAAGATGCAGGAATGCTAAATAAGGAATAGCAAGCAAAAATTGTAGGAAGATGGGTGAAAAAGTTATTTGCTACAAAGTAATCAAGCCACTTCTAGGCTGGATTTTACATAGTAATTAGTAGAACCTTTTCAATTAGTAGAATCTTTTTCAAGGTTTGCGCTTGAAAATCAGTGTGAAAATGACAAAGAAGTGTTGAAATAACTGGTGAAATTCAAACATGTTCCTTAGCCTCGATTCAAATTATAAAAAAAAAATCAAACAAGCAATTGTTTAGCTGCCATGCTCCACGGTGAAGATTAGTGTATTTCACAAATGATTTCATAAATAAAAAATGCATAATTTATAATTAGCATGGCTAATATCGAAGACACTATACTGGAAATGACAAAGTAGGTTTCTGTCACTTTTGAAATATTACATTCAGAAAAGGCAAGCGATTCTCTGTTATTCAACATTAAAATCTTTGTTACGAAACATTAAAATGACTATAAGGTCAAAGAGGAAACAATGTCACTAATACAGAGGGGTTCAGAACATAATTTTTCTAGCTGCACTGGAGGAAATGTCTCTCAAACTCAGTGGAAAGCTTTGGTGGTTATACGAAGTCATAGGCCCATCTTCAAAAAAAAGCTGTACTCACAAATGAAAAGTTCTTGCTTGACAACTTTCCTATTTTCTCGATTCTTCAACTCCAATTCTTTTCTAATCAGTTCTTGTCCCAATCTGGTAGATTCTAAGCTTTCTAGGGCTTGTGCATCATGCTTCAACTTGTTGCCAACTTGAACTTTGCACCCAGTTTGAATGTTCCCGCGAGTGAAATGGCGGGAAAATGGCGAGCGAAGATGTCAGCAGGCAACTGTCAATCAAAAACGAGAACAATGGATCGCTCGACCCACTCTTCTATAGATGCACTTCCCCACCGCAGAGGCTTTCAAGGGGGCAAAACAACGAGAAACCGATATGATACCAATCTCCAGAAACGGTTGATACACATTTTTTCAAAAGAATAAGAATTTACGAATCTTTAGGCTCAGAATCGATATTTTTCAAGAATATTGTGGCTCGGTACAAATTTAGGCATTCATATATAAATTATACAATTGGTTTACAAAATTTACCTAAAATTACAATTTTTAATACACATTTTGATACTTGTTGTGCGAGGATGGCTCAGTGGTTAGAGGCACTGACTACAGACCCAAGGGTCCGTGATTCGAGTCCCTGGCATGACCAAACTTTCACCCAGAGTGAGGGGAGTTGCCAGCTCTCTGTAATTCCAGGCACAAGGAATCACGAGGTATGGTCACATCAAGAGGAAGGACCAGGACACTGCTCGATAAGCTTAAGTTTCCCAGTGTCCTAAAACTACCTTTGGATGCAAGGTAGAAACAAATCAAATCAAATCAAATCACTCATTTCTTTGGGATAGATTCTTCTGCTTGTTTTATACCTATTAACCATATGTTACAAGAAAATCAGTATATTTTGTACAGTCGGTTAAAAAACAGAGAAGAATCAAGCTTTCATCTATCCAGAAAACTACGAGCAACAAATTTTCGCACATTTCTTACTACAAAAGAGTAAAAAATAAAACATATTACGTTAAAACATGCGTAAAGGTGTTATTGTGTTTTTTGTTTTTCCATATTATTCAACGTGTTAGAGTTCCATTAAACTATGCTGTGACATGTCGAGTTCCTAGATTTGTTGTGCCATCATAAAGAGAACGTTTTCCCACTATCCCTATATAAGTTGTTGAACGTTTCTTTTTTGCAATGGTCAGCTTTACATGTCAGTGTTAAGCATAGCAATGACTCAAAGGAGCATAACAGTTGTGTTTGTGGTAATGTTAGTGTTTGTAGTCTCTGCCTCCTGACTTTTGTATAAAGGCAAAACTCCACACATCACTACACCATCATTTGACTTTAATTTCAAACAAGCTTCAAATACATAGCTTCAAATAATATCAATTTTGGCGTGCTTATCTTGCTGTTAGAATGGAAATTAAAGCTCCCAGTCATTTTTCATCGCTTTTTGGTACCACATTCACTCGGTTCACGCCCTTTGGACCACGCCCCTCCCTGGTCTGGGAGATGGCATGACTTGTGATTTTTTCTTAGATTTGCCACTGCAGATAACATGGATTGATAGCACCCGGCTGATCAATAGGCCTATCAGAAAGACGGGAAAATACCAAAAGAAAGACTGGTTGAAAGTGTAAATTTGTTTGTAGACACAGCGTAGGTAACCAACAGAAGCTATTGTTAGACATTTGCTATTCTGAGAACAATGCCAAGATTTTGGCTCTGTCTGCTTTCTCAGACACAGATATTGTAAAATGAACGGACGAAAAACTGAAACATTGCATATGCAAAAATGGAGAAAATTCAAATGATTCCCATTGATATGCTCTGCTATGTATAGAATGAATCAGAAATATCGAAGGAGCATTTCAAAACAAAACAAAAACCAGAGAATTCCCGTACGAAGCAGAAGTAAGTTAGCTTCTGCGAAATATCATATCACTCAAGACATCTGTGTTCTCATGTCTGTTTCCATAAGCAATAAGAATACATACAACATCTAAATTTCATTAAAATTAAAAAGGCATTATAGTATCTCAGCTACTATCAACTAAACTTTCCACTATAAATTGAAAGCTGTCTTTAATTTTATCATTGTCAAGATTCTTCCCTAAGAAAAAAAAAGAAATAAACATAAATATACATTAAACTGATCAAAAATGGCGGTTAACACTGTTCCTAAACTTAGTTGAAGCAAATAAGAATTCTCGCAATCTGTATTCCATTTTCAAGCGATATTAAAAATTAATTCTATTTCAGTGATAATTCTTAATAAGTACAAAATTATCATTCGGCGTCCACTAACAATGATATTAGAAAATTTGCACTTATTTGAATACGATATCAGTCATTTTATCGATTGTTGCATACTCTTAGAAGGGTAAAATGAAAAAGCGCTTTGAGTATGCAGAAATGTTCATGTTCTATAGCCTTCATGCTATTTTGAAATTCTGAAGTAAGAAATACATGTATATAATATCTAATATATCCTATGAGGAATACATCAAATTCAATACAATAACGCTTGAATACAGACAGAATGTGCGAACATTCACACGGCATCCTGAAAAATACGGACCCTAAGGCCCTAGGAACCCTTAACTATGAGAGATGCCACCACTTCCGCGCAGCTTGGCTCGATTGCTAGGGCTGTTATATGGCATTCATTTGATTACTTGTTGTCCACCAAATTGTCCAGGGGTACTAGGGTCTTAGGGTCCGGTTTTTTCAGGATGCCTATTCACACTAGCTGCATCCATTTTTGATGTTATATATCCTTAATCACACATATAAAGCAATTAACCTTCCAAATCTGCAGTTATGAGGTACAAACCTAACTTTGTCTAACGGCGAAGGGCGTTGAAAGAGTTATTCTTACGATCGAAAATTTAAAAAAATGCCATGAAATCCCCTGAAATTTGCTTCAAGAATTTTAGCTGTTATTATAAGATAGAGCAAGCTTAACAGGCTTTTTCCGAGCAACAAAAACGCACAAGAAATGCCAAACAACCAACCTATTAAAATGATTCTGTTCGTTCGCTCGTCTTCCATCCAGCTCGAAGTGAACACTTTGTCGTATATTTCACAGACAGCTTGCACGAAACATCGACTTTCGCGACCAGTAACTGAAAATATACCCTGAAGAAAAATCACAAAATCTTATTCCGTATTCTTGACGACAGACTTTATGCAAAATTTAGTCGTATAAGAAAAAAATTGAGCTTATTGGGTTGACGTCAGCATATCACCTGACTGAATTCCAATTTCACGTGAAAAAAGCGTATCATAATTCTAATGATGGGATGAACTCTGAGGACAGGCGTCAACACTGGAGAACGGGGTTGAAGAACTGGAAAAAACATTAAATGAAATCACTGAAACATGTATTGGTAAATCCAACGACAATCTTAACTGGTGGAAATGACCCAGGAATGATTGAAAGGCTTTGGGAAAATAAAATTGGCCATGTGCATAAACAAAACTGATTGTGACTATATGTTAGTTACATTGTTCTTGGTTTGTTATTTCCTTATGATGGAACATAAAGATAGTTAGTTTATTAGAACAAGAGCTCAAACCTGCATTCTGAATAATCGGATTGCCTAGGTGAAAATCTGGTACTGGATACAACCCATTTTCTAAAACTTAGAGGTTAGGGTAGTATCTAATTAGAATGTACGGAACTGGTTATTTGAAATCAAGTTGGCATTTGTTCCCAGGTCACTTAGATGTGAATTTGGCGCGACAATTTGTAAAATTATCTGACGTGACAATTTTGCTTAAAAAGTGCACACTAAAAACTCATGTTTCCTTCTAGTAGTGATTGGCGTTTTCTATTTTATCCAACATGAAACAAACAGTGGCTTGGTCATAATTTCTTTGCGTTCTGAAACCAAAGCCTAACATACAACAGTTACGTCGGTAATGAAAAAGGCCCTCAACCATGGAGAAAGATGTATCAAATCTATGCACGTGGGAACAACAGGGGAGGTGCAAGGAAGTCAGAGCTACGGCAGATAATTAAGATACCCTTACCTTCAATCTCAAAATTTTAGTTTCTTTTTTATTTCTCTCGTTAAACCTTTTTTCCCATAAAAGCTCCTGAAACAAAAGACAACAAGGGAAAACACCGATTATAAAGTAAGACACAATATAAACATAGGCCTATATTTTGGTTGATTGATAATTAAACGAAGAGGGTGTGAATAAGCTTGTAGCACAAGTAAGCAAGAAAAGTCATGTCAGATTACAAGAAACCAAGAAAAATCATGTCAGATTACAAGAAAGCTAAAAAAATCATGTCAGATTACAAGAAACCAAGAAAAGTCATGTCAGATTACAAGAAGCAAAAACGAATCATGCCAGATTACAAGAAAGCAAGAAAAATCATGTCAGATTACAAGAAAGCAAAAAAATCATGTCGGATTACAAGAAAGCAAGAAAAGTCATGTCAGATTACAAGAAAGCAAGAAAAGTCATGTCAGATTACAAGAAAGCAAAAAAAGTCATATCAGATTACAAGAAAGCAAAAAAATCATGTCAGATTACAAGAAAGCAAGAAAAGTCATATCAGTTTACAAGAAAGCAAAAAATCATGTCAGATTACAAGAAAGCAAAAAAAGTCATATCAGTTTACAAGAAAGCAAGAAAAGTCATGTCAGATTACAAGAAAGCAAAAAAATCATGTCAGATTACAAGAAAGCAAGAAAAGTCATATCAGTTTACAAGAAAGCAAAAAATCATGTCAGATTACAAGAAAGCAAGAAAAGCAAGAAGCTTTAGCTAGAGATAAGTGCTCGAATCATAACGGGGGGCGGTTTCCACTGCGCAGGCCCAGATCTATTTTCGGGGGCTAATTGGTGGAACCCCATCCCTCTTGGAAGCATTTCTTTGGATAGTTTGAGCCGATACGACAAGATCAAGGCAGTAAACAACAGGAAGCATGGAATTCCCTGAAGGGCTCAGGGGGAAATAGACTTTCTTAGAGCAGATCCCCGCGGAGGCGGTAATCAGGCGTGGCAGAACCGGCTGCAAAGCAGATTTAAAATAATAAATAATTCAACAAAATATAATGGGCGTTAATTTAATAGATTAAAGAAATTCATAAAACATAAAGGCTTGTTCAAAATATTTAAGTTTATTTATGGCAAATGGGCACAATATTGCTGCATTTGAATATTTAGCCAATGAAATCCATCGCAGTACCTGTAGCCACAAATCGAGTTTTGCTTCTGAAACACTGCCGGACGCTTCAAACGTCATCGTGGTAATTTCCTTAAGGTAAAACCGTTGAAATATTACCATATGAACAAATAATTATCAACTAAAAGGGGAGTTGTAAATGGCCCAGACTCAAGAATAGCTTCTAAAAGTGTGAACATTAGATATTCCCATCAACAAAACTTCCACTGGGAACTATGTGAAATATTAAAGATCAAATTTCAATAAATTGATTTTAGACAATGGCTGAAATAAATAAAGCGTTTTAAAGTGATTTCATGCTTTAAGATTCAACGATTACATTTGACGAATGCATCTAGTATACTTTGCGCGCATCTAAACAATAATGGGAATTAATCTTACCGGGCTTAGGTGTCCATTACCAAACAGACTCTCTTTTCCCAGCCTCCCTTTAAGTATATCTAGACCACTGCTAAAAAATAATCGTTGTGGAAACTGATAGTTTGACGTAAAGAGCCGCGAGTGTTCGACTAACGAGGTGGAATTGCCTCCGACAATCCACAAGGTTAGGATGGGAATACAGATCTAAGTTCAAAACATACATTACAATTTGGATGTTTAACCGACTGAATCCAGCAACATTTATTCTCTAGCATTAACGAACATTCTACATTGATATAGGACCAGCGAAAAAAAGAGGTGTGCATTGCTTAAATACGTACTCTTTCGAATGGCCATCGAATGAGTTCAGGTCCAAAACCTCTCCAATGTCAATTCTGTAATTAAAACATACTTCATTATTCGTTACCACATTTGAAACGCTTATGAAAATCGAAATTTTGTAGAAATGATAGTAGTATATATTAAATATTAACAAACATTGTAAAAACATCTATACAAACATTGTATAATTTATCTACAGAACAGAACATTTGGATTCACTTTGCAAACCAACATTGTGTACTTTGCTAACTACTCGTTAAACAATTAGAAACGAAAGCTGTTAATCGCTCTATTCAAGAGCTGGGCAAAACGTTTCGTAATTTGGCCAATTGCATCCAATCATTAAAATCCTTTCAGCAAAAACCAACTACCATAAGTGAAGGCATTTTTGAGTAAAAAGTTATAATTATGATAGGACAGTCTGACTGTTATGAGTTTCAAATTATAATAAAACTTTTATTGGATTTACAACGGTCTGGAATCAGCAAGAACCAACTACCATAAGTGAAGGCATTTTTGAGTAAAAAGTTATAATTATGATAGGACAGTCTGACTGTTATGAGTTTCAAATTATAATAAAACTTTTATTGGATTTACAACGGTTTGGAATGTGGAATTCCCATTCATGTATGAACATTCAGGACATCAAATTTTGGAATGAAAAGTTCAGGCACGACTGCTTCTCCATAAGATAGCTTGTGTGCAGCAAATGATGTGCGTAGGGTGGCCGCTTATACATATTTTGTGCTACCATGATAACATGCTCTTGTGAAAATGCTCTATGTCAGATGAAAAATGCTCTCTCTAATAAAAACACCTATATATAAAATATCATGGTCTTCTCTGCTTTTTGGCAATACTCAAATAGTACACTTTAACACAAACTCCAAAGTCTAATTAGTTTGTAATTTGACAGTAGTTTCGAATTCCATGCTAACTTAATAACTGCAAAGAAGTTAAATGCACAACTTAGTAACAGATATAATCATCTTCTGAAGTTAACCTGCTGGCTTCAAAGTCAGGCTTCAACAGGTAACAACTTGTAGCTTAGGCTTTGATGCCGAATTTCCATTGGGTGCTGTTTGGTTTTTCGGAAACGGTTACCACCAACCCATTTACTATATTTTATCTCAATTCCATATTTTTCAAACTTTCTCGCAGTCTTTTCAAAACAGCTTCTTCTACTTAAAAGCTAGGCGCACTAAGTTTGTGCCCACTCGTAAGAATGAATAGATAGGAGCAATAACCTTAAAATTTAGTAGAAAATGGTAAACAAATTATGGACAACTGAGAGGTACAGTAAATTGCAATGCTGCCGAACGCAGCTACAAAAGATTTTCAGCTATTGGCATGGCCTTCTACAACTACAACAATGATAGCAGAAATATGAAAATATTTTTCTTCTTATCGGTTTCATCTAGGGTGGAGTTGAAATTAATCTTCTATTTTCTGTTTTGTGAGCATCTTAGAAGCTTTATACCAAGATGAATGCATCGTTTTTTATCAAAACGCTGTTAACTTCCACCATGACAACGTAAGAACAACCAAGAATCAAACACTTGGGAGAAATGTAGAACAGAAGGTGACCCTTGAATAAATGATTCTTACACCCACATGCCTATTATCCATCTCCATTAGCTCCGTTCTGATGTCGAAACGACTTTGAGCTAACTAGACTAGTTGATTGCTAGAGAAAAAGGCCTGTTTCCCATGAAAATGTTGAAAAATATTAATAATTGAAAAAGAGGTCATTAATCAATAATGCATGCGAGTACTTGAGACGTGAGGAGGAGAATCAACTTCTATTGCAGGTAAAGCAACTAACTTTGAATGGGTAGTCCTCCTAATTGCTGCTATCCCATTGATATCCCTAAAGAAAAAAAGGGAGATTCGTCAGTTGAGATAACACTGATCAGAATATGTTCTACATACTGGGGTATCACTATTTGCCTCTTCAGCAAAAACATCTAGCCCATGCCTCTTGACTAAACTCTCTACGATAGAAAGCTCTGTATTCGATAATGTATGCGTGGGCATATGCCGTGCAGAGCACCTCATCCCAGGCAATGGTTTGATGGGGTAGGACGACGGGGTCTCTTTAAAGCTGCCTTTCACCTCCATGCATCTCCTTCATCGCCGGCAGCAGAGAAAAAGGTTCAAACAGTTTGAATTTTGAGGCGAAGGTCGCTCACAACACAGGAAGCGAAACAATTCAAATACGCAAGATCATGACCTTTTGCCGGCGAAAAGGCAAACAAGTTTCGCCCCATGGAGGTTAGGTTTTCTTTGCCGCCGGCGAATTCGTTGTCCTATGAACGAGTTACAAAATAACCGATCCCTAAATAAGCTTCGTCTTGGATGAAGTGATAATAAAATTTCTGTTTACAAGCGGTTAAGTCAGAAAATTTGGCTTTCGCTCGACATCTTGAAGTTGGCGCACCCAGCCAGTGTGAGCTGAAAGTTGTATGCCGTGCAGTTTTGGCTACATGCCAGCGCAAAGCGCAACTTTTCATCCATTGAAGATTGGTCTTTTGTACTCGACCTGCAACGACTTTGAATCGACCGGCAACGATGATCATCAAAACAACCAGGGTACCGTTACTGCAGTCCTGGTCCTCATCGTTAGATAGTCCAGAACCGTTTAGAAAGGCAACGAGCATCTATCACTAGCCTCCAGTACTCTTACAAAGCTGACACTATGTGATAATGTTTTAACTTTTCGCAAGAACGTACAGAAAAATTCATCGACTGACATGAGGACAAATTTTTCTCATGGTAACAATTTGTTTGCACGAAACATTCAACAGGCGACGAGAACTGCCAGGCAACATTCGTTTTGCTTAAAAAAATACACTTAAGTGCACAGAATAGAAACCAAATAAAAAACTTTTAAGGAGTCTTCTACATTTCTCCGTAGAATTAAACGGCATATCTCATGTCCAATTCAGGAGTAAGGCTGAAACATGAAATTCCAAAACAATTTAGTCTTAGAGCTAAGAATGTAGTTTACATAAAAATACTAGCAAAGATACTGCAATAGCCAAAAGATATTACTAAAATGTTAGACAGAAACTTTCACATTTTGCCACTCAGTCAAATCTGATTTCATGATGAATAAAATAGTCTCCAACCATAAAGAATTCAGAACATCAGTACCCCCGTCTACAAATGCATTTGTTGTAGAAACTCCAACCTAGCAACCCCTGTGGAATCAGTCACCGTACCTTATTTCTTGGAACAATGAGTCCAGGCTTTTGCTGTCCACTAGATCACATTTATTCAGAATGATGAGATCAGCGAGGGCGATTTGTCTGAAAGATAAACACCAAATTAGCATTGATGGGTATTTTAATCTGAAATCTCAATCGGAAATGAGGTTACAGAAAAGCAATCACCCTTTACCATAATTCTAATCTCTGTCCGATTAGCCGATGAGCCTGATGTACACACATCAATAACAGTTGCCTTTGCAATCCTGATTAGCTTAGAGATTGGAGGAGGTGGTTGGGCCTGTCCACTTACAGCTTTGTCCAGTCCAGCGGGTCCCAACGTGCGGTACTCGTGACAGGGACAGCCTGCTAGCGAACCAGTACCCACTCCTCCCACTCCGCCTTCTGAATAGCCTCGTGCTGACGTCACAGAATTCTTTTTTATATTGAATAGAAGTTAAAATACATCACAGATAACTAATCATAAGTTACATTGTGTTTTCACAGCGGAAATGGGCACATGGTCATCGAGTTCCCATTTTGGATAGCACTTAAAATAAATACTCAACAACTAGAATAGTTTATCAACAAAAGCATTACCATAAATAACACTACATTACGAAGAACAGAAAAAAGTGATTGCGACGATTTACTTCAAAACTGTAAGGTAGCTCTGCTCCCCAACCCGATGAGCCCGGAAAACAACCCCAATTTTGGTTTAGTGTGTAGAAAGTCGTTTTGCTGAGTCGTCGAATTCTTCTTGTCGAGTTCTGACACATCTTTCTCTAATCCCCAAAATCCTTCGTGGTAGAAAAATGAAATCCAAGTGGGCATTGGCATGTTATTCTAATTTCCAACGAAGTTCCTCAGCCTTAGGACCAAAATGCTTGTTGGGCTCTGTCATATCATATCTTTAGAAAAACAGGGTTTAGCTTTGGCAGCATCAGTGATGGGCAATGCCCTTGGTCTGACCTTGGATAAGTTCATAAATTAAGAAACCAATACTGAATTAGAATGATCCGATAGGCTTCTGCACCGTTGTGAGCTTTTTATGTCTATCACTGGGGTCAAACGACAGAAAAGTCTGGAAAATAAAAGGCGATTTTTGCTGGTGGATAAAACAGCTAAGAAGACGGAGAACATTTGTTTCTTGCAAGCCTTTTCCCACAAAGCTTCAGGCTACATTTAGATCGCTCCTTTGACTAGACCTTAAGCCTCCCCAAGAAAACGTATTGGATACAAGCATTTGCCAAGCTGCTGGCCTCAAATCTATTCAATTCTCATATAAAGAACCTTAAGAAGGCATTAACAGTTCTTCAAAACTTGCACTCCTCGATTATAAGAGACAACTTTCCTAGATGAGAACGATTCTCACTGTTGAAGCTTAGGGAATGATGAAATTGCTCGGTACAGATTAGGAGGCCATGTCAAGTACTGGAGTCTGGGCCCTAGTACTGGAGTCTGGGCCCTAGTACTGGAGTCTGGACCCTAACGGTGTTGCAATTCAGGACTTACAAAGTATCGTTGCTTGTAAACGCATTACATTTCAGAGGCCAAGCATATTCTGGCTGTGGAAGAAGCTTTGAAAACATTAAAATAAGTACTTTCTGGTGTTTCCGCTACAGTATTGGAATACATTTCTCTTCAAAACCGGCCTTTTGAAGTTATTAGATTTTATCTTGAATTTCTTAGCTATCAGTTCTTTTCTGCGATCTAGCAATAACAGTTATTGGAAAACATACCGCTTTTACAGTTTCTGCAAGCAACATAATAGCTCAAAATTCTGATTCTTAAAAGCCGTTGATTAAAAAGCACCAAACATCCAGCATGGATCATCGCAGCTTGCGATAATATCAGGATAAGAAACAGCTACATTATCTCACCTGGCACACTCGTTTATCAAATCGGCTTCTTTCTGCTCGTTCAAGTACTAAAAAATCAAAATTAGATTCAGCTCTCTGTTGAAGTGTTATTTAAAAAAGAAATAATTTGGCAGCTACGAATCGATGTGAAGAACATTAAGTATAACTGTTTAAAACTGAGTGAATAATTTTCCATTTATACGCAACCGCTTCTATTGAGAATAACAACCTACAGTGACCTCCTAAAGATAAATTCGCATCAAATGACGTTTCCTTGAATCGTTGACTGTAAAGGGGTAAGTTAAAGGACTCGATGCCTTCAGAGCTTGCCTAACAAACGAGATGTCAAGCGATGCCAAGCTAACATAAGTTTGAGTGGCTGCTTTAGTTGATTGCACAGTAACATAACTGACTGCAGCCGTGTCGCAATTACCGTCACAGGAGTGCCAGACAACTTGATGTGACTTCTAAAAGTATCAAGGTTTGTCAGAGCACACGTTATTTCAAATGAACGCCAAAGGTTGCCTATACAAGCTAGCGAGGAAAACTAACAATAAATTGAGGTCATCTACCATTTCAAAGGAAAGGGGTCACAGAGTTGGTGGTCCGACTACATTGTTAAGAGAACAATGCGAATTGCAAGCCAATTACTACCCTGGTCATCTACATTAATCGTCTGGTGACCTATAGATATGGTAGCCTACGTTCACTGGTGTGATACAAGAGGGAAATGAAACGTAACATAAATATTATTGGCGCTTTGAGTGAGTTAGTTTGGAGACAATCCTTAAAAAATCTTCTTTCACCAAAACACTGACAAGCCCTTTGAAACGTCTGATGCATGTAAAAAAGGCAAGAAAAAAATAATGTACCTTTGCAGTACTGTAAAGAAAATGCATATTGGGGTTTCACGAAAACCTAAATCATGTGGTCGACGAAGGAAGGAATTTGGGGTCGAAAGAGATGATACCAAATGACAGAAAGACTTTTTAGAAGATGGTCTCCTAGAAAACTGCTGTAAACTTCAACAAACAGGGAAGCTATGTGAAGAAGAGACAGCAGCAGGCAAAAAAGTATAATGGGTTTTATTCTTGCCTGCCTTTCAATTTGTACAGAACAGCATCACAGTGTTATGTTCAAGTTTAAGGAGGTCTGAATATTAAGTAAGGTTAGGAAGGTATAGGAATTAGAATTTTTAGGTAACAGAATTTGTGAGAAAACAAGGCAAGATATAATTTAGGAAGTAGAAACGACTGGAAGAACAAATGGTTGAAAATAAATGTTTAGAGATGTCTTCAGCAAACAGACAAGCAACACAACAAATAAAGTTTAAATTTCAGACAAACATTTAGTTAGACCTAAAGAATGCACACTAAATAAACTGTAGACTGAATTGTGAGGATTAAAGATATCAGGTTTCTACCACAAATTCGATCATTTTTGGAGGATTATTGTCTCTAGATGAGTTTGGACTGGATCACCTTTTTGGCAAGGAAAGATTAAATGCAAATTTTACATAAACGTAAAAGATTTGTGATCAATTAATTGCTTATAAAAGCCCACTGACCTGTTTACAATACTTTGCATCAACAACAGTAATTATACCATCCAAATAAAGGTCTGAGCAGAGCTCCTCATCAAGCCAAAAAATTCCTGCTATAGGACCAGGATCAGCCAGACCTGTAGTCTCCAATAGTATGTAATCAAACTTCCCTCTTTTCTGCATGAGGGTCTCAATTGCTTTTACACCATTGTCCCTAGCAAATAGGGACAAGAAGACATGGGATGTTGATAAAAATCTGGAAATTACTTTCTTCAGACAAAAGTAGGTTGGCAGCTTCAGGTTAATAAGGCCTCTCCTTTCATTTGAAAGTTATCTAACTGACCTCGAGGTAGATAGGAAAAAAGTAAGGAAAAGGGTGTTCAGTTGGTCAATGCCTGATGATTTTGAAATATGCCTAGTATCAGAGCAGGCTTAAACAGTATCAGACTTCTGAGCATAATCAAGCAATGATTAAGCAAAAATTCAATGAATTCCATGACAATAAAAAAGCTCCATACTTCACTGAGCAACAAAGACACCCATTCCGCAACTCAAGCCATTCTTCATAGAGTTCCCCCTCTTGTCCAACAGTTAGTGCTTGCTCCAATGCAGAGCCTAAAACAAGTAATTTATTTTTTTCATCTCAGACTAACTTGCAAATAAAGATTGCTAAGTAGAATAAGATTTAAATCATATTTATAAAAGTTTGAAAAAAATTGTTTCTCTGAGTGACTTTTTTCGGCACAAAGGATTGAAAATACAAAACAGTTATTTTATTACAGATTGGATAAATGGAGTATAAGGACAACAAAGAGGGACGAAAATTATATTGAATGAACAAAAACGTAGTAAAGGCCCATGGAAACATAGAAGACGAAAAAATCAATTTCAATGATAGACTACCCAGTGGAATTCAGTCAAATTTAGCTTAGTTCATTTTTGTTACACAAATACATAAATTCCTACATTTATTCATAGATAAGTACATCTTCAGATGAGTGGGGAACCATGAAAACAGGCTTGTCAAAATGCAGAGTTAGTCTTTTGATTCTTTTTTCTTTGTGTTTGTCTAGCTCTACGTTAATGTATTGAGCACTCTTACGGAAACTGATACACAGACATTGTAAATTCCTACATATATACTTCATTCTTATGAGAATACCAACAATTTGACTCTGATTAAAAGCTTTCTCCTGTATGTTTAGAACAATACAAAACCTGTATGTTCTAACATGCAAAAGGCATTACGGTTCAATAATAAATTGTTAAAACTTTTGAAACACATAAAGTTTAATGGAGCTTGCTGGTTCACAGAAAAATACAGTTTCGTATTTTAGAAAGATGCCTACCAAATTCTAAAGTTAGACAAGACTGCTTAATCATGAAAATAATTTGTTAAGGGTACTACATTCATCTTCTGAATCATGCAGATGATACTAAGAGGTGTATGTGGCCTAGCAGCTTATAGGATTATTGATATATATTGTTTCCAAAAAATAGATGGCAGATATAAGAATAAGTGACTTTTAATTGAAGAACTACATATAAGATTGATACACCACCTTCACCAAACTCATTCAAAATAACTGCAATTTTCTTGTTGTGCTGCTCAGTAAGAATGTAGTTAAGAAGTGTGGTTTTCCCAGATCCTGTGAACAGGAATATATTGATTTTATATTCTCCCTAAGATTTCTCTGCCTTGTTACTTGGGGTAACAAATGCAAAAACAGAAAAAGAGGTAGTCCTCTTCATTGTTTAAGTACAGGATAAAATTAAGCCTTAATTCTCCATAACTTAATGCTTATAATTAAATGACAGGGCATGGTATGAGTTGCCAGGATGGCTCAGTAGCTAGAGGCACTGACTGCAGACCCAAAGGTCCGTAATTCAAGTCCCTGGCATTACCAAACTTGCACATAGGGTAAGGACAGTTGCCAGCATTTGGTAATCCCAGGTATAAGGAATCAAGAGGTGTGGTCACATTGAAAGGAAGGACCAGACATAAAGCTTCCACACGGATATTGAGTTTTGTCTTAAATAAAAGGAGACAACCCTTTTATGCCTACCTATGCCTGCCTTTTACATAATCTCTTGTGAATTTTTGACTTATCAGTTCTCTTACTTACAAGTCTCTAACTTCAAAGATTGCATGACACTTGCATAAATACAGCATTTTGCTTCCTGCATTCACCCATCAATCCTCTAATTGATTCTTTTATGCATTCTTCACATAACAAAGGAAGATTGAAGAAATTGTTTTCATCTTCAATATACTTTTTAAAAGTAAGATTTGGGATTATAGCTTTTGTTCATAAATAACTCTTTAGTATTATTAGTCAGCGGTAATTACTGGCATAACTTTTGCTTGCAAAAGTGCAATAAGGTCCAGCAAAAATTAAATAAGCATTTAAATAAGCAGTTAACTGTGCTCACCTAAGAAACCAGTAATGATAGTAACAGGGATTTTCTGCACTGGCATAATAGAAACAAGCTCCGGACATTCGTCTTCATCTTCTTCAGAGCTTTTCATACTTCTGCTAAGTTGAATTTCACTAAAAATGCTTGTCAAAATTGATTATTTCGCCAAACTCATCACGTAATGTTTTCTTTTTACGTCTGTACACTGAGCTTTAATGCTCACGATTATAAAAATGGTAGGCTGACCAGCCTCGATTTCACCATATTTGCCGCCATTTGGGGGTAATTCAAAAAGGAGAGAGTCTTCCCAAATAAGGCATAGCAATGCAAGGGGAACGGCTGGAGGACCTTTGCCTCCTCCCACGTTTTGTGAAATTGCCGAAAATTACAAGCAATGAACTACAAATAGAATTTCTTTATATGGTTTGGCCCCCTCCACTTTTTAGACCCCCAACTTTTCTCACGTCTCCGCGGTGCCGGCAAATATTTCAAAAGATAAAACACAAGAATAAAATAAATTGAGTGTAAAAGATATATTTGTGGCTAAATTAGCAGATCTGCAAAACATTCTATCATCATGCAGGATATGATGTAGCGATTAAATTATGTATACCAAACAGTAGCCTGGTCGGGCTAGGTAAACACGGGATTAAGGGAGAATACGAAATTTTTGTTCTGAGTACATACAGTTAAGTTTCCACTGATTGTACCATGTGATTTTATCAGGCGGATTGTCTCGGGGCAATACCCTATACCTTCTCAAAAGGAACTTAATTCTTTAATTTTGTTGTTGCTTGTTGCATTTTTGGCGACCTACTTGGCTTGTCTACATGACTACTTGGTCCATTTCTTGGTGCTGGCTATATGACAATCATTGAGAGTACTTCCTTTCCAAGGAATGAGTTTAAAAAAAAGCCATCGATAATTCCTGCCCTTCTTTAGGCAAGCGTTAGAAAAACCAACCAAGTTAAATCTAAACAAAAGTTATCATGTGGGTGAAGATAAAAACTATGAGTTGCTGTCAAGTACCGGTAAGGGTCTGGCGGCAGAATCAGTAACAAGAGTGATTTTGTCAAAGAATGATTTTCCACCATCTTTACTCTGTTATTGACATGACAGAGAAATTGGCAAGTAACGTATCTTTACCATTACGTAGAAAATAATCGTTGAAAACAATAAACACACGCTAACTGCAAAGTATAGCCTCGGAAAAGAGAAAGGAACAAGAACGCAACTCTCGTTGATCTCGTTATTATTCATGACAAGTGTTCAAAAAAATGGATTCCACGTTGAAAATACAAGGGTTTTGAATTGTTGGTGCAAAGCTATCTTGGATTCTTTTTGTACATAAAGGATATACAAAAAAGCTTCGTAAGGCTCGCTGATCAATCATTGATTATGAGAGATGAGCTCGCTGATCAATCATTGATTATGAGAGATGAGCTCGCTGATCAATCATTGATTATGAGAGATGAGCTCGCTGATCAATCATTGATTATGAGAGATGAGCTCGCTGATCAATCATTGATATAGAGAGATGAGCTCGCTGATCAATCATTGATTATGAGAGATGACAAAGCAGACCTGATGATTCTTAAAAGCCCCGAACTGTGCTGGAAGGAATCTTATAATTCAGAATCAATACTATTATTATTCAAAGAAGCAGAAACGTTCTAGTAGAAATTACATGTACACAAATATGATTGTTTGTCAACTGTATCAATAAACGTATGCGATTGATTCAATAATTTTTAATAGCAAAGTGTAATATTTACACGGCAAATTGCTTAAATAAAAAGTTTGAAGACCGATCTTTGTTTAAAACAAACAAATTGTAAAATGAAAAGAATCTACATTCACAGTCATTTAAATATTTTAATACCGTCGTTTCAATACCAGCAGAGAAGAATGCGGTGAAAAACAAATGTTTTGAAGGTAGAAATCGTCATTTTTGTTAATGGCTTTGAAGCTAAGTAAATTGATTCAAGATGCAATGAAATACATTGGAGTTGTAACAGAGTGGTGACAAGTGGATAGGAAATGTGAACAACAACACGAATACAAGAGGACTTTCCTGAAATTCAATACATAGATCTATTCGATATGCAGCTTTGAAACACTTGTCTTCATGTAGCAACTGTTTCGAATGAGAAGGAATGAAAATTTTCCACGGAAAGATTGTAAGCTCTCCTATAACCTCTTTTCTAAGTACTTATTCCCAGATCTCGAGGCTAATTATAAGAGAAGTTGCAACGTATTTTGAGCACTTGCTGGGCTGTAAACTTTTCCCTCTATTTTAGTCAAAGACTGAACTCTATGATAACATTGCATTCAGAAGCCCGAAGCTGTCATTTTAGCCCACTGACTGCTTCTCCAAAGGCATTTTTTGTTCGTTTTTGCTAAAATGTCCTTCAGCATAAGCGCTTCTCAATGGGGTGGTGAGAATGTAGTTTGACTGTTTGTCGTTTATTTGCGTATGTAATTATTACTCTTACCTCGTTTTCGCCTCTATATATAACCAATCTTTTCATTTACATAGTCGGTCAAAGGAGAGTGGTTTGTTTCTTGCGTTTACCTTTTGCATGAATTCTCAAAGTAACAGATGAACCAATAGCGGAATTATCTCTGTTACAGGAAGTTGCAGGGGCTCGCTAACTAGAGAACCGTACATTTCTAAGAAAGCTGTTTTAAAAAGCAGGATGACAAAGCAACCTTTCTTAAAACTCTATAGACGCTTCTCTATCTATTACAGAAGTAGGCCTTTAGTTTGAAAATCGGGCCAGAAAAAACTCGTGTGGTCAAAAGCCAAAAAAATGGAAACTTTCTTTTTTCTAGATTGCAACAAAAAGAAAAAGAAATGGAGGAGCCAGGGTAATAAGTGTAGACAAGGGTAAAGTAATCGAGGCAATCAATGGCTTGTGTGGCAATCGAATCTTTGAGGGGGTTTTGAAAAGGCGCTTTTCCATCTACAGAAGAGCGAAAGGTCCCGACTTGAATAGGCAGAAAGAATTCCTTCTATCCTCCAGGGGCTTCGGTATCTGTCAGGTTCAAAGTCATTAATCAGATAAAGGAATAGCTAATCAAGAGCCATGAAAGTACTTTTACTTTATGTCCTAGATGTGATATTTCCTCCTAGCTGCCTAATACCCCAAGAGGGGGTTGGAATAAGTTTGGGGTTCGCAAAAAGTAAGAGGGGGCTGGATATATTAGAAGTATCTAGTAACCATGGGTATTGGCTCAGTAAGTCTTCCCTCAAAGTCTTCAGTACAAACTTTGTTTCATTGGGTAGAAATAAGTTTCCATTATTTGTTGGTTTGAAGAAACGCGCCATCAGTGGATCATTTTCAATAATGAACATTTGAAAGTGGAAGAAATTGGCAAAAATCGAAACATCAATAAACGGGCGCCTAAGAGTATAATGTGCATGTACGAAGGTACATTATCAATGTATACCTTGTCAACGTAAAATCTTGTTTATCAGTTCTACGACTTTTTCTACTTTTATCATTAACCTGTATAATTTGAAGATTTTAATTTCCATCAATTTGTTTAATTTCAGGTTGTTATTGTACTTACAAATAAAAACTGTGTTATAATATTGAGAGAAGAGGTGGTGTTGTGGAGGAGATTTGCGCGGCATGACCCGCGTGAGACTCCATGGATACGGATTTTCGACAAGACTCACAGCATTTGAGGATGGAAGGATGGCCGTGGAGGTCGAGCCTCCGATGGAGGTAAATAACAACGCCAAAAATGGTGAATTTCATAAACCAAATGACCATAGCACCACAATAGACGGTGAGAAAAATGACATTCATCTGACGCCGTACGAGAGACTAACGAAAGAGCTCCAAAATGATGAAAAAGTTTTTAAAGAAATCTCTAGTGGAAGACGAATTGGATTCTACCGAATTCGAGGTGATCTTGGAAGTGGAAATTTCTCCCAAGTCAAACTTGGATACCATTGTATTGCAAAAGGTAGACAATTAAAGCATGTTCTGGCCTACCGTTTAATCAAACATAAAGTGCCATTCCAAGCTTACTTTTACGCAACAAAATAAATATTCTCGTTTATTTGTTTGCTTTGCGGGAACTATTTCCCCGGCTTTTTGTTGCATGGTGATTTGTTGTTGTTTGTAGATTCAATCTTGAAATTCTTCTCTGTTACGGAAATCAATTGTTTGAAATCGCGAAGAAACACTTTTCGTTCTGCAGTTTTATCTGACTTCATAACAGTAGGCACTTAAGTCGCCCGATCTCATCTGGAAAACTTAACCCACGTAATCTCTACTGTTTTATGTAATAGAATCCACAGTTGTGCTGTTTATTGTCGGAGAAAAATTCTGCTCCTTAGAATCTTTAGATGTCTGGAATATTGCCTGTTTGATCTTGATTAGAAACCAGCCGTTGATTCACTCGAATACTTGTGGTTTCTCGTTGATGCTCTATTTCTATTGGAAACCTTTAAACTATAAAGCTCTAGTTTTCAATGAAGATATTTTTCTTAACACCATGCCTTGTTCTGTTCGCCGGGCAAGTTTTATGAATTTTAATTATTAACTCCATGCATTTGTGAATTGCACACGTGAAATGTCTAACTAGATTTTCTGTAGCTTCATTTCCTTCTGTTGTCAAGCCGGTTCAATTACGCTGGATCGAGATTTGAATCATCCGACATGAAATTATGGCATTCAAATTTGTAGATGGCCTGTGGTCATTTCAAAAGCCTCAACTTCACAAATCGATAACGCATTTTCACGTGTTTTGCGTCAGTAACACCTTTCGGCTCAACGAGGTCTCATCCCTCCTAATTTTCTGCTTATAAAGGTGATCGTTTTTACATCTATCTATTAAACACAAGTAGTATTTTTGATCGTATGGCTTCTGCAATTTGACACAGGCACCAATATAGAAATCTTCATATCCCCGTATTAATTTGAACAATATGTTCCTAGAAAAAGTGGCAATCAAAATCCTGGACAAGACGAAATTGGACCAAAAAACGCAGAGATTGTTGTCTAGGGAAATCTCATCAATGGAGAAGCTACGTCATCCCAACATAATCAGAATTTACGAGGTAATCGAGACGCTTTCAAAGGTTTTCATGGTGATGGAGTATGCCAGCGGTGGGGAGTTATTTCATAAGATATTGAACGAAGGAAAATTGCCTGAAAGGCTTGCAAAAAAGTATTTTTCTCAAGTTGTGTCAGCTGTGAGCCATATGGTAAGTTGACTCTTTGATTTTTCTTTCATTTTACAATTGTTTTGTTTCTTGGTTGTCTACCTCAACCGCTGGTGTCTCTGGACAAATATGAAAGCGCTGCAAAAACAGCGAATGAGTCCCACAGATAAAGGTAGGTAGAAAAACGACTCTCTATGGAGCAAGAAGTTTAAGTCATCAGGGCTTCCAGAAGACCTTGAACTCTGTTTGTCCTCTTTCATTTATGCATTTTCAAATTTATCTGTTACCAGTGATGTGCCTTTTAAAGAATGTTTCATAAAATTATCTTTTTTGATAAGGAATCTATTTCAACTGGGTCAAAATACCCCTGGCCTGATTGTCTCTATTTCAGTGCTTTCGCATTCTGGTGTCCTGAAGTTACCAACATTCTATCTGGTAAACTAGTCTTGTAAGATTCAGAAAGAGCCATCTGTGTTTTGTGTTGACTTGTTGGTGCTTCTACTACTGAAGTCCCTAAGTCTACTTTTCATTAATTATTTAAACTATCTTTGCTGTTCTGCAATACTAAATAAGCAGCTGTTGCTGGTGAAACATTGTTATTCTTGGATTCATGCAGCTAGTTTGCTTCAAATCACTTAAATTAGTTCACATTAGCTTGCAATGTTTTGTCCAGCCACTGGTCAAATTATCTGCATTGACTGAATTTAGGCACAACTATGCTAAAAAACAACAATGCAAAACTTCAAGTCACAGTCAATTCTAAATGATCACATTTTAGGGTTGTGTTCTATGGAGAAAATTTTATGTTGCCAGAACACATTGTTCCTCAACACTGTGCAACTCAAATTACTATCTTCAACTTTGGTACAAAGTTAACGAAGAGCAGTATTTTGACATATGCTTTGCATTCAAAATTCTTTCAATTGTTAAAACAGTTTACAGCATTGAAAACCATTTGAAGGACATTTCAGGGTGGCATGTTATCTTTTTGAGAGTGGTTTTATGTTCAAATTGGTTTGTCCCACCCTAAACACTTTGTTGTATACAAGTTATATGACCATATACATGTTGCTTGCAATTATAAAGAAGCCCTTTTTAGTAAATGTGTGCTATTCTGTCCGCTGGGTACCATTGGTCTCTTATTTAATGGGCAGAGAAATCAGAGCCAGAGAATGCTACTTTAGCAGCTTCCTAATGCTGCAATAATTGCCAGTCTTTGAACAAGAATGTCTACTCTTTACTTACAACATTCAACATAGCTTTTGAAGCTTTAGCTTCAATTTTCTGCCTTGCTCAAAGTAGCAGTTATCCCTGTATCAACCAAGTCCTTTTTTTTATATCAGTGTTCAGGAAATGTTTGATGCTTACATGTTTTTAGTACAATTAGGAAAGGCCGGAAATGAAATTGGTGAATTCCTTTTTGCTTGGTAGCTTTGTTCCATGTAATCAGAAACTAGACTAACTAGATATTATCCAAGTTAACTAGACTTGAAGCACACTAGTTCTGTCTTTACAATTTCCATTAGTCAAGTTAACAAATACAAAATTAGCAGATATTCTCAGCATATCAGCAGATTAATTAGCAGACATACAAAATATTTGTTGGAAAATTCTTTCTTTTATTGAAAATTGATTACAGTGAGGAGTGAGCCACCTTTATGCCAATGTGATATCAAGACTTCCCTTTGTCATTCCTTTAGGATATGTACCCAAGGGATCTTTCCACATCAAGTGTCATGGAATTGTATTTAAATTTTGTGTCAGAAAAAATGTCCTTGATAAAAAATTTGCTCACATTTTTGTTTCAATCTTAAAGAGTCAATATCCGAAAAATGCATACTGGTATCATGTAGGTTCTACAATGAATAACCATCTAAGTATCAGTTGAAGTGATATGATGCAAGCTATAGAAAATTTATAAGTAGGGTAGGTGGGACCTTTTCTAGTTCAGCAGTGATTGCATTTTCACCCTTCAATACATACTTTAACCTTGAGGGGTATACCTCCCCCACCCCAGAATAGTTTCAATGTAAACAGACTGGTCTGACAGGGCCTCCCTTTTTCCAATAAAAATATTAGAAATCAAGTTAGATTGAAGTTTTTTGGAAGTGCCATGTTGCGTCTCACCGTTTGTTCAAGGCATATATTCAAAGCCAAGGTGTGAATAAATTTGAGCTATTGCCACAATAATGCTGTCATCTTTAAGCATTTAAAAGCACTCTTTTACCTCCACTAGATAATACTAACTTACAGACAATTTTGGGCCTGCATAGAAATATTGTTATTCTCATAAACTGCATGTTTCAACAAAATATATTCAGCCAATAACTAGGTAGTTTAGGCTTAAGTGTTGTTGCTGGTGTGTAATTTACCCTGATATTTTCCTTTCGCATACATAATAAACTGCTTTTCGTAAGGCTTAAATCTGTTGTCATGGTAAGAGAAAACCGCGAAGTTAAACATAAGCACCGTCCAGGGGGTGCAATCCATTGTGGTCATACGTCTTCTTATGATATCAAGCATACATTTATTGAGCTGGGATAGGCGATTGTTGTCGATCCTTGCTTTTCACGAAGGCCAGGAGTTATTTTTTAGCTCTTATGCGCATGATTTGTACCGTATGCGTTAAAAACATTTGAATTGGAGGGAGTGTGCCAGTAGAAACAGTATAGGACCTTCTATTGCCTGTTCGATTGACGAAATAATATTTACTTTGAACTTCTTTATTTGGTAGAGTAAGGTCTTATCCTTGAACTTGAAGCACTTTTTAGCCCAGCGACCATTAGCAGGTTGATCAAATAACCCTATTCATACTGGTTGCTTGTTTGCACTGCTTTCTCTCTGCAATAAGATTGGCTCTTTAGGCCTTTCGAATGAAGTGTTTTGAAGACCAATCTGAAATCAGGATCATCCATTCGACAGGGAAGTCTGAGAGTGGAAAGCCGCCCTAGGAGCGGAAAATGGATTTTGTAAGGTGATAATGGATAAAAAAAAGTTCTATATAACATATCCCCCAGTGTACACATGCATTTGTTATGCTCTAAATGAAAGAGTTTTGAAGAACACCGTGGCATTGTGAAGGCAACGAGACTTTCTGATGTCTTTGTACACATTCCTTGCAATTAAGTTTGAAAACATTTCTTGACTTTTCATGAACTTGAAAAACATCCCCCCTGAAAGCCAATTGGTGATCAATTATTAAGTGGGTAAATCCTCACGATAAAGCTGTTGTTTCTGGTTACCCGATTCATTCACTGTTTCGAATTCAAACACTTTCTGCCCTATTTATTGAGAATATCGTAGGATCATGACAATGTTCACCTGTAGCTTAGAAACCGCAGTTCAGTTCGCGATGAATTCAAAACACTGACGTGTCATCTTTCCATTAATTATATCCCACTGGATAGAGCTAGCCTTGCTAACATTTGGTTTTCTGATTACAGAAAATCGCAAGTTTTCTGATTTTTAACCGATAAAAATTTTGTTATTAAAGGCAGGGAGTTTCGTTTAAGTTCATTTTGATATTTGCTTCTCCAAGTGCTTGTTTATTTGCCTGACTGAGAGCTTTCCTTTTGGTGTGTGTTTATGTTACATAACAAGACGTAACATGGCACGAAATAGCGTCCCGTAACTTAGTAAAACGAACGTTAGCCTAACACAACGTAGCGCAACTAACCGCAACGTAGCGTATCCTAGCACACTTAGCGGATCCTTGCGCAACGTAGCGTATCCTAGCACGACGTAGTATATTCTAGCACGACGTAGCGTATCCTAGCACAACGTAGCGGATCCTACCACAACGCAGTGTATTCTAGCACATCGTAACGTAACCCGTTTACGTGATGTTTTATCACTCAGCACAGCGTCTCCTGCGACAATATAACATAGCTCAACACAACATAACGTAACAGACTATCGAAAACTAAATACAGCGCATCCTTATATGGCTGTAATGTAAACTTGAGACTTTTTCGATAAGACCGTTTTACAGAGAGGTTTTTTCAAGACATCACACCTCCAGGGATCTGGGATCTAACGTCCACATAACCCTTACCAATGTTGTGTTCTTCGTTTAATTAGAGGACGCGTTTTATTAAGTTCATAGAAAGAAATAGCCAGTTTTTTTGTTCCGCTATCTCTAGCTATTGTGATGTTTTGTGCCACAAAGCACTTGTTCACAAAGTTCACATAAAAAGCCTGCGACTTGAGCGGCAGCTTCTGTGAAACAACAGTCATTTTCAACTCTTCGAAGGCGTGAGATATTACATGAATCCAATGTTTACACAGTGTCAAGCCCTAGTATCTCGAATAATAGGTACTAAGGCTTTTTAGTTTATCATCATGATGTTTTCTGCTTAGAAAGCAAGTTGCGCCTTTTTCTCCGGTTAAATTTCGTTTTATCCTCTTGCAGCACGAAAGTGAGATTATACATCGAGATATCAAGGCGGAGAACGTCTTCCTTTCCAGTCTCGGTGTGGTGAAAATTGGCGATCTTGGATTTAGCACCGCATCGATGCCCGACGAAGCATTGAGTACGTTCTGTGGATCGCCCCCATACGCAGCACCGGAGCTGTTTAAAGATGACAGTTACGTTGGCTCTTGCGTTGATGTGTGGGCACTAGGAGTACTTCTGTATTTTATGGTCTGCGGAACGATGCCCTTCCGCGCTGAAACTGTTGGTAAATTAAAAAGGAAAATTCTAGAAGGTGTTTACAACGTCCCTGACTTTCTGACCGAAAGTTGTCGCATTTTAATCAAGCAAATTTTGCGACCAGTACCAAGTGACCGGTTTACCATCCCGGAAATCATGCGAAGCCTCTGGTTGGAGGGCATCGAGTTTCCGAAACCTTACAAAAAATACGAACAGAAACCCTCTTTATCTCCATCGGCCGGCTCGATAGAGGAAAGAGAGGCCTCTAAGGCATTGCAGACATTTGGTATTCCCACTGAACTAATTGAAAACTGTCCGGAAGACTCGAAAAACCAAGTCACCGGTACTTACCGGATAGTTCTTCATCAAGTGCAGAAGCGGAACTTCGAGCGGCACGTCGCGCAAGTGAAAGCCTCCCGCAAGGAACGAGAAATAATACGAAATAATACACTGAACTATGATGGTCCGACATCGAAAGCCAAGGGTTCTCCTCCCAAATCGAAGCTTTGTGTAATACTGTAATCAAGTTGCACGTTGACATCTTGCGCAAGCCATGGTTTAGCATTTGCCCTCCCTGGGTTGGCCACCTTCAGGTAACTCCCGGGTTAGTTGAAGAAGTATCGCTATAACCTTTAGAGTTTGCTGCTCCTTGGTTCTTCTAGTCCTGGTCCTGGTCCACTATCCTGACCACTTGTTGCTATTCTGGTCACTCTCGTACTAATTAGGGTTAAGAAGCATTTTAAAACTTTGAGAAATTGTTAGAGCTCTTGAAATCAACCGATATTAGGTCGTTATCCGTTAATTTCATTTGTCTTTGAGGACTAACGATAAACCTTGAAGCGGTTTTAAGACTATTTAGAATTTGAGCTTTCTACTTTCTAAATCTATTACTTGAGGGAGACTGTAGGCTCCTATGGACTAGCCAAAAGAAAAGGAGAAGACTCTGATTCAGGCACCGAATCTGGTTCCGGATCTAGTCAATAGTCAGTAGGTTTCTGGGTCTGACGGATCTCAGTGGATCTGCTGGAATATAACGTCTCTAGGCCCAGATTCCTTGTTTGATCGAAGATTCTTTTAGGTAGCTTAATCCTTTTCGTCTTGTTTAATTTCAGCCATGTGATGCAGCAATTATGGGAGTAAGTTTAAAGCCGCATTGTCTTTTGGAAATAAGTAATAAAGTCGCTTTTTAAGGGGTTAGTCGTAAATTTGAATTTAATCTGGCGTAGGTCGCGTCCAACGGTTTTTACTGGAATTATGTGTTTCTAGCTTAGGGTCCAGTCCATTGGCAGTAATATAAAAGGTTGCCAAGACCATTTATTTATAGAGAAATTTAGGCAATGTTACCAGGGCATTTTCACAGCAACTAAATTGAATTAGTTGAAGAATCAGTGCTTGTTCTAAAGCAGACTTCAAGCGCCTAAGTTTAATGTTTAATCCAATTGTTGAAAATAATAGTATATTTACTTTCAAGGGGTCGTAATTCCTCTCTAAAAATTATTTGTTTTTCCTACTAAAAGCACAAATTGTAGATATAAATTCTATCAAAAACGGCCTAAACTGTCTTCAACATCAGTTGGTGTGCAAAATGCTCTAGTTGTACGACTCTGTAAGGGAAATGCAGTATTCAAAGGAAATTTCTTTTGGTCGATGCTCTCCTTGTCGAGATGCTACCTCGCTGAAACCTATGACGATATCCCAATTTTTACATCGATCGTTTTGAAATATGTATGACCTAAAACTCAGCGTGACATTGCGAAGAGTATTTGTAAATTGAATGCCAACTTAGACATAAAATTTGTACATAAGTCTTTTCGTTGCATACGTTTGTACAGCCGACACACGAAGCAACTAAAGTTGCCTCGCATAAATCGTTTCCTTTAGTATTAAAACTGTCTTAAATTATTTCTGCACAACTGTAGATTTCGAACTTCTTAGCGTTATCCACTTCAATATGACATTTCATTATGCTGTTTTTTTTGACGTCAACACTCGTGGTACAATTACACATTAACCTGGATTTGGACGTTTGAACGGGGGTTATAGATTTGAAAGTATGGCAAAGTAGCCATGCACAAGATATCTTTAAGTGAAAATCTACTTCAAGGCCCCAATTTTTCTATTTTAAACCAAAGTGTCTAGAGCTGCCAAATCATCCAGAACTTTAGCCATGAATTATCAGTGAGTTGTATGAAACGACATCTGCTTACGTATGATATAAATTGAAAATTACGCTCGAGGTCTTGTTCCTACAAGTCCCTTGAACAATAGCAGGAAATGGCGTAAATTAAGTCACGAAGAACCACATTTATAGAAATTATCTTCTATGCACCTTGATTGACGAATGCAATTGAAGGTTAAAGGAACTCAAAAAAGTCCTGCTTAGTGCTTTCATGAATTTTTCAAAAATAATTCAAAAGCTACTTCGTCAAGCTCCTTTCCCTTTGTTCAGAATTTGAAAAGATTCCCTGTAGTTCATATTCATCCATTTTGGCGGTTGTATTCATGTTAGTTATTTGTGTAGTTGCTGTGGAAATGAATCCACAACCCACGATAAGGTATTGAGTCTTGCGTCAGGTCCTTTCCTAAGGTCCTCGAAACGACCTGAAATTACAGTGCTCTTTGATGAAGTTTCTGAAAAAAAGCTAGCATATTCTACCAGTCTCCATCTGTAATAAAACTGAGCATAATTGACAAAAGTATAAATAGAGTCAACTAGATAGGATTTGGGAGCTAATCATCAAGAACGGACAAAGTAGACAAAGCGAAAAGTCTGAAAAGAAGTTGAGTAGGGGAGGGGGTTGGGTTGTGAGAGGCTCTTTCGGCATGAATAAAGAACCATGGTCATGGTTATTGCCTTAAAAGTATTCTGCAGGATAATTTTATAAAGTGTGGTTGCAAGTACCGCACGTTTACACTTTGGTTTTCTTTAGTGTTATTTCTTTATTCGGTCATTTCTTTATCCTTGATCGTCATTTCTTTATCCTTGATCGCCATTGAAAAACTTTGCATGAAAATTTGTAAACACTAGTTGAGATATCGTGTTCAAAAAGACCTAATGTAGCCAGAGTCGAAACTCGATAAGAAAATACTTCTAGTGGTTACTTGTGTGAGATCTATCACAGAATAACCAAAACACAACAAAACATAATTTTATACAAGGGCGGATATTACGTAACGTTCTTAAGGCGAATACTGGGGGTAGATGTAAGGCAATAACTATACTCCTTAACACTAATCATGTGTGCTTGTGAATGCCTCCATAATAACTTAAGTTTTCCTAACAACTACTGCAAAGAGTAGCTATATGGAGTCGTAGATTTTTAGTCCCAGCTTCCCAACGTCGCCTCTGCGATGGCGACTTGCTATGTTTACTGTTGTTGTTGGTGCTTATTGCCAAGCGCAATGGCCTAGTCAAAATATTAAGGTAACTAGGAGTCTGTGCTTGTTTGAAATTGTTTTGGTTCAAGCAGGGCATTAAATACTTTTTAACTCTTGTTGCCAAGGTGATTGCTGATAGAAAATATGGCCAAGAAGTCAAGGTATGTCTTAATCAAATGTTGTTTTGCTGGCCCGTCGTCTGAAAGTTTATTGGTATTTTCCAAAATTAGGCTGCTGTGCAGAAAGTAACTTCCAAGAGGTCTCTCATTCATTATGGTGTCTTTGTTTTGCAAAATTTTTGAAAATGACAGAAACGTCCTTTTCTCAAGAGAATGTCCAGTTTCATTTAATGGCGAAAAAAATAAAATGGAACTTTTTACTGCTTGCCCTCTGTTAGCATACAGAGCTAGAAAAACTTGATGTCTTACTTAAGATGTTCTAGAAAGAGATAAGTTCCACGCTCTATGTAACCTTCGCAAGAGAACTGGTTATATTCCTTCTTCTTTTGTATAGAAGATCGATAAATCCGTTTTGTTGCTTTAGTTAGGGAATTTACGAAGAAGTTTAAAGCACTCTGCTTTTATTTTGCTAAATTTCACTGTATCTTTGGAACATACATTTGAAGAATTGTCACATGTATGCTGATCCTTACAAAATCATTAATAACTTACACAACTTTCCTATATCAATAAGACGTGCATGAAATTTATTACACACTTCTATTGATAACATAGCACTAAACCTCATTGTGTTTGAAGCCAAAGCTCTGCGCATGTCTTAGTTCTTTCTTAATTGTTCATGTTTATATGCTACACACAAATACCAAACACATATTCCATAGTCTTTCCCAAGTTTTTTTTGAGACAAAAGGTAACATACAGCACATAGCAACTCTTCTTTCCCATAAGGATCAGCATACATGTGACAATTCTTCAAATGTATGTTCCAAAGATACAGTGAAATTTAGCAATAATTAGATTTTTGCTAAATTTCAAGCTGCTCCAAATTATGAATCAGAAGGTGCTTTTCAGATTAACTGGAATTTTTGCTTGCCTAATGATTGTCTACTTAAGCTGCAAGAAAGAATAAGTTCTGAGACATTCGGTTACATATCTGCCCCCTTTGGCATGGAGTGACCCACAAATGACCTTTTGCAATCACCCCTCCCCCCATAGCTTGTTTAAATCATTTTGCAAAGACACAGGTAGCTCAAAATTGATTTTGAAGGTCTTAATACATCTTGCACCATATCAGAACTCTAAACTTGCTTTGACCAATTTCTGATTTGGGTTGATGTCATCAATTTGGCTCTTTCTCAAAAATTGAACAGCAGAATTGAAATTTTCATCTTTAACTAAGTTTATGCTGAAAGAATCATGCTATTTTGACCCTCTTTTGTGAGTTACTTTGTTTTGAATATTTAGATGTTTTTTTAGATTTGACTGCAATTTGCAGCTGCACCAGTAAATTACATTGGAGTGAATAGAAAAAGCTAAATTTCTAGAATGGCTTAATTTGCAGCCTGACGGCCCAAACACTAAATTTTTGTACAGACCAATTTCACCATGAAGATTCCAAATCTATGATCCATTTTCGCCATATGTGAAGATGAAAATTGCTTGAATCTGAGAATAAGGCTAATCATTTTATGTGAAAATGGTTTAATATTTAATTTTCAAATATTCTTCCTCAAGATGATTTGGTTGCAGATTTGTTTGTCTACATTGCTTTTCTTAGAAAAAGCAACAGTCTAAATACATTTGACTTCTTCAGAAAACTTTTGTTGTAGAAGCTTTTTTGTTTATGAACACAAGTCGAATGTTGTAATGTATGTTTTGTACAATTTTTTGTTTTGCACAACAAATTCTATGACCACTGGAATTTTTGCTAATTCTATGACATTCTATGACCACTGGAATCAGATAGTGGTTGCGAAAGTGATGCAAATTTAAATTTTTTATGCATAAATGCATTTTGGAAGTCACAAAATATCTTCATTGTTTTCCAGTTTAGACAAAACATTGTGGGACATTGCTGTTGAGCAAAGAATTAAGGATGAGATGTCACACAAGGATCAAGGTAAGCCATTATATGTTTTTTTGTTTTGTACATACCACATCAATTGCAACTTTTTTCCAGCAATATGCTTGATAACAGACTATATGATGGAACAGCTGGATCTCATTTGTGGTTAGCTAGCAGGTGATTATCCAAAACAATACTACCAGAAAAACATGTCTGCATAGGGATCGTTTTTCTAATGCCTAGCTCTGAATGAGCCCACACTTATGTCTCAGATTGACCATATGGGCTGGCGGGTCTCCGCATACAATTATGAATTGGATATGCTAATCTTCCACTAGGGAGCCTGATAATTATTTTTATTATAGAAAGGAAAATTTTCTTATCTGCCTGGCTCAGATATATGAGCACAAGAGCTAGGCCATAACTTGCATATTGAATGTTGTTGATTGAGTGCCATTCAGAGGGAACAGTCACATAGTCATTGTGTGACCTCTATAAATGGCACTTCAATTTATAAATTTAATTCCTCTATAAATTTTACCTTTCATTTAAGCAATCAAAGGGGCCGGGGAACAAGATGAAAAATAAATATGGGGTGGTTGCATTTAGTCAAATCATTTTGTTTCTTCAATAAATATATTGTAGCTTCCTTAATTATTCTGTTAGTAATAGCATTTATGATAGCAATCATGGAGATTTATACTGAAGCAGTATGCATAAGACTATTTGAAGGATCTGGTTAAATTCCTAAACCAGAAATTTCTCAGAGATGAAATTTTTTGGATGGCTGGGTTCTCACACTTGAGGAGGTCTGAGAACGATGGTCAGTAAATCCACAGTCTGAAACTGTTTTGTCTGCCCGTCTGTTTAATCCGCAAATTAAATATGATTAGATGCACAAGTATCCAATTGTTTCAAGGAAAAGAAGACACAAGTGACCAGCCTATAGAGAGTTGTATCTTGGTTTGTGGTAGCAAGTACAGTGTAAGTACTGGTAGCAAGTACAATGTAACTTGGATATGTCCCTTTGATGGCTTCCTTACAGTAATTGTTTTTTGTTTAGATATTCATATTTGTATTAAATTAGCTAAGGAAAAATAAATTTTAGAAAAATTTGATTCTAAATTTTTGGCTTTCATTTCCATCTATATTTATATACATATAACTGTAATAAATGCATTTATAAGTGAATATATTTCATACATAATTGGTATACCATTTCATAGCAGGCTGGAGTTCCCTGCTTCAATTTGCATATTCTTTTGATACTTGAATGTTGTTCCAACAATGTCTAAATTTGATGTGTTTTCATTAGGGTAAAAGCTCAATGATATTACGATTTCTTGAAAGGTATGCCATCTAATTATTTTTGTTCTTGATCTTATTTCAATATTTAAGTTTATGTCCAGTTATATTAATATGGTATATATTAGGAATGGCAATTGCTTGGGGCTTGAATAATGATAATCTTTTCAGCCATGGTCATTTTAAGCAGTTGTAGCCACAGCCTTTAATATGGATCTTTGCAATGTAATGATGAACCCAGAACTTTTCTATACTGACACTGTCTAATCAATCCTCAGTTTAAAAAGATTATTGCATCACACCCTTAGAATGGTACTTCCTCTTTTTTATGGAAAGATCTTCTTCAAGTGGTGCTTAATTTGTGAACTTGTGCAAAAAGAGTAGCATTTTCAATAATTTCAATGTACATAACACTTTGCACATATTTTTCTCTTTCAAGGGATGAAAACCCAAAACCGACTGTTGCTTTGGATTATACATTTGCTAGACGGCCAAGAGGACATAAAATGGTGATTATTATTACTGATTTAATCTATTTGCTTATTATTATAGTCCTAGTTTCATGGGAGACTTGAGAAATGTTTGTATCTTCGTCACAGTGATAAATTGGTTAAACAAAAGTGAACCATGTCTATTGAAATAGTAATGACTGTTTTTTGCTAGGTTGTTAAAACATTGAAACAATCATAACAGCCAGCTCAGACCTTCTCAAATGGCCAATAGTTAATCTCCAAATACAGACAAGGCATAGTTAAACTCAGCCACTTTTAGTGCACATTACGGTATACACATTCTACCTTTCAGATTAAAGACGTTTGCAATATTTATGAACTTGGAGGAGGATCAAGCATTTCAAGGCTGATGAAGACCTTAATAACCTCATCATCCATCAGCTCGAAGTAAGATTTGGACATTTTATGTAGTTTTATTAAACACCCAGTATTTATAGTAATGATAATGATAAATAAAAATAATCTATATTTATACAGGATAACTTAATCAACTTTCTCAGAACCTGCTATCACTCAAGTTTCTGTTAAAATTAACCGATAAAAAATTTAAATTAATCAAATTACAAGAACAACTTTAGAAATTTCTAAATACAAAAGTTGAATCTAAAGTTCATTGCCAAGTTGGTTGCATTGTGTCTTGAAATTCGTTACAGATTGTTCTTGTTTCAATGCAGCGGCTAATTTGCTAAATTTTATCCTTGAAACAGGAATGACTTTCAACTAGCTTCTATGCGAACTTTTGGAAGCAAAAGATTGATGTTATTTCCATTCTTTTTTTCTGGTGCTCAATTTTCTTGAAATAATCTTTGAACATTGGAGGTGAACAGTCCATTTTTGACATATAAACACTTCAACTAGGCATCTCTAAGAAGACATGTGCCAAAAATTGAACAGAGAATTCTAAATCGATGAACTAGCTGATAGAGCTAAATGTCCTTTTGTCCTAGAAACTAATTTTTCTGCTAATTTTGATTTGAGTTAAATCGCTATTGATTAAAGAACTTATTAAAGTCAAATTTAGTCAAATTTAAAATGGTCTAGAGCATTTCATAGAGTTCTCGAAGCGTATCTTGCAAAAGCTTAATAGCCTAAATAATTGCATTAACACCAAGCCTTTTAACAAAATCCCATTGACAGCGCTCCGACTTCATATTTCTACTGCGAGAGCTATTTTGAAATTCGTGACGTCAACACTCTGTTGCATAACTTTTTCAAAGAACTAGTAATCTGTCCGTTATAATTGTTAGCAAACACATGTGGTTAAAGCTGCCTGTTTCTTTTATAGGAATTTGTCTATAGTGATTGTTTTGGATCTTTCGCAGCCAAATGATCTTTGGCAAACGCAAGAGACTCTTATTAAAGAGGTACCGTTTCTTAGTTTTACACTGCATTAACTGAATATTCAAAGTTAATGAAAGAGTTGATGCCATTCACATTTCATTGTCAAAACACTCGTGCATTGAATTCTTAAAGGACGACTTTTTCCACTAGCCCACTTTTTGTGAAGCGGTTACCTTCTTGGAGCTTCAACGTTCATTAATTATTTAACCAGTGTTTCTATCTATTGTTGTTTATTTTTGACGTACCATCATGCTGCAATGTTTTGCCTGGCTTTCTGATTTACATCGCTGAACTTAGGCCGTATTTATTAGCATGTACTTCTTAGATCTAAAACCAAGATCATGACATGAATGTTGAGAAACTCTGCGAGCTGATGGCTTGCAAATTTCCAAATGATAAAAGCTTTTTGTTGAATCAAGAAGGAAGCCATTCTAATTCTAACATTTTGAAGAAAGTCTCTTGCAAAAGCTCCTTCAACCTGTCCTTGTGCACTAAATACTATTTGTTCTGCGAATTCCTTCATATTGGTATTATAATACAGGGAGGGCTTTTCAAATTTTATTTAAATATCGATTTCACGATGGATTTCAACTTTTGAGCGTTTGAAATATATTTTACTTGTTTTTGGTTTGCTGTTGTTTTTGTTCTATTTCTACTGTCTTGTCTATCCAGATAAAACATTTGGTGAAGAATGCTCTTTCTGAAATCGACAGGAGTACCCCAAGGTAGGCCTTCACATTCTTGTTAAAATCTAGTAATTCCTTTCTCTTAATTTTCAAAATGAATCATTTGATCGATTCTGCATTTCTTCTATAGCAATGCAATGAAAATAAAGCAAAGATGCTGGAGCCGAATTGGTGAGAATCATGCTGTACGTATGATTCGCATTATTTTTACATCAGAGTGCTTCATGATGTTTAAAAGTCCCTCTTTCAGCTTTATTTCTAAATATGATGTCAGTGATTGTCAGTAATTTAGATAGTTTTCAAATGATATAGAATTTAAAGACGCGTTTTCAAGGGCAAACATTTTTAGTCAATTCAGAATAGGGATATTTTGCCAAACATTCCTACTTTGCTTCTTATTCTAAAGTTTCATGCCCTCAGAAAGAGAAAAGCATTTTGTATGATAAAGTGATAAAGTTTCTGACCATTTTAAGCATCTTGAATGTAAATTTTTGTGGAATATTTCAGCCAGGTGATTGGTAGTGTCTAGGTAATCAAACGCCTTCGCAATTAAGGTTTTGTTGATAGCAAGCATTTAATGGGGTAACTGCGGTCAATTCACGTGATCTCGTTTCCTAGTCGTTCCAGTATCTCAAGTATATCTTTGCAAGCTCTAAAACACTTTCTCGTTGTCTCTTTGTTTTTAGACTGAATACATCAATTATATGAATATTATTTACCATGCAAACATACTTAAGCAGACCGGAGCTTTTTTCGGAGACTTATAGATACTTGGAACTGGAGCTTAACTGACTACGTCTGCAGGATCTAATTTCATTAAGTTCTAAACTAATCTTGATTCCATGGACATTTTGAACTTATCACCTAGTTGATTTTATGTAAAAATGTCATCTCTCTGCTTGAAGTTGAAAATTTCTCACTGCTCCAGCAATGAGATGTGTAAACGTTTGATCTGCTATCTATGCTAGGATAAGAATTTATTGGATCCTCTTCCTATACCGTTGCTGATTGTGGGGAGCAAGTACGACAAATACCAGGTTAGTATTTAATTTTTTGAGACTTTCTGTTTAATAACTGAGGCAAATTCTGCAGACAACGTTTGCGAACAGCCATCTTAAACTTTTCCGCAAAAATGCCATCTTTGTTTATTTGTGTATCTAGTTTATTTGCACGTGGAAATTTAGCTACAATCTGTCCAATATTTATTATCAGTTGTAAATAAGCATAGGCGAAAGGTCTTAACTTTTTCCTATTGGCTACATCCTGATGTACGTGTGACCCTCGATTTGTCTTGAATTCAATTTTTATGTTTTGAACTTGTGGAGGAACACTCGTGACTCTCTAATTGCAACTAAAATGAAAGCTCCGATTGCAAAAGGGAACTTCGAAATTGGCTGACAGGCGATTTAATTTGGTCTTTAAATTTGGTATTCTAATCAACAATTCTAATTTGTAGGAAATGGAGCCGGAGAAGAAGAAGATCATCAGCAAGACACTAAGATTCATTGCGCACAAGAACGGGGCTTCCTTGCAGGTAGCCTGTTTACGCGGTGTTTACCCTTCGTTGCTTTTGCGCCGCTTCTTTTAATGTATTAATATTCATGCTCATCCCGTGCCGAGAAATTGGATGACATTGGTAAAGCCAATGACGGTAGCAGCTGCGGAAGTTGTTTCTACGTTGTACAGGAAAAACTTTTGGGTGGCTTGGAAAGACCGTTTGACGTTTGAATAGACGCGAGCGATGATTTTATGAGGCGCTATATGAAGTAGAAACGAAGAGCCATTTTCCTTATATTATCTTACATCTTCTCCTATCATATCTTCTGTATTTATCAATTCCAGTCTGTTTTTCAACTTCTTAATCACCAATCAAAAGTAACCACAAAGCCAGAAGACGAGTTCTAAAAGAGTAACCCTGCATTCGGATTCGAAATTCAAGCATAAGCACTCAACTTAAGAAATCATTCATTTATGCAACATTATATCTCAATTTATATCAAGTACCCAAGTTTACTTGATTGTCTGTGAAACTTCGTTTCTGATATGCTAGGAAGTTTTCGGTTCATTTCAGTCAGGGAACTCCTCAAGGATCATAACCCGGCTCGGCACTCTTTCTTTGATCCAATTTATTACAAATAGTAGCATTCTTGCCATTCGCAACGTTGCTAAATGTTTGTCTTAGCTGCTTCATACTGACAGCGTATCTAGCGTATACAGATTCTAAAAAAGCTTTATTTCTCCTAGGAGAGATTAGCAATATAATGACTACTAGCAATAAGGCTTTGGTTAGCATTTCATTGTGCTTCAAATACCAGTTGTAATTACTACTCTCAGACAGTGGAGATCAAAGATGATTTTGAAAGTATGACAAGTAGTATTGAGACCACCTTCCTGCTTCTGTGAGACACCTCTATCTCCAAATCATTTGGTACCTGAGAATGCTGCTACTTAGCTGCTATCTTACGCCATGCTCCATACCATACTTTTTCAAGTTTCCTTGTTAAGTTTGGGGAAGTTGCATCTGCATTTATTGGTCAATAGTTTTTTGTCTAGTTAGGCTGCGGCTGGTGAAATCCTATTTCACACAAACTGCGAGCGATAGCAAATTAGATTTCTTGTTTGTAAAAAAAAGTCTTCCGGATTTTGCCACTTAAATTTTTCAAGAATTAGTCTGTAACTACTGTAGTTTGTTAGACATTTTTGTGTTACTTCTGATGAGCTTAACTTGTAAGCTGTATCAACTAAATAAATGAAAAATAATTTACAATGCAGAAATTAAACTATGCCTAGCATTCCAAATATTTTTGTTCATTTTTTCTGTTTTTTTTTTCAAGTTCTCAAGCAATAAAATCGACAGTTTGAGTAGCAAGACGCGAAGTCTTTTTGCAAACATGGCATTCAGCACGTCTGTTGGGTAAGAACAATTTCATTTATCTTCAATTTTTCAAAGGTGAACAATTTGTGCTTGTTTTATTTTAAAAATAAACTTTCACAGGCTTAAACAATACAATTGTTTTGTAAGGTTTTAATCGCTTTCGATTTAATAATCTACCCAATAATGCTACTCGCGAACTCTTCTCTGATATTCTTAATTCATCTCTCAGTTTGTTTTACGGTAATTGAGCTGTCGATAAGAAATTTGCTGCTTTTTCTTTTCTTATTCAGTAAAACAATTCTTTTGAGCTGCTGAATACGTGCTTTTATATGCCATACAATTAAATTGAACAATTTTTTCAGCAAATCCACAGTGACTGATCACAACAAACCAATTTTTGTTGCGGCGGGCCAGGACAAATTTGATGATATAGGTATGAAACTGGCACTTTTAATTACACTGGATTTGAAAATCGAACATATCGGGGCTTTAGTTTTAGAATATGGCCCTAAAGCAGATATATGCTTTTTAATCTAGCTTTTGATGTTATTCACGGCCATTGCATCAGCTGTAAGAGTGGAGAATGATTTATAACACACGAATACAAGTTGTTAACAGTTGCAACAACAGAAAGTTCATTTGTGAAGGCTTTTTCGCTTTTTTATCTTGCATATTTGAATGATGCTTTAGGAACCATTTGCTTTTAGCAGGCTTACAATCTCGCTAATGCTTTTATAAGCATTTTATACCTCTTTAAGTCACTCATTATATAATCATAAAGATAATTTAGACTTGGCTTAATCAAGAATAATTTCTGTTTTTTTCTTGAAGGTGCACCACCTATTTCAGCAGATCGTATGATGCGGGCAAAAGGAGGGTGAGAAACTTGCTGCAGCTCTTTAATGTTTTTTGGTCATGCCGGCTAGTGAACGTATGCTGTTAGATGCCGCTAGCAGTGCACCTAATTGAGTATAAGCAGTAAAGCCCAATTTTGAGGTTGTACGGGAAACTCTGTCGGAAAAGTCAGATTTGAAAAATCTGAGACATACTTTGGTAGCTAAGGATCTGATTTTGGTACCTCAAACACAAGGCTACAAAAAAAATTTTAAATGTGGTACACTCGTTTAAGCAGTAAAATTGTCTGCAAAGTTTCATTACACAGTTCCTGCCAATTATTTCATATGGTTTGAGTTCCCACGTTCTTGTCTATCGAATGATGTATGGTTCAATATGATTTCGTTAATATTTTTGCTTTTGCTGAGAGATAAACCAAATATCGTGTCAGAAAAATTTACTTTAAAGGCATTGAGTCATGATAACTGGAAAGCGTATACTCAAATTGCAAAAATTGCCGAATTATTATGATAGCTCCGTTAATCTGACTGGCTGTCAAGCAAACTGCACACATGATGTTTTAACCTCGCAGTTGATGTCTAATCACATGAAAGCCGATTTATCACATGAAAACAGACAACAGCGCGTGGAAAACCGCTATTTACCATGAGTGAATGCCTTTAACCTTAACCATCATGTCTTTTGTCCTATCAACAGCAGTGCAGGGCCAGTTTTGGGAGCAGTGACAATCTACCGTGTTCCAGAACCTCTGCTTTCACCCCACATGTAGATTGAAAAGTGCTTTAAACTATATTCACCTTGTGTTTTTGGACAATTTAGAGTCTTCAAAACGATTTTATTCTGCCCTTGTTTGATTTAAGGACCCCAGAGGACTTGTGGAGAGAATCATTTTCGGAGGTTTTTCCCCCACAGGTAGGTGTGGTTCCGCTTTAAAAACAGGAACTTTTGTCTTAAAGTAATCCATTCATCGGTGCTCTTTTCGTCTACGCTGAGATATGGTCATTGTCATGCCCTATCATGTATTCAGCTATTGAAGGTAACTGTTTGTGGTCTCCCATGAAGATGCGCGAGGTCATATATACGGGGCTGTGAAGTGCTTTGTGGTACAAAACTTCACAATGGCTAGAAAAATCGGATCTAGTTTTCGCATACTTAAAGTACTTTTTCGTCCGACACTCCTCAGAGTATGGAAACGTCGGAAGATAACCAAAAGCTGACCAAATAAATAGCCAGATGCGGATCGAAAACACTAGAGGGTGATGAGCAGAGCGCGTGATTGGTTATAATTGAGCTGTATTAGTTTGTGGTAACGAGGCGGTGCAAGTTGTTAATCCAAGTAACGTGATCACGAGGCGATTCTTTACTCATGTGACAGATCTCAGCAAAGTAGCCTTTCTTGACAATCCTTTTCTGATTACACTCTTCTAAATAAATTAGGGGAATAGTTTACCTTGATATTATAACAACGTGCTATTTACGCGTGAGTTGTAAAGTGAAAGGAAAAAGTAACCAAGCTCTGAATTTTCGAATCGGGTGTTGATACATGTGAGGTAGCATTCGAAGTTGTAGTCTGACATGTCGCTTCCCTTGAACAGAATTCTGAGAAAAAAGATTTGCAAAATGACCCATCAAAGGACAGGCAATATGCAGAACAAAACATTGATGCCATTAAAGCTCAGAAGGACCAGGTGAGCTATTGTTCAGGTGATTTGGAGGCGAAGTGGGGAATAAATTCTGTTCTACACTGCCGTCGCTAAGCGAAATGTTCTGGTCACAGAACTCTGCGAGGGCGCTTTTTCTCAAAACGATTCGAAAGTGATAAAAGACGAGTCTCCGCCATGATAGAAACATGGAAATGTTCCTTCTTAGCGGCGCTTTTTGGCCAGTGCTGCGTTAAAGAGCTGTGACATTTTGCTTCTCCTGCTGCTCAGCAATTAAACAATGCCAGGTCAAACTGCCAAACACTTGGATTTCGCAAGCTCTGTGAAAGAACTCCAAAGCAGTCAAAAAGTGCAAATTATGAAATTAGAGATCGGCTAAAGAGCAAAATTGTAATGTCCTTGAAACTGTTTCTATAATGTTGGATGATTTTTTAACCTTTCGATCATATTTCTCCCATCCTATAACGATGCTGGATAGATTTTCCGAAGCAAAATATCACCTTTGAATGTTGCAGTATTAATTCATACTTTGCCTTTATGTACTCCCATGTATTTAATGGGGATGCATTTTCTCCACAGGAGCTGGCAAATTGCAGGAAGATATCTGAAAGAAAGGCAAAGGAGGCTAATGCAGTACCTGCACGGCCTACAAAGTCTGAACAAAAGAGAAAAGCAAGGTGATGGTTTCGAAGTTGAAGGTGACTCTTTACACGTGACATTTTGCACTCGGTAGCTACTTGGATGACTGATCGGTTTCTCGGTGCTTCCTAGTTTTTCAATTAAAGGCGAAATGGTACCTGCACAATAACAGCAGAAAGCGCAGCTATACGGTTTGGGTACTGGGTATTTTGCACTTTTGCTTAGAGATGAAGACTGCTGCTCTACTTCATCCAAGTTATAAGCCAGTGGCGTTGTTTATATTTCCAGCAAATGTGTTTCTCGGTATTCTTCTTCTTCATATGTACAGATAGGGTATTGAAATACATAATAAGATCCGGCTACTTTTATTGTTTCTGCATTGGTGCGGGCGGGGGATGAGGCGTGTCAGAGGCTGTCACTGTTAAAAGTACCATGTGACTTCGTAGCGGAAATTGTTTTCTTTTTAAGACAGAAAATGCATGTTGCAAACTAAATTTTTTTGCAATTCTTAAAAGATAAATTGATCAATAGGTATTGTTAATAAAATGCTAACTAAATTAGGAATGGGGTTGATTACCAATGTCAAGTATTGGATTGTCTCTTAAGTTCCTTTTTCCTTGGAATGTTATTTGCCAGTTGCATTGAAAAAAAATTGTGGCAGAAATAAAACACTGCCAGGGATCTCTATGAGAAAAAACTTCCATTCCCAACGGCTTAAAACCAGCGCTGCTTATGTTCTAGAAGTTCTCCTCTTTCAGCCATAAAATAGTAACATTGCTTAGTTACGAGAGGCATAAGATCCTGATCTAGATCGCTTAGGTCCAGCAAGAAGAGACATAAGAGAAACAGGCATTGGTTGGATAAGATTATTAAGATTGGCTTTGGTTATCAACTGATGAACCCTTTAGCGTGAAGTTTGAAAAACGGAAGCAACACAGTTGGTATCATGTGACTCGTAACGACCCTTTGATATTTGTTTCAATCGAAAAAGAATTACCAGACACGTCATAATTACCAAATACACAAGTAATAGTAGGCCTAAGGCTATTTCAAGCTTTCTTCTGTATCAAGCATTGTAAAAACTACAAAGCTACCCGCTATAACTACGTCATGTTGTCTTGTGTTTTCAAAATTATAATTTGATGTTGCGCAGAATTTTACTGGATTAGCATATTAAAAAATTTTGAAATGATTCGATCATTACTTCTTCAGTTGTTTTTTCTGTTATGAAAGTGGATATTGGATATAAATGATCGTGAGTAGTCATTAAACTACACTGTGTCTCAGTTTCTAAAGGTTATTACCTACTTTTTTCTTGCCTTACTTATTCCGTTACTTGTTACCTTACTTATCTTTCCCCAAAGAGTCTGTATCCCTCTTTGATTGTCCAGTTTTCCCATTTTTCTCTTAACTTTCTGATTGTCTCCCACTCCACTCTTTGCTGTCACTAAATGTTTGATTTGACATTCGCTCTTCCTCGCGGCTCCATTCCTGTTCGACCTCTTCTAAATTTTTCTCACTTCACTGTGTTTTTTCGTGAAGAAGAAATTACTCTCAAAACTTGGAACCTTACAATCAGCTTTGTTTCATTGATTGGGAATTTTTATTTGGAACCAGCAATGGCTCTAGAAGGTTGTGTGAATGGGGGGATTAATTAGTGCTAACATTGAATGCAAAGTGCAATGAAAATGAGATCTATGTATTGAGATCGAGGCTTTATTTCTTAAATTTGAAGCTCAGTCGGGCGAACTGATGCAAGATGATGCTTAGGCTGAATAAACAGAGATATATGTTTCGGATGCGAGATGCAGATGCGGGGCGAATCGAATTCCTAATTTGTAACAGCAATCTATTGGTTAAGTCTCATTTTACTTCGACATAATTTGAAAACAGCCCTAGATCTCTGTTTTGCATTGTAGTAGGGCAGTTATAAGGCCTAGAGATTTTTATGAAATTGCATTCCAGAGAAGAGCAAGGACTTGTTGAGACTACACATACCTATTACACTTTTTTACGATTCTTGACAGCAATAACTGTCTCAAATGGTCTTTTCGGCTTAGAGAATCCATGTCTTAAGACTTTGTTGTGTTGTAATTTAGTCAACATTACCCTGCAAAAATTTTGCCCCTCTGTTCCCTCCCTATTTCCTCGAATGCTTGCAAGGAAGGTAGGACTGAAATCTTCTTCTTAATATTCTCCTTTCTGGGCACAAACCGTTCGCTCCTGTCCAAAAGTGCCCCCTTCTCCTCTCCAGCAGTTCCGTGAAGCATTCCTCTGTCGAAGTTGAATTTCCTAATCACTGGAATGATTGGAGCCGACAAGGCAAGATCGCTCCGGGCTCGTGGACTAACTTGCTGTTCTAGTGTGAATGATGGAGCTGTAACGGCTGAGAATCGTCTCTGGTGCAGACTTTTGATCCGGTTCTTACCGTCTCCGGGCTGCACATTGACGTTCATCTGCAGAGACACCCGGGACGGTCGGCGTTTTCTTGCCCCAATAGCATTCGGAAAGGTTCCCGGCACAAGAGACATGGACCGGGAACTCCTCCCGGACGGAACTCTGGGAGATTCGTCGTCTTCCAGGAAAATGCTTGACATTGGCGAAACAGAGTTGCTATGAGGGAAAATGACTGGTTTCCTCGCACCATCTCTATACGCTTCCGACTTTTGCTGCTCAAAAATCTTGTAGATCTCCACAAGCTGGTCTTTGGTGCTCCTAGTCTCCCTCGACCTCCCTGCTTGTCGACAGCTAGACATGCTAACGTCAATTTGGTTTGTCCTTTCACTTGATGCCGGCGTTTTATCTACTGAATCCTCTATATCATTCTCCTTTGTACTTGTTGGCTCAGATGTGCTGCTCTGTAGTGATATTTTCGGGCCTATTTTCTTCACTCTCCCTTTTTTCTTTTCATTTCGCGTATACCTAGTTGATCTTACAATTTCCGGCCTCGGCTTGATAACCTCGACATTCCTGTGTTCGGACCGGTTTCTCCTTATTTCAGCCGGAACATTGCCATTATCTAATCCCCATGCTTCTATGCCATCACTCCTTTTGCGTCCGCCCCTGTCTGCTTCTTCGCATAACCGGAAGTCATTTAATTTTATTGTTGTGGGCGAGGTAGGTTCCTCCGCAGTTTCCTTTACAGCTGAATAGATACATGGACTCCAGCAATACTCCTCTGCCAACGATCGCAATGTCGCTATTATTTTAAGATTACCCGATTTTTCGGCATAATCAAAACAGGTTTTTCCAGATTTGTCTTGAACCGTAATATCAAACCCGTCCTTGTGTTTTAGCAAAGTATCTACCAAAGTTTCCCGCCCTTTTTCACACGCATGGTGCAGCGCGTTCATTCCCCTGTCGTCAGCATAATCAATTCTCCCACCACGCTTTATCAAGCTCCTAGCTAATGAGACAGCCTTGCTTTCGTTGGTAAAGTAGCTCACAATGATGAGAGGCGTGCGACCCACCTTATCTCTTTGGTTCGGACTCACTCCAACTTTCAATAGCAACCTTACCCTTGCATTGTTCCCCGTCACTAAGGCCTCCTGCATTGGAGAATACACTCTTGGGTTTAGCTTCATGTATTTTAACTCTTCTTTGAAGTTGAAGAATGTTCCTGCCATTCCTAAGCTTTAAACCATACGCTTTCCTATAACTTTGTATTTTGATTATGATTTTGTAGCCATGTTTTTTGTGTTTGTTTATCGTGGTTTAGTATTTATGTCGTCAAGAGGAAATCTTGGTAAACATCCGAAGTTGTTTCGCCTCCAATGATATCAAGCAGTATGTCGTGAACTTATGCTGGTAGTACTTTAAATTTGTCTCTGAAACAGGGCTATATTGGTATTTAGGCGCGCTGGTTTTGCTTTAATCCAACTGGCATCAACTGCCATTGTAAATTGAATATCGATTACGCACAGAATTGCAGCTGTTCCGTCTCTTACGTTAATTACTACGGCTCCACACTTGTTTTGACGACCAAGCAAGCATCGCTGTTTAAAGCAGCAACGTTTTTAAATCTTTCGTGAATTCTTAAGAGCTCTATAGATATACCCCTTCGGATGTATATATCCTTTCAATGTTTTGATTCCACGAGAATGTATAATAGACAGAGCCTCTTGTATACCCAAACTTGCGTCCTACGAGCTTCTGCAAATTCTCATCCGATTTCCTTAGTCTCACGAGCCCACTTTGGCATCTCTCGCTGAATTTCCTCTCTTGGTATTTGGCCAATGTTCATTGGTAATACGTCAATACAACTGTTTAGCATTTGTCGTCAAGAATTTCTGACTCCTTCAAGAGACACATTTCTCATTAACATTCAAAAACCAGAACTTTGGCGAGTTGTCCAGATCATCAACAATGAATTTTCTTGAATGAATCATCGACGTGCCACATTTTCAGGCAAATATACTTGAGCAATCGACTGCATCTTTTTCCACTGTACATGATAGCATTCCATTAAAATCCTGTTGCGATTTCTCTAAAATCAGCAGCTTTCTCTTTACTCCGAAGCAGGAGTCCTTTACAAGTGAGCTGTTAATGTTTCAATTGCTGAGAACCAGAGTGCGGTGCAGGTTATCTTCACGCCTACGTTGTGTTAACCACTTGTCTTCTTTTATCTTCGTCGACAAAAAAGCACTTTCAAGATGTAGCCCAGCTAAAAACAGCTTCTTCTTCGTCGCTGCCTTGCATCTTCTTTGAAATCGTTCCGTGTGATATATAACATTCCCCGCACGTCTTCAACTATCCACAATGATTATCGCCTCTTCTGGACCTGAGTACAATCTAAAATGACTATATAAATCTTTATTTGTTTTCGTCAATTGCTTCAATATCCTTTCATCTGTTCCGATACATTTGCGTTGGTAATTTATTAATTATCTCTTGTTTGAACGTCTTCGAAAAGAGAATCCTGCCAACAAGATTCCTCAACTTTTCTTTTTTTTATCTTTTGGTAGCCAACCTCTCCTGGCTTCAGCTGGTCAGCAAATGGCGGATGTTTATGTTCTTTTCTTCACTGCATTTCATGTTGTGGAATTGAGCAGCTCTGCAAAAGATGCTCGAGATAATTCATTCCTAACCAAGGTTTAGTCTTCGGTTTAGCTTGAAACACCTGCTGGAAACCTTTTGTTTTTACAGCCAAGATAATTACCGTCCCTCCCAGCATTTTTCACGCACTGATTAATAGTTTAGGCCAGATCGTTTTGCATACTCGAATCGTCTTTGTGATGCAGCGGTCAATCAATCAATCAGTCAATCAATCAATCAATCAATCAATCAACTAACCATTCAACTGATCAATAGAATCATTCTTATTCATCATCATTATGATCATCCGCTCCATCAAGGTTTACAACTGTCACTACTAGCAACAAAAATAGGCAATCATCAATCATTTTATGAGACCATTACCAACATTACAGTTGAATTCTCTGCTACACAAATAAACTTCATTATTTAAAAAAACTTTAACGAGAAACCAGTTTATATATTCTAGGCCACTAAAAATCGTGATAATAACATTCAGTCATGAATTATGTAGATGTCTGCTTAGATTATGCGACAAGATACTTGTCTAATGGAAGGGTGTGCTGCAGTTAAAACACGATTAATCAAGTGAACGATCTTTTGAACACTTTCTGAACAAGCAACTTTTCAAATGGCAAAAGCAATTTTTGTGTTCAATTTAATCGGCCTTAGATACAAATTCATATTTAAGTTAATGAAATACTTAAACAGAGTGTGTATGTGAAATGCCATGGCATTAACCAGATAACTGTTGACCAAAGTTTGCACATGTTTTGAACATGCACACCCAAATGCGGTGATCGAGATAACTTAATGTGATTAAGTGATTAGGTTCAGACCTGATTCTACTATAGGCACGTTGTCAAACTTTGACCATGCGAGGCCGAGAAGTAAAGAAGCTGCGCAGGAGCATCTTGTTTCATACGACACCTTGGTGAGCCAACGAATACACTTACTCGGGGCCTCCGACGAAGGGGGGGCCGGGGGGCATGGCCTCGGCACTTTTTTGTAAAATAATAGAGCTTTTCTAACTATATTTTGTTATGATTGTTAAAAACCCCTCCACTTTCCAACCGGAGCCCCTGTTACTGATGGTGTTTTGCTTTCTACTCTAGTCATAAAGATGCTTTTGCAGATTTCTTTTACGAACAACCAGCTGCCAGGCCCCTGAACTTTGTTTTTTTCTTTCGAATTTTAGGGTGACCTTAACGTTTCTCAGGAAGAATGCCTAAGGTTCGATGTTTTTGCTTCTCTTGAGGAAAGCCCTGTCAGATCTAGAAGCTTTGCTATTGAAATTCAATCGCCCGTTTTCTATTTGTAATTTAATCAGCTGGTCTTCTATTCTACTTTTCACCGTAAAAATTTATTGCCAAAGGGAGCTGGTGGTTATAGGATACGAAGTGAGCACATACAATGAAGGTTTATCGCACCTAACTCAGAGTATTATCGCGCGAACAGTCTCTTTGCACTGTGCTTTAATTCATTCAAGATCGACCAATGAGATTAGGCTAATTACCAACCAAATCTAGCTTCTTTGCAGCTGCGACAAAGATAAGAAACCATTCTTTTCTATTCGACGATGAAAGCGCTCGAGAAGAATGTGGAAGTTGCACCTACCAAAGAATTAAGTTGGGAATCTAAGATTTCAAAAATGAAAATGATGAAATTTCACAAACAGACTAACGGGGTTGCCAAATAGCAGATTCCTGTGTTACTTTTCCGGCTCGAAGATATTTTCAGCTCATTTACTATGAAACATTTTATGTCGATCATTAGCCATCACTTTTGTATCTTCGACAATCGCAAGCTTTCTCAAAAGTAACGAGAGTAAATATCATCAGAAAGTTGTTTAGGCCAAGATGGCCTCTAACCTGGTTACACCAAAAACACATCCATAGCGCCAATTATGGTACTGCTACAACAACTTGCTGTACGCTTCAACAACAACAACAATAACAACAGCAACAGCAACATCAGCAACATCGTTAAATTTCATTTATAATACGATTTTTTCAATTAATTGTCAATAGCATGTATTATAAGTCAGCACGTATCAATCGATCTTAAAAATTAACTACTTGAACTACTTAGGCACTAGTACTGTTTAAGCATTCTTTCGAACTTCTTAAAATACATTTAGTACCAAATTGGCAGCTAAATTGAGACATTTTGAGCTTCTTTCCCTTGCCCGTGAACGTTCCCCCACCAACTAACTGGCAGAGCAAAATATTTTTCAGGCAACCCCTCTCCCCAGCTTCAAATACCAATTGTCAGTCCAGACAATATTATCATATCCAAAGATGTCATATTCATATCAAAGTTAACGTATGATAACAAATTTTCACTTGAAAATCAAACCCGAATGGCAGCACGCATGCCCCTGCGCATTTAAAAAATGCAATGGGGTTTCACCTCGATCTCTAAGGGGAAATCCCCTAGCCTCATTCCGGCGTAGATATAAATAGGCCGGTGTCGCGAACCGCATCTCTTCACGTCGTACCCAACAGCCTAGGCACTGGACCTACAAAGAGTTCTGGCGCGCGACAAATTCCTTTGGAAACAGAATGGCAAATGTTAAAGTAAGGATTTTTTTGATAATTTTGTTTGCGTGTTCCCTTGGGCTTTGAAAAGGTTGCGTGTGAGGATGAGGATTGATACGGCCATCCATTCAATGGGCCATTGTCTCATGCTTTTGCACAGATCTGCCTTTAGAAATGATAAACCATTATAATAGAAAATTATAAAAGAAAAAATATTTTGACAATTTAAGTCACAGTTTGAATAGAAATAACAATCTCCGTGTTTGAGTCGAAAGTAAGTAAGTTGTTTAAGCCCAACATGGTCAGGTACATGGCCATGATCATGTTTCCCCTTTGCACGATTCGTAAATGAGTAAAAATCATATTGCCGCTAAAGCACATTACCGCTTGTAATTTTGAAATCTCCCCACAGCTCAAACTTTGAGAGAGACAAAATATCAGACGTTCCCTTCCTTGTACTGTCAGCATGATGAAAAAGGGTATTACCCGTTGTCCAGAAATGACACCACCAAAGAAATCTAGAAATAGTGTAGATATTCCGAGAACAATGACCGAATGTCCTTCGCGGAACTCCTATCCTGTCAGATTTGTCATGTGACCATGAATGGTGTTCCACTTTGTTGATGTTCCCCAGATTCATCCCCAGATTCGAGAAATTGCCTGTACTGCTTGAAAAGAACATGAGATGTGTCAAAATGACAATAATTTGAGAGGATGTGCAATAATATACCGTTCTCCGTCAATTTCTTCTAGAATAAATGTCACTTTTCTTAAAATTTGTTTTCAATGTCGCTAGTTCGACATGGCAGTACTTTTCATACCCAGATTCGCGTTCATTGGAATACCATTGCCAAATCTATGCAAGTAAGGACCTTTGTGTCGGAACAAAAAAATTCATTATTTCAATTAGGCAGAAAATAATGGAAAAAATCGAATTTCCAGTTTAATTGAATCTTAATTTGATTTGAATCAAATTTTAAAACAATGAATAAAGTTTTGTGGTTCAAAATAACGATCCCTGTGGTCGTTTGGTATCCCTATGACAACGAATATGGGGATGAATCTGGGGATGAAAACAAGGATGAAAAATGTATTTAGCCAATCAGGTTGTTTGTTTACATAAGTCACGAGCCAATAAAAACGCATAAAAGACAATAGAAAACTGAGGAGAAAATAAACTAAGTCGAACTGACTTTTGTCATACTAGATATAGTCTTTGAAAAATTTTGGTACTTCATTGAAATATTATTCATTTGAAAAGAAAGTTCAATATCCTTGGCTTTTGGATGAATTTATCTGCAACAGAACTTTGCAGAATGTTATTTCAATATGTAACTCTACTCTTGCTCCAAATTGTTAGCTTCGGTACCGGGCGATTTTGTTGAATAATAAACCTCTGCTCAGCCACACTTCTTGCAGAAAATGATTTATCAGCGATTGAGACACCGTCTCACGATCAGCAATGAATTCCTGTGCACGAAACTGAGCCATGGTCAGCCAATAACAAGAATAAACGTGGTTTTAAAGGTAAGTATATTGATGAACACACGAAACCACGTCGATATTAACGAAAGCGGCGCAGCGATGGAGAAGTCATGCTCTGAAATATTCGCATGACCATAGATTATTTGTGTTTCACAATGCAAGAATTTTAGCCAATCATATCACTCTGTTAGATTGGGAGCGTGACGTTGAAAGCGACCACGGTCATGCCATTCCAAAAGTGTATGACTAAAACGTAATAATCATCATGTTTTTCAGGGGTCTTCATATTGTTTGGCACGACTAAGCATAGGGTTTTAGTCATGCACTTTCAAAAGTGCATGACTAAATTGGGATCCCTGTGATATTTGCATGACTAAATTGGAAACCCTTGACTATACTTGAATTGGGACTATAGAAACCCTATGTTTGCGCCCTCCAGAGTCAAATCAAACTACGCAGAGGAGCCAGTTGCGATAGCATTTTATGCGAGAATGTTTCATCTTAATTCTTTTCATTTCATTCTTAAAAATTGTACGTAAAAAAATCATATTCTTGAAAATCTTTAGTCATGCTTCGCATGACCTCTAGCTTCGCCACTGGGCATAAGTGAGTGTGGATTGACTGCTTTAAGAAATCTAGGAATAGCAGAACACCCACGGACTACAAAAAAGGCAACAGTTTCAGCAGCATCAAATCATCTGCAACATGTGTAAAACTTTTTATTAGAAGCAACGGATAAAGGACACTTGTGATGTTCATTGGTGACTACCATAATATTCATACCTAGCATCGTCCAAATGAGAAACAGCGGTCAGAATCAGTTCACATGGCAACCTTGATGGTAAAATCCTTTCATAATATAAAAGCTGTTCAACAGGAGGGGAATGAATCCCCACTTAGCAAGAATCCTGCTGATATCAATTTTCTTCATCAGATGGTAAACCAAAATATGTCAACGCTGTCAAAATCATATGCTCAAGAAATGCCTGACTGGGTACTTGCCGAATATTTTGACCAAACATATGAAAGACAAAGATTATTAGTGCATGACTATCAACAAACAGAAATTAGGAAAGTTTTATTTACGCCAGTTAGCCTATTCCAAAACACGCATCATCTTAAATCAATTGTGATTTCGATGTTAGCATATTTTGGAAACATGGCTCGATAGCTTGCCCAAAGTTCTTTGCATGTGTCCATCAGCCTGAAATTGTTTAATTTTCATTGCTGTTTTACAAAAGATTGCGGTTGACCGTTCATTATCATTTAGCCAAATCAAATTGGATATCGTACATTTAGTTTAAGTATATTAATCGAAATATTGTAATTAATCAATTTTATGTTGAAAAAATATGTTTGAGTTTATGTTTGAGTTTGGACGGGTAAAGTGGAACTAATCTAGATGTGGCGAAGGGCCAAGCAAGATCAACATTGAAACATTAACATTGGCTGTGAAAAAACGTCCTCAAAAGTAATATAGAAAGACGAGATAGGAATTAGACTACTCTTTTGGTGTCAATTAAACTTAGTAGGTAAACAAAATTGAAGGTGCTTGCTTTACGATAAAACCGATCTTTGGAAGTACAAAAAGAGCGTAATCTGTCGCGTTAAAAAAGGGTCTAACACTTCATAGCTTTTCTCGCGTCTTCGACAATATTTCAAAATGGGGACGGCAAAGTTTTTAGATATGTCTCTCTTCTATTCAGAATTCAGGAGGTCAAATATTATAATGTTTTAGCTGATGATACCCAGACCTAAGGTCAAGTTTGGAAAACAATTTTGTCCTGCTCCATAGGCGCCGACTTTTATTTTTCCCAGGGGGGGCTCAAAATTTGAATTTAAAAAAAATTTAAAAAAGTTGAAAGGTAGAGAAATTACCTGTCGCTTTAATAACGTAATACAACATATGTAGTATGTATAATAACAAAACAAAACATTTTAATAAAGCAGATATAACATCATGGTCTACAGTATCATCAGTTCAATTCTTTTTGATTTCAAACGAAATTCCCAGGGGGGGCTGAGCCCCCCCATAGCAATCCCCAGGGGGGGCTCGAGCCCCCAAGCCCCCACGTAGTCGGCGCCTATGTCCTGCTCTTCTAATTCTTGTAAAGCAGCAGCCACTTTCTGAATATTCTGTAAATTATTCTGCTTTGTAGGGTCCTGACTATGATTTTATTTATGTTATTATTTATTTTATTTAACCATTAAATTTATGTTCAAGCTGATTGTTCTTAATTTGTTCTTAAATTTTAAATGTGGTTTCTTTCCCCCACACCCCTCATAGCCAACCCCTGGGTGTAAAACAATACCTGCTTATCCCTGCATGTTTTTGGTCATGACAAACAACAAGAAACAGAAGGGATATGTCAACCAATGTCTTTCAAAATTAAATGTTACAGTTTCTCAGCTCGTGTTCTCATAAAATTATTTCTCATTAGAAAAAGTATATTTAGAGGTGGCTACCTTCACTAGGCTGATCTTCATAATCTTCACATTTTTTCAAGCTCTAATAATCAACCATTTTTACAGTACACCTGAGGTTGTTCTTGAATCAGGTCTTTTTGTTTGATACAATTGAGGCAAAGGCCACGTGCGTTGGTTATATGTCACGAAATTAATAAATAACAGAACAAATTATATGGAGATGACAGAGCAAATAAATAACAAATTGTGCATGTGTCATACTCATCGCTTGATTGACAAGCTCAAAGTACAAAGGGTTAATTAAATTTACCTCCACTGACATCATAATTCCTAACTTTAATAATCTAACGGACAAGGAAAGCTTAATTATCCTAAATTCTACAAGAATTTTGGTTATAAAAATGTTCTTGTTTGCATTCAGTTTTCCTAGCAATAACATGTTAATCTGTAGCTTTTTTGTGAAAAATTTCATGTCCTTTAGAACTGGATTCTTACCAAGATTTTTTCTCGGCTTAAGTACACAAAAAGTCAAAAAATATTTTCCAGAAAAAAAATTTAATCCTGTATGTACAATTTGCTTGGTTTGTTCCATCACATTTTGGTGTTGCCCTGAAGTAAAGAGTTTTGCATTGCCCTTTGCAGTTTGTGCAGATGAGGAAATAAAATTTAAGTAACCACTTTTAAGAAACTTTTTCTAAAAGTTTTCCAAAATGTTAAAAAAGTTTTATTGAAGTCATTTGATTATCATTTTATTATAATCAAATGCATGCCAGTACAGAGGTGTGTAAATCCTAAACCATTTATTCCGCCATTTTTGCCATTCAGAAAAATATCATCTAAAGAACAAGTATTTGTCTCTATTAACAATGCAAAATTGAAGTTACATGAATAAATGGTTTTTTCAAAATTAATTTAGGTTAATGTTATGTTGCTTTTGTCATAGATAGGAATCATTGCTGGTACCGGACTCAATGATCCTCACCTCTTCGAAGGCAGAACTGAGAAGACAGTAACAACTGCTTATGGAGATGTATGTTGCAGACATTACCCATTTGTAGAAAGAATTCACTTATGTTTGAAGAGTTGTTTCTAACAAGCTGAAATGTACCCTGTCATATACCTGCAGTGTTGCTAAGTTTAACATAATTCATTACTTAGTTAGAAGCTTGAAGAAATGATGAATGATCAATAGTAGGAAGGAAAACAATGCAGGATGGAGAAACACTTAAGTTCTTTATTTATTGTTGGCTTTTATGTAAAGTATTTCTTTCAGCTTTCTAAAGACTTGACACTGACCTAACTGTTTTCTCTATGTGTTGAGCTATATGACTTGTAGTATTCAATTAATTTCTCTTATTTTCTGTGTAGCCTTCAGATAAGCTTGTCTGTGGAAAAATTTCAGGAGTTGATTGTGTCATACTGTCAAGGTATATAAAAAGCCATGATTATCAGATTATCAAAACTCCAACATTTTTCAAACATTATAACTTTGCCAATTGGAACAATAGCAGTTTGAGGTATTTGTAGGTCATCTGAAGTTGCTAGGACATTTTCCTTGGTGTCCTGTGCTGATAACTGGTAAATTTTTCGGAAAACATTTGTGCTTTTTGTAGAAAGCTATATTTGTTTATGTATAATCTTAAGTTTTAAAGACATTAATGATATATAACTCTGCTGCAAGAAGAATGTGAGAATATATTTTTGTTTTGTTAAGAACTTTTGTCTTAACTTTGACATTAAATCTACATGGAAAATTTGCCAAATTGATATGAGCACATAAGCCTCAACTAAACTAGTTGTTCTAAAATTGAATAGGATCATCTAGAAATTGTGAGTATCTGTCAAAACAGTATTAATAGCAGTAGCATATGTTTGCTTAATATGAGATCTTTTCTGTTACCAGACATGCCAAAGGACATGATGTCAACCCATCGAACATCAATTACAGAGCAAATATTATGGCTTTGAAGAATGAAGGCTGTACACACATAGTGGTGACAACTGCTGTTGGGTCACTAAAAGAGGAAGTGGCTTTAGGCCATTTGGTTTTTGTGGATGACGTTTTCGACAGATGTTCTAAGAGAGAGACGACTTTTTTTGATGGAAAGCCTGGGAGTCTTAAAGGCGTGGTCCATATTCCAATGCATGAACCATTTTGTTCTGATACTAGACAGGTAACTTCACGTTAAAAACTTTATTTGATCTGTGTATCATAGTTTATATCTTATCTCATTTCAGCATTATAAATTCATTTAGCCTGTTAGCGTTGTTGATGTTCTTGTTAGAAAGTTATAAGGACATCAAACTTTGCTTTGCTTAATCGCAGACAATAGTGGAGACAATGACAGTCTCTAAAAGCAGATCAATAGAATGAAACTTATTGATCATTGGCGTCGGTACAGGGGAGGGGGTACTGTACCCCCACCCACCACTTTTTTGTCGGGACTACGAAGGTTTCGCCCGCAATTGATGAACTTTTGCGACTGTCTTGTTCTGTTTTACTTTCGGCGCATTGCTAACAAAATTAAATTCTAAGCTTCCATTCTCCGGCACGACACATAAGAATATCTACCAATTGTGTTCGTTCACCTGTATCTTTTTGGGAAGCTTGGGTCAAGTAAAAGAGCAGAAATTCCTGGAAGATTATTGGTTGGAAGAAAATGTTTTGAAATTTTGTTCAACTCCCTTATAACCTGACTCATGACCATTTTTTGCTTACCGTGTTTTATGGCCTTTACATAAACAGTAAGGCGAAGCCTATGTATGTGACCAATTACCTACATTTTTAGGCATTAGCAGCTGGGACACTAGCGACTGACAAATGACACAAAATGAAGTAATCAAATTATTCTAATGCCTAAATGACACCGCTATCAAAGTGGCTAGCGACACAGGGTCAAGTGTTTTGGCCTTAATAGCGATTTGTATTCATTTTACCGCTAGTGTTAATATATATAAAGAGCTGGACTTGAAAGCTGGCAGCTGCCTGGACCCGCTCTTCTAAATCAGAATAGTTCACAAAGGCTCTACATTCCACGCACTTGCTTTCAAATTTGTTTATGCCTTAGCATTTACGTCCTGGAGCTTTTATTTTAGATTTTGATTGAATCTGCCAAAGAACTAGGCTTCCCATTTCACGCCAATGGTACAGCAATCACAATTGAGGGCCCACGATTCTCGACTAAACCGGAGAGCAAGTTTTACCAGAGTCTTGGTGCCAGCGTCATCGGTATGACTTTGTGCCCAGAGGTATTCTTAGCCAGGGAAGCCGGTATCAGTTACGCTGCGATCGCAATGGTCACAGACTATGATACATGGAAGGAGGACGCCGAGGTATGCATGCTCATTAACATACGTGACGTAAACTTTGCTATTCCAGCGTTTTGTTTGGACATTCGTACCCAGGCTTCACTTCACAAGCGAGGTAAAAACCCAACTGTTTGTTCGGCCTACTCGTCTCCTCTATTGATAAAGTTTGAGCCAGGTTAATTGTACTCTTTTCATTTGTCTAGCATGCTTGATCGTGGTAAGGCGTATTTATAGTTCTGAGGAAAAAGTAGCAAGCTTTATATCATATTCAATTTTGCTAGCATCGATTTCGATAATAAACAAGAAATATAGCGCTCTATAAAAACAGTGTCATGTATAACAATAATGGAGAACGTGTATTTAAATTTGTCTTAAGAGAAAAGTTTCTAGTTATGTAATATTTGCCTCAAAATATTTTACATTTACAAAATATAATGATCATCAAACTATGAATAGCTTGAGTGCAGTAAGTTAAAGAGGAAACGCCCTAAGTCTACCAAAAAGGCTTTCCTATGATTGGATTGTACCTAATCTCTTGTGTGTAATGGACACAGAGCGACACAATTACGTTTTCATGCCAAAAATGCACTTTTGTGCTGCCACAGCTTTTCATGTGTCTTGGACCCTTTTGTCGTATTTATTAAATCATAACAACTGTCAATTATGGACTTTTACATGAGACCATGGCTTTTAAAGTATGATAACTTGAGACCTTCGCATTAAGATAATTCATTGTCCTGCGAGAGGAATTGCTTTTTTTATTTTCCTCATTTCTCTTGAATATAGATTGTTTCCATTTTTGCATTACCAGGTTGATGTCCCAACGGTGATGAATACAATGAAGGAAAATAGCGGAAAAGCAAAGCAGTTGATCTTGAATGTTATTCCGAAAATCGCTGCAAAGGATTGGTCCAGTGTGATCAAGAAGAATCAGGTTAGCTTTGTGGTTTCTTTCAAAGATAAAGCAGGAAAGCATACGTTTTACTAGCATAAGCAACATCAAATCACGTTTCTTGCAACATCATATCGGGTGTTAAGGATGGTTAATAGTCACTAGAAAAGGAAAGCTCTTTATCGAAAATGAGTGAAGTTTTGTACTAAGAATTGCGCAGTGGGCTTTTTAATCTTTCTTTCTTGTGATTGGCTTTTACTCTAAACGCGCAATCTGAGAGCACTTTAACAAAAGTTTTTTATAACTTTCATCCATTTCAAAATGTTATGCTATAACGTACTAACTGGTCTTCGGGTTTGTTTTTGGAAGAAACTGGTCTTGTTTTATATATGATATTGGAAGTAACTTATGCATGTTAGGGAAGGATTTTATTCGCAAACCAGAGACCATTACTCGGTTTTACCTCTAAACTAAAAATAGATTCGTTTACCTAATTTTGAGCTGTTTTTCTTCTCTGAAACATACAACGTTAAGTCAGATTTGGATTTTCATGGCTAAACGTAGACATTTTTAACCAGAATGTACGTCATTCCTAAGGCTTTTGGGTAAAAGCAGATTTTATCAAGAAAATGCTTTGAAATTTTGGAATCTTGGGGTTTATGTCACCTTTGCTTTATAAAGTTGGCCTAAAGATATTAGAAGTTTGTCTACAGTATCTAAAAAGCTTTTGGCACTTAATTGTTTTTAATATCATTTTCTTTCATTTTTTCGTGTTCTAGAGTTGTTTCGTTGCATTGTAATGTGCTGTTTTCAGTTGTTTTTCAAGAGATCGAGCATTTTTTATTTCTAGGAAGTCGTCCAGAATGCGACAATGTGATCAGGAAGATTCTGAGTTAAAGTTAGTTCACTCCTTACAAGATCATTAACCACTCTTGAAATCCGTCGTACCAGTATATTTTGATGCTATGATAAATCAGTCGAGAAAATCAATTATGAATCTGTTTTCTAGAAGCCGATCCACTGAAAAGGGTTTAATTTTTTATGTTAGAAGACTTACATATCATATATGATTAGAATAATACTTTTTTGTATCATTTCGTATGTTATTACTTGCGAAATGTATTGTAAAGAAAATGCATGTAATGCATTTTTAGGACATAATAATGAACTTATAGCAGAATGCGCTGGATCATTTTTTCTAATATGTATCATCCATTTTTGTGCCTACTTTGATTATATGGCTACTTTTACCGTTACAAATCCACAGGGATTCCCCAGCAAGATGGTGCTTGTTCAAAAGTCCTTTACTCAAAGTAATTTCTCCCAATAAAACTCCATCAAATGTATTTTTAACGAGTTGCTAGATATCTGTATCAGTTGCTAAATTTAATTAAAGTATCAAGCAGTTTTTTCTGTAAGGCGGAGTTAGAATACACAGCATTTTTCTGAATACTTTACTTCTGCCTCTAAAGTTGGCTGCACCTTTTGCGTCACTATCACGCACATGGCGTAATTGTGTCTGTGAACCTCATCGCCACAATATTAATAATTCATGGCACCTCAGTCTCTCCCCCTCTGAACATCAGTAATAAATATCAGCAGAAATTTTAGCCGGCATCTATCTGAGTTGACACATGTATGAAGGGGTGCCATCATCTATGCATTATTATGGTCGAGGTTATAAAATGTTGAAGTCCTATTTCGTCTCATATTTGGCCTTTCACATGACCTGCTTATCTTATTTGATGGTCTTGTTATAGGGACTAGATATGGTTGTGTTCTAATATTAACAGATTTAGACCAGATTGATTCACAAATTTCACTGAGTTATGTGTCATAACACACGAAAAGACGTGCAGTGTCACGTTAAATATTTGGCCAATTTTCAAGTAATTTTTATGCTTTACACATGATGAATATTCTGTATAAAAAACCCCTGAAAAGAAGAAGCTACAACAAAACTTTCTGATTCTACTCTTCAGCCACGTGCTGCAAGGGTTTCATCGCTGAGATTGTTCTAACCTCGGCTCGGATGTCTTTCACTTTCGCTCGCACTGTGCTGAGTCGCCTTTGTCTCGGCCGATCGGACATTACCGACATTCGTCGTCCCGACTCGGTTCCGCGACTATTCGCCTTTCTCTCCACTGACAAGGTAGCCTTTGGGATCGCGGGTGGAATGGGAACTTGGTTGAGACTATACTGTTCGAAAATTTTTATAAGTTGCTCCTTCTGGCCTCGGCTTTGTGACCGATTTTTCCCTGTTGTAGAAACTTTCTCGAAATATTCCGATTTTCCAGCCATCGAAAGGGTATCAGTTCGAATCGATAATCCTGTTTGCGGCCTCACTATCGTGTCGTAGTCGCCAATAGCCTCGCATTGAAAATCCGGTGAATTTTCCTTCGCAGAAGCTTGCTTAGACGACTTTTTCAGCCTGCTTTGCAGACTCCGTTCCGAGCATCGCTTCGACGTGGACGGAAAGCTGCGGTTTGCGGACGTTCTCCGCAAGCAAAGCGCGTCAAAGTTCATTGTTGCCGTATGCGGCCTATTTTTCATAGCATCTCCTTCCATGAGACCTCGGGATGTTCTTCCGCACTTCTGCTTATCAAAAAGGGGCGGCATTGATTTAGGCCGTCTATGAAGTTGCCGCCATGTTGGGATATCGGTGACCCCAGAGTGTTCACGATGAAATCGCTGGCTGTAGTGCGATTCAAGCCACTGGTCTCCCTTCCAGTAGTTCTGCATGTCAAATATACTCACAGATGCCCCATTTTCCTCAAGAAGTCTCGCGCATTCTATGTTCCGTTCTTTAACGCGAGAAGATACGCGGTAAACCCTCGTTTATTAACGACATCCAATGAGAGGCCATACGCTACCATTGCTGTAGCAGTTTCAGCATTACAACCTCGTCGCCTTCGATAGCGGCATACATAAGGCACGTGTTGCCATCTGGCTGATTCAAGTCGCAGTCCGTGTACTCCAGCAGTCTATCTAGCAAGAAGTCGTTCCGAGTCGCGCAAGCGTACATCAGCACAGTCCTGTTGAATTTATCGACAACATCAACGTTGGCTCCGTGACCCAGCAACTGCTCGCATACCGCCATGCGCCGCCTGTAGTTCTTCATGAAGCAAGCGATCATGATTGGGGTACGCCCCTCTTCGTCCTTGATGTCAACACGCATCCCCACGTTGAGGAAGGCCCTAATCTGGTGCATCCGCTCGCCAGCAATGGCGCAGTGCAAACCAGGCATCACCTCCATCCGTGCCACTTACAATCCCTTCATCATGAGCTTGGTGTCCCGGCTTCTGCTAAATTGCCACAAGTAATTATCTTCCTGTCGAACGTCTTTTCACGGTGTATTTGCTATAAGAAAATAAGCGTGTAATCAAGAATGCAAGAGAGTAATTATAATATTGTGCAGAGCAATGCACGCGGCTGAATTCTTCTCAGATAATAACTTCTGAAAGACGACACCTCTTTGCTTTGAATGGCGAAGTAGAACGACGGTGAAAACTGTCTCTGATAAAATGAATCAACGTCATTGAGACTTTTTGCTAATCTTCTGATCTTGAGAAGTCCTCTAGGTAAATGTGCTTAATTCATTTTGGTCGTGGAAGGAAACTGGCAAGTCACCAGAATCGACAACACTCTCACTGCAGTGATTGAAACGAAGTTCAAATCCATAAGGATCCGTAACCATCACCTTCTCTTCCTTTCGGAGCAATTGCCTTTGATAGATATTTATGCAGGTAAGACCTGGAGCTTCCTTTCAGACATATTTCGCCTGTTAAATTTTTACATCTGTACGCAGTTCAATCAATGCTATTTGCTTGAACACCTATTGACGAAGACGGTAGAGCGTTCGCTAGAAATAGACATGTTCAAACAAGTAATACATACTTTTCTGTTTCGAGTTTACTTGCTGTTCTACAGATGCTTATTCTTCTTCGTGGACGGCAAACTTCGACATTTATCAACTCAGGCCCAATCGCTATGATTCACCGACACTTTTGTCTTTAAATGAAATTGCAGTTTCGGTCCTATCATTGTTTATATGGTTTGTTAGTACGCCACTGTGACGTCAAATTTTACCAATCAGCTCGAAATGGCCTTATCACAGATTATAACTTCGTTTCCCGTTAAATGTGTCTCTTCCAGAATCACTTTTGCTGTCTTCAGAGTCATCTCTTCTAACGGCCCATACTAAAATATGCTCCCGTCAAGAAAATGATTTTGAACTAGGAATGATTTCAATCGAAGACCTGTCTTGATAAACTCAGTGATGTCCAGGAGCGACTTTCACCAACTCTCGCGCACCCAGGTTTTGTCTAAAAGAACGTAAAGTTGGCCCGTAGCCTAAAGTGCTACAGCTTGGAATTAAATTGGCGTTGGGGGGGATCAGAGAATGTTAATATTGACTGCAATGAGGTTTCTTAGAAGACGCCACGTTTATCGAATGCTAGGTGTAGGATTCGGACGATGGGGGATCTATAGACGTGTTTGTTTCATGTACTGCGTTTCGCGTCTAGAATGCTAGATATTATAGGATGATGGCTTATACGTCAGAATTATGTCTAGGCCCTATTTTCAGAATTTCCCAGCCACTATGCTTAACGCAAAGCACCGCCCCCAATAAAACTGCTAATATGGCACGCGTACCAAACAAAATAAGCAGAGCCGTCATTTTCCTTGAAGAGTCGAAGATCGTTCCCTCCTAACATCTTTTGTGTGCTCGATATTTCAGCATTGTCGCTAGCTGCTTCAGTTCTAAGAACTGGCCCAAAAAGTTATATCACTTGTACATTGTACAATATTCATGAAGCAGGATTCTCAACTGAATCCTTGAAATGCACTTAATTTAAAAGTAGGGCAAGCAAGACCCTGAAATGAAGTATAGGCCATCTTCAGGTACCCCTGAATTTCAGAACACAGACACTTCTGTGGAACCCGATGACGTAGCCATTAAGTACGCATGATACTTTGATTTCAAGTTTAAGAAATAGAGAAGTTTGTTTAGATAAATATTGAATTGCCCACCTGTAGTAAGGTGCATTCTCCTCGAAATCGCCTCTCTAAAAGTCATGACCAACAATAAGGTGCTATGGCCTTTCTTAGAAAGCCGGTACTGAGAGCCGGGCTTTGTTTCCTTGTTTCACATGAGTCTAGTTTCGCCCTCAAGGGGCTTTCCGCCTTTCTTCCTTTGCTTATTGTTACATTTGCCTTGGGATTCGAACGTTCTTTGTCTCCTCACGCGGTAGAATTTAAAGATGGGGGCAAAACAAAGTGGCTTCTGTTCCTTGGTTTTTACAAGCGAAAGCTGTTGCCACTGCTTTGAAGTCTGCCCTGCGAATTGAACACAATAACCCAAAGACTGAAGTTTATGTTTCACCTCCTCACCCAACGATTTCACCCGTCATTGCATGAATTTATCATCGGTGTCTTTATTTACGATATGTAAGTTTCTTAGACAAGAGCTGATTGTGCCAATAATTATCGACTCCAGTGAGACGAAGTTACGAGCCTCTTGACGTTTTCACGTTACAGGTTACTCTTGCTAAGGCCACGGTAATTGACCTTTCAATAAATGTTGTTAAGCATTAAAGTTTATTACCGTTGTGCCTTTTGACTTGCCAATCAAGGGAATGACTCGTTAACGAGTGCTACTTTTTTCGCCAGAATCTTTAGGTGATACCACTTGCCTCTGGGGACCATCATTATTGTTTCCCAGTAAACAGTATGCTGTAGTCAGGTTCGCGTTCCTTCGTTGCCTTCAGCATTAGCGGCCACCAATCTTAGCCTCGCTTTTAGGTATTCAGTATGAAAGGGAGGCCGATAATTTGATTTTACGAAGCAGAACTTCGAACCTGCGAAGCTCAATCGACATTCTATAGTTATTGGCCAAGATTGTAAGTAGAAAAGCATTTATAGCCTGTAACGGGCAAATAGCCTGTAAGTAACAGTTTGCTATAAGAATAGATTAATAAAGTAATCTCGACCAACAGACTGAAGCCTTTGAATCTATGAGTTGCCATAGCAAGAGCCTAGTTGAATCAAATAGCGCATCGAGACCCCTTGTGAACATTTCATGCCTTGCTAATTTTTGCCCTGCTTGTTTCACAGAAGTGCCTCTTTGATTCAAGGCTGTGATAATGCTGGCTAAGGCAACTTTGAGAATGCTGACAATAAAACTAGCAACTAACTAAAACGTGCTATTCACCAACTTGCTAGTAAGCTCTTGCCAATATGAAAATGCCGTGTACCAGTTAAAGGATGTTTTGAAATGGTTGCCAATGGATGGTGAATGATTGCGAGGCACGCCAACGTTACTCCATCTTAATTTCGACCAATCAAGGACACCTTTTTAGATTTTAGAGAACAGACCCTATTCATTTTAAATTTTGGAGTTACCTATGGTGATGTATCCCATTCTAAATATGTTCAAGCAACAATTTATTCGGTTGAATACCGGGAAAGGTGAGCTTTACGTTGCATGTGTGACAATTTACTATGATTGCTCGAGAATATTTTCCCAATGTGGAAACTTTCGCACTCAATGAACGTCAAGATTGGCAAGACCTAGGGTAACAAAGACCACGGCTTACTTGCATAATATTTAAACTCCATGTTTTGCCCGCAATATTTGTTGGCGGCTTTTGCCAAAAAATAAGCTTTTATATAGTAGTTAACCTTCTTATCTACCACCATTAGTAGTACAATATCATTCATAAAAGCTGGCTCTACTATCACTTTCACTCTCCCGAGCGCCAAGATAAAAGCGCCAGTGAACAGTCTAGATGGTACGTAAAAGCTGTACGTAATTTACTCAATCTGTGGGTTGAAAGATCGAAGTAGTCATTAATCTACTTTTATTCGTGGTTTGAATATTAAATATTTATGGTTAAAAGTATGACAATTAGCATTATCAAAACAAGGCAAAATACCTACATATATGTCTGTGAACTATTAATTAAATGTTATTTCATACGAAGCTTGACTAATGGGAACATGGTTTAGCAGTCATTGCTAAGATGGTCTGTTGATAATGGACATGCCAGTATTCTATGCATCACTTTTGTCATACGCTAATGTGAAGGGGGGCTTCGTGAAATTGTCAAATTCGCTTAACGGCAGCAGCAAGCTTCAGTTATCGATGATGCCATGTCGCTGGAGGCAATTGCTAATCGATTTATAAGTTCTCGGAAGTATCTGTTGGCCATCCTGGTATGCAATAGCTTTATCCCACCGTGAAGCTGTTACTAAACAGTAATGTAGCACACAATATAGACAGTCAACTTGGCAGAGTATGGCTTCAATTATCATCTAGAAGGCAATGTGAAATTCGTTGTTTAGTTACCCCTGGTGTCATGTATAGTGCATCTCAAATAACGCTACTTCATATAATATTACAAACATACCACGCTCTTAACAGCTTTAAAATAGAATTATGGCATTAAATTGGAGCATAAAGTATAAGGTGTGTGCAAATGTCCAGCAAACGGACACCAATCTAGTTCTGCACAACGTCCGGCAAATGGCTAAGAGAGTCATTTCGTGAACTCAGCCGCTCTTGCAATGGCTCCAGCCGGACCCTCCCGGAATAGACCGGGGTATCGCTCCTCCGTCGTAGAATGTCGTTGTCGATTGGCGTTGTGATTAGCGTCGTCGGTGTCATCGAGTTACTGCGCTTCCGTACTCTTTCGCCCGCGTTGTTCTCTGCTTTCGGCACAACTTTCGTAGTCCTTGCATAACTGTTATAGCTCGATCTGTGTAAATTGTCTGACATGCTCCTCCGTGCTAACAAATGCGGTGGGTGCGGTGCGGTACTAGCTACGGGCATGCTTGAAATGCGGTTTCTTTTGTAAATTCCTTCCGGAAATCCGTTTGATGTGTCGTGGGATTCACGACGTGGTCCACCACCGGGCCGAATCATCGAATCAAGTGCTTTCACTTTCAGCGCTGTTAATCTGGCCTCCTTTGCAAGTTTGCTGTTGCCAAGGATCCGATCGAGCCCTCTTTTGTATGGGTCGTATATTCGTGCTTCGTTTTCGAAATCCCCCATTGGCACCGATGAAAGCTGCTTTTGGAGAAGCATATCCTTTCGACGTTCTGCAAATGAACGGTTGTCTTCTTTGGGCGTTTCTACCTCTTCGTCCCTTGCCTTGAGCATAGCTGGATCGAATGCACCGAACCTTCTTGATCGTGTATTTCTCTCCTGCAGCCCTGGCGAGAACTCCAACTGTTGCAGGGCCTTCACATCCAAGGCCCCTCTCTCTTTCTTCAGTTTGAAGTAGTCCTGCTTAATAGCAAGCGTTTCTTTCCGCAATCTGCTAGCATCCTTCGCAAACTCCTGTTCAATAGAGCCGAGCTCCTTCTGCAACATTTTGTCAGAGACCATTTGGTGCGTACTTCGGAACTTGGCATTCAGCGAAAACCCACTTGTGCGACGTTGATCCATCGTGCAATATATAGATATTGGCAAGTGGGATGTACAGCTGACGGCCTACGATCTATTAGAAAGAAGCAAACACTCTCTTCGTTTTTTACCAAACGTTAAAATCAAAACACAGGCTGCGAGTAACAGCTTAAAGTTTTAAAAGTCTTCTGGGTCAGTGTCTAAAACACCTGCTTCTTATACAATAAACACCCACAAATTTCCGATCATGCGTGGCTCTCCTGACGAATTTTACGCTGTTCCACGGCAACTATCAGATCTGCCACAGCAATTAACAGAGCTATTTTGTCATGGAAATACCGATAAAACTGCAATCAGCCCCATACATAATTTTATGTCCGCGACTTTGACAGCGCCAATAATTCCGCCACCTATGTCAGCACTGTGAATGAAGCGTGTCTCTCCTCGTCTCTGTCTCAACTGAATGATTACCGATCAGGTGACTATGTGGTATTTGACTAGCACTGTGCATGAAATTGAATTCACGAGCAAATGCAACGAGTCAACATTCGTACCCGAAAGCCTTTACCGACGCAGTTATCAATAATTGCCAATTGCAATAATACAGCGTAACTGTTCAGCTCCGGCGCTGCTAAATGCCGATTCCTCTGTTGATTACTCGTTTTCCTTTTTGGCAATACCGGCTAATCTAGGTCATGACTGCAATTATTGTTCACGGTCGTGATGCCTCGTTCATCAATTCTTCGCCACAGTTCGCCAAAGTTCCACGGAGACTCGCACGTGCGTCTTTCCAAGGGTTGAACTCCCCGTTTGGATGTTTACGTTCTGATGATTACTAGATCCAAGCAATCCCCTCTGACCTGACTTTATTGGCAGTCGAGTGTGTATGACAGAAAACAAGATTAACGTATGCAGTAAGATGCAAGCGCCTTGATCCAGAAGATGCCGTTCAAATCGCAACCGCAAATGCCAAAAGCAAAACTATTACAAACTCACAAAACCATCCGATCGCCACTTGTACTTAAAAATAATTTGATCATGCATTTTGCAGCCTTCTGCGTCTTCTACCCTGCCAGATTGCAAAGAAATGCCAGTTTTTGGTTTCCAAAGCACGCTATTCGACGTGCTCGCTGCAAAACAAGTACTGTCTGCTTGCTTCACCTCGAATCGGATTGTCTTGTCCAGGACCAACTTCCAAGATGGGTCACTTTTTAATGAATAACCACCTTTGACACCGAACGTAGAAATAGCGTCTGTTCTAATATCAAGTAAAACTATATCCTGAATGTTATTACTCCGCCTCTGGTTAAGCCGATTAGACTGAGCTGCTGCGACATCACATGTAGGAATACTGCAGTTCCTCTCCAAATCAAGTCTAGGCAAATAATGCAAACACCATTCTTTTCCCCGTTTAGAACCTTACTATCGGCCGCGGGTGTCCGAACACGTTGCTCTCATTAGAGACTCACTGTTTGGTCGGGAATCAATATGTTATTTTAAAGATACACCACAACCTTTCGAAGTATTTCGTCGGTATAATACTATCAGCGACGTGTTTGCTTGTAAGAGACGCACGTTTTCTCAGACGCAGTATTATGATACGTGATGCACATGCGGCGCTGGTGATACTTCAAGCGTCTTTGATGCAGCTTGGAACTTACATCAAGCACATGTCGTACCAGACAGCTTATGACAATAGCAATTCACTTGCTGCTTTGATAAATACTGTACTTGACTTTGTTTGCTCCTGACCTTGCACTCAACGCCCCTTTGCAACAAACAATATACACATTTTGTCAAGGCTAGCCTTACCCAAAGCCTGATGTATTAATCCCCAAAGATTGATACTGCTTTCTACAGCTTTTAAGTCTGTATGATCATCTCGTAAAACTAATCCTTGCCTTCATCGTCACAACGCACTGATTTTGCTCTGGTTTAACAGCGCGCGAATCAGTGCATACAAACTGATCCCAGCGCATGCTTAGACACATCACTGTGTAAATAGCGTGGAAGCAAGGCCTGTCGGTGGCCTACAGACCAAAGCTAAAACATGGAATCAGCTTTGAGGCACCGTCTACAGGTAAGAGGCGTCTTTTGTTAATCGCAATGAAGTTGATGCCTTCCTACTATGGTATAATCACGTGCTGGTTGCTGTGTTGACTACGTAAACAGACTCTGTTTTGCCGAATGGAAGACTGCTTCATGCAATTAGCCTGATAGGTTGTGTCAAATATTTGCTTGGTATAAATGAAGTCTACTATAGCACTAAATACTTATAGGTAAGCTTCTACACATGCAACTCTTCCATTGAAGCTTCGAATCTTCCTGCGTACTCAAACCAACACCTTGGTATTCAAAGAATTGGACTTCTACGTTTCCCTGTAGCCCTGTGCCTTTCAGTCTCTACATAGCTAAATGATGCGGAGGTCCTTGAGTTCATTAATGGTTTCGCCAATGTATCAGGATAATACTACTTCAGGTGTCAATATTCCTATCATAAACATTTGTACTTTTTAACTTTCAACTTGCACCGCTTAGAATACCTTCAGCCAAATATTTCTTCTTAGATGTATTGGTCATAAACTTCAACGTTTCATCAAAGCTTGATATGTTTGCTATCTCCTGCTATCCGCAACCTTATCAAAGCCTCGCACTATGCTAATCCATCTTCCACTGCGAAGGAGTCGATGAAGCTCTGTCCGACTTTAGTGTTGCTTGTTCTGCTTTGGTATTTATCTCGCAGACGGCCCAAAAAAACTCCAACAGCAGCGACAACTGATAACTAGATATTTTTGATTTGCTATGCAACAAGTACGTTAATCACAATTAGGACTTACAATTACAATTTTGGATATCATTTGCCATATCGGTGCAGCCACATGACCTAACGTGAGGCTCGCTAACAGACTTTAGAATGTTCTCATTAAATGTGGTCGGCGAGTTAGGCCATATCAACTATGGTTAGGCTTAGTGTCATTCCACACCCAACGTTCCAAGGAGAGCAACCACTGGCAAATTATCCTTAATATGTATAAGAAAATTCCGTGTTTGATGTGGGTTTAACCAAAAGGAACAGTGTTTGCTATGCACAGGTTGCCCTTGATAACGGTGTTTGAACTCGGATCAACAATGAAAACAGAGCGAGAGTTGAAACGGGATGGGTTTCTATCGGCTTTGTTTTCCATATGTTTTGGACATTATTTTTATGCACATGTTTGATTTTCCTGTACAATTCGCAAACTCTTTGATCCCCGCGCAATGAGATCATGCAGTATATTTTATCGAATCTCTTTGTGCGCAAACAGCTCCACAAACAAGGTCTTGATCTTGGTCGATCTCCGAGAGTCCCATCTGTCTTCTATTTAATTACGACTTGAGTGGGTATAGACACGACTACATATCACGCTTCCCCCTTTCATCTCCTATCAAAAGGCCTTGGGTGCTCTGACTAAAATATCAAAATACTGCTCCCATATTGATTCCTCAAGTGTTTTATGAAGAAGCTGCGAGTATGAAAGGAATTTTGCTGTGCAGTTCACTTCGGTGCAAAATTTCAATACTTCGGTCTTTACTCTGATGTATCATGTACTAATGAATGTGTTTAAAATCAATTTAACCGTTCATATGGCAAATACTGTTTAAATTGTTCTTGTTGAGAACAAACCAAATATTAAAGGACACGGCGAGAGAATTGCTGCAAACTCATCTTGATTAGGAAACCTTAGGTGTTTTGGCATATGTCCTAACTGCTGAAAACAAATCCACACTTGGTAATGTTCTACTCTACATCGCTCTTAGAATGACAGCCATACTCTACAAAATCACAGCGAAAGCATCAATTTCTTTGTTTTTGAGAAATTTCATTGAAAATTACCTTGAGTACCTTTCCCACTAGTGCCCATACTCCTCGGAGGGTCTGGGTACTAGTTGCTTACGCGCATGACTAGGCTGCTCAATAATCAAACTCAGTTCGAGAGTACCTGCCAAAGCTTCACAAACAAGTTAAAAAGTCACGTTTTGCTGATTGTTACTTTTGACTTACTTTCTCATGCAAACAAAAGATACTAATTTGAAAGGGCCTAAGCTTAAAATGATCATGCAAATATTTAACTTGTTTCCTCTGAGCAGATTCGCGCATTCTTTGCATTTTGAACTTTTTTGTTAATTCTTGGCTTGCCCAGAGAGTTCTCCTTTATCATGCCTATTTTGATAAAACGTAGTTTAACAACTTCGTGCGTAGCGCTTAAGGCATATTTACGTAGGTAAGCAAAAATTCCCCAGGCTCTTCAAGACCGTTCGCCCAGCCCAGCACTTCCCGTATGATAAAATGTTGCTACCGCCGTTTCAAAAGATTCACCAGAAATATCAGCAAAACTGCCAGAATTAGCAGGTGCAATAATTTTGTTGCTGTAAACCCGATTTTGCTAATTTCCAAACACCAAAAATTCCTAATAACCACAAACGCTAGTTTATGTCAAGATCTGTGAACGTGCCATCCAACCGTGAAAATAGACCTGTTTAGTCACGTGATGGTAAGCGTTCGCTACTGCAATTCATGCAATGTAGTCTATCATTTTATGTTACAATTCCTGAAAGTTTCACATTGTGTTGAAATCTACTTGCTTACAGTATGATTGCATTCTGATTTGGAAGCTCTTCAAGCCCCATACAGATTTTAGGTTAGTTTGTTTCTAGCTTTGTCTACTTCGAGACTTTTTTTAGATATCAAACTGTTCATACATTTTCAATCAAATGATTATAATTCATCTTCATGGATGCATGCATGACTTTGAGCCTGTTACATTGAGATATTAAGCTTTAAATTTCCGTTTCCAACTTTTGTTTTGGCTTTCTTGTTTCGTAACCGGAAGCTGAGATATTCTGATAAAAGCTTAGAAACTTTAGATTTACGAGATAAAATAATCTAAAGTTGGGATTGATGTTGGTGATATAAGCCACTAGTTTACGTAAACTTTTCTGGATAAAGAAGATAGCAAGAAGGTGTTTTTGTTGATGTGAAACATTGTTTTTGTTGAGAAATTTATCTCACTGCTTTATTTTTCTAGCGTTTAGGCCAGTAGGACCTGATCCCCGTACTTCGAACCAATGTGTTTGTTGTTGCTGTTGCTGACATTGATACTTCAAATAACTTCACACGATGTTTCGCAAGGTTTGTATTGCATAGCACTCTGATAATAAAGAGGGGGCATGACAAGATAATAGTTGTACTAACTGAGGTTGCCAAGCCACACTGTTCGGCCCATGCTCAAGGCCGTGTTCTTCTGCTGCACTGTCATTTGCATCCAAGATTGCCGTTTTCGTCCTGATTTCTGAAGGTTGCCCAAGGACGCTAAGAGCTATTGCTAATGATAAATGTTTCTGATTTGCCTTTGACATTGTTCTATTGGTATCTTGAAAAACAGGAACCCCTTTGTTCATTCAGTTGCAGTGAAAATTGCTGATTCTCCTAGAAATTCTGACAAGCTGCAATCTTGCTTCAGCATTGGGTAGGACGCGAAGATAGCGACTTTGACAATATTTAGGAAGAAAAGTTTCATAGATATAATTACTTCTCCAGGTCTATCAACATTGAATGATCTTAATTTCCATTTTAATTGTCTTTTAATTTTCATCAGCCTCGCTCAAGCATTGAAATTTGCGTGATGCCTTTGACTCTATAGAACGGCAATAGCTATCCCTGAAAGCTTTTTGGCGAGGCTCTTACCAGTGGACAAAAAGTTTCGTAAGCATGTAGACGCTGTCTAAGGATACTTCCTCTACGTAGCATTTTTTCATTTCAGAGTATGAATATCTTGGCTGTTGGCGAAGTGAAGACAAAGTCTCGAACTCCAGTTCATTCATAAGTAAAAAGTCGATATTTGGGCCACTGTTCCAAAAGTTCCCTTCTAAGTTTGGCCATGAGCATGATTGTCGTGACGCTGCTGTTAAGAGAGGCCTGGACACTTATGTCGTAGCGAAAGATGGGTGCAGAGGTGGTGCTCACACTGGACTAGTGTTCCGAAAGTATGGAAAGAGTGATCTGTGTGCCAGCTCCAATTCCAGCTCTAATGGCAGTTCAAGTCCAGGACTTGTTTTTGGCCGTGGAGGTAGTTATTTTATGCCCTTATATTCCCTTAAAGTTGTTCACGATGGCAAGAAAAAGCGGGAGCATAATCTTCGCATAATTAAAGAACTTTTTGACTGGCAATCCTCAGAGCATACCAAGGTCAGAAAATGACATTACCTAGAAATCAGAACGAGTTATTAATTTTTCAGTGTTTTTTCGGAGAGTTTAATTAAATGTTTTCCAAAGTTAGCTTCAATGTTTTCCTTGCACGAGCCTTAGACTAAAGCCTGCGTTGAATATCGTAACCTAATGAAGACAGAAACATTAATCAGTGATGATTTAGGTATGAATGATCGTAGTTTAAGGATGGAGAGACATTGTCCAAAAGTGATATCTTAAAAAAGTTAGTCACTTCAAGATGAATGATTTTAGTGCAAAATCCAACTTGAATCCAATTAAAGGAAATTAAAGAAATTTTTGATTTTGTGATTAGATAATGGCACAGTGACTAATATTTATCACTTTTTAGAGAAGCTTTTCATTAAACTTTCCATTACTTTAGGTAGTATTTCATTTTTGAAAAATTATTTGATTTAATTCAGTTTGATAAAAGAACATGCATGCTCCTTGTTCGAATGCGTTTTTGGAAAGGGCAAAACTTGCATCTATTCGTTTTGTTTTGTTTGAAGGTGCTTGTCAGCTAGTAAGCTTTCTTTTCCAGGAATGTATGCTTACAACGAGGAAAGCCAGAATATAGAGGGTGTGGTGTACAGGCCATCTACTACAATCACCAAAAAGCAGAAGATTGCTAGAAAATCTCAGCGCGTGGAAAAGGAACGAATGCATCCAGAAATAGTTCGGAAGGATATAATACTAATGAACAAGATATTTAACAGATTCTACGGAGACGCATATGGCAGCGTGAACTCGTATTTCATGAAAGCGTACCCTGACAATGACCACTTCAATTCATATTACGGAGACGAGGCTGACACCTTTGAGACATCAACTAAAAGTGGTAAGAAGGCGGCCATTGACTTGAATTGAGCATGGTTTTTCTACATGATTCAAATAAAGATTACTGAATGTCATCCGTCACAAAGTGTTCGATGCCATGAAGGTAGAACGGAGCACCACAAGTTTGATTGTTAAATGATTTTTCATGAAGTTTCAATTTCGCCAAATGGCCTTTCCATTATTCATGACTACAACGCCTGAGAATTTATGAAACTTTCATTGCACTTGGGGTAATTGCTCCATTCTCTATCCTGTCCTAGGCTATATGATAAATTTTATCTTGCATAATACGGAAATTATTATGACGTCATTCATTTTTATTTCTTGTTTTCAAGATGGCAAGGAAACTGAAAACACCCACAAAAACCTATTCTCTAATCCTGGATTTGAGGATCCTCTCACCCATGGTTCCTGGAATTGCCTTGGAGAGCTAAACCATGGAACTGGTGGCATAATGAGCAGAACTGCCAAGCACAAAAGGACTGGAAACTACGCGGGCATTTGCCACAGCAGAAGCGGCTACTGGGCTGGTCCCGGGCAGTTCATTGGTATGACTATTATTATGTACCAAGGTGCTTTGGGGATATCCATATATCTACATCACAAGACGTAGTGGGTTGGTAACAGGGGCGTGTCGAAGTAGGGGGTGTGGGGTGTCACTTTTTGTAGAAGCCGTTGGTAATTTTTGTCTGCCTGTAAAAGTTGAAACAACTTTAACAGCCTGTCGGTATTAGGTTACGTCTGCCTTTTCGCATAGAAAGTGCTGTTGACCGTTTTTGTTTTACATATAAATTGTTGCAAGCCAAACAGCTGGTTTTAAATTTCAATTGAGCAAAAAGATTTAGAGAGCCACTCATCAATTGATAGGATGTACTAGAGTGTAAAATTTGTGCGCTACTATTAACTATCTTTAATTAACCTTGTCGGTAAATTTATCATGTTACACCCCCCACTCATGAAGCCATTCTTTGATCAAAACATTCACAGATCCATGATTGAGATTTGCACAAATGTTTCATCGTTTGTTTTAACTAGAGAAAGGCTCAGTAAACAGAATACCCAGCATTTGTTGAAAACTTAACTGATCAAATATTTATTATTGACAGCTGTAGAAGATTGTTTATTTTCCAAAATTTGAGAGCGACATTATTTGCGCTACCTATGCTTGCATACTTGTTTGTTTGTATTAGCCATGTTCTCGTATAGTGCCAAGGGTATTTTCAATGGCAAACAAGGGTTCAATTTCAATAGCGATTATATTCGTTAACGTGGAGCAGTGCTCTATGAATCAGCGCTGCCAATTTTGTAAAGATTCTGCATTTGAAGGTTGAATCAGAATGGCTTTTAGTCATACCCCCATGGCACCAAGTGTAACTGAATTTAATTTTTGCGATAGAGGTATAATCTTAGTGAAAAGTGGAAATAATAAATAAGCAGGAATAGGAAAGTAATCTCGCTGAAATATGAGGGGGAAATTTATATTAAGGAAATGTGAGAAGTAAGTAAGGAACGCTTAATTGGTAGAGAACGAAATGAAAATTGAAAAGGTTCAGGAGGAATTTCTAAATAGAAATGTGAGGCTTTTGCATTTTATTGCGTGATTGTTAGCCTTTTTGCAACATTGGCTAGTTGTATGTTAGAAATATCTTTTGGAAATACAAACAGAGGAGGTCGATAATTTTTACTGTTGGCTCAAATATGTCAGCTTTGTCCCGTAAAATTAATTTTAGAATACAACGGAAAAGGAAGCATGATTTTTTAGTGCTTTAAAGGCATTGAGTCATGATAAATGAAAAGCGTATACCCAAATTGCAAAAATTGCTGAGTCATTATGATAGCTCTATTAATCTGATTGGCTGTCAAGCAAACTGCACACATGATGCTTTAACCTCACAGATGATGTCTGATCACATGAAAGCCGATTTATCACATGAAAACAGACAAAAGCCCGAGGAAAACCGCTATTTATCATGACTCAATGCCTTTAAGTTTTTTCTGGCATCACTCAGAATGTCAAAAACGTCTAAAATCGTGTTTCCGCTGTTCTTTGCTATTCTTGAATCTCGCAGCTGCATTTCTTGGTCCTGCTTTTAATTACAGGTCACGTGGTAAAGCCTGGACATGCGTACAAAGTCCATGGATGGACAAAACTATTGAATGCGAGTAGCGCAGATATCTACCGCATTGAATTATGGATTCGATATCAAGGAAAGGAGGTCAAAAATGGCACGGAAACGAGGATTCTCATTGCGAAAAGAGACCAATACAATGACAGTGAGTTTTCATGCGATTTTGAAGATTGCATTTTGTCAAGATATAAAGAAAGAGACTATTAGTTTACACATCTGTAGTTGAAAATGCTTCTAGTTGTAAATAAATCAGTAAACGATATTATAAACGCAAAACCAGCTCAGTTTGCTATCCAAGTGTATGTGGTAGTCTAATGAAGTAAAAACATAAAGGACTTGTTTTGCGCGCATAGGATGATTGTCTTATATTGCACTTTCCATTTCTCCTTATTCCATTATATTCCATTCCACCTGACACTACCTTCTTTCCTCCGTCTCATAATATTGACGCTGACTACTAACCTTCTGCTAGTTGAAAGTGATGCGACAATTTAATTCGTGAAACCAGAGTCGGGTTTCAAGCAATTGCCAGTCAAGTAGCTTAACCATGCACGTCCAGTGACTGGAAAATTTGCTTGTAGATAAAGGGTGGCAGGAATGGAATGGCCAATTCTTCATTCCCGCCCACAAAAAGGGCTTCAGCTACGTGCAGGTTCTATTCAAGGGGCCTAAACACCACGTGGACATTGTCGTTGATGACATGTTCCTTGAAGAATTGCCTCTAGAAGAAGACTGGCTTCAAGAGGTTAAAGCGAAAACCGACCGAGTCAGGAAGAGAGATGCCACCATCAGGTATGGACATCAGACGACACACTTGTCAATGTATAAGTGTTTTCGCTCGCTATTGATAATTGCAGAGGACAGTGAATTATATCAAAATATTCTATGACAAAGTATTCATCTTGCATTCTGTTGAGATAAGAGTGGTGTATCTTGAACTTTACCATCTTCTTAGAATTTACATTCAAGCGATGTTTTTCTTTTGTGTTCATAGTATCAAAATTTGAGTGTAAAAATCAAGCTAAAGGCAAAAAGATTTGATACAGCACTTTCCAATACAATACTTGCTAGTCGGTTTAAAATACTGCACGATGTTGATATGCATTTAAGTTGTATTTAGAAGTAATAAACTGAAAAAGAGATTTTTCTATTATAAAGTGTATTTTACAGAATAAAACTGGACTCAAATATCATTTCCCCGGAGATTATCAGCCAAATAAAAGTGAAGGTTTGTCAAGACGATTGACTTTGTCTTTTCAAACTAGATGATTTTAATGTCACATACCATACTTGAACTTCCAGCTAGAATGTTACACGACACTTGACTAAACATATAATAAGGTCGGCTCCCAAGACGGGGTCACGGAAAGGCCATAGTAGCAAAGGTCAATCAAAGTGATAAGGTCATTTTGCCGTTAGTGATGAACCATAGATAGAATAGCAGAAAGATGTGCGATGTATTCCTAATACCCAATAAAGTAGCGTGAGAGGGAGATGCACTGTAGCTAATTTTAATCAGGCAATTAAATTACACGTTTTGTCAGGTCTATCACCTCTTATTCATGGGCAAACTGAATATCCCATTGTTTTATCCAGGTCAGTCAGAAGCGACATTACTTTGGGTTTGGATCGGCTGTGAATCATTCTCCTCTCAAGAAAATCCCAGAGTACCGGCGATTCTTCGTGAAGAATTTCGAGTGGGGCGTACCAGAAAGTGCCATGAAGTGGAACATAATGGAAGCCAAAAAGGTCAGGCAGCGATCGTTTTATATGTACTCAGGGTAATATTGCACCTGTCCTTTCGAACAATGATAGGCTTGTAGTTATACGAACAAGGTTGCCCTCTCTGGAGTGGGACACCTTGAGAGACAAAAATTGCTTCAAAATAGTTGTTTGTATTTGTGCAGCTCTTTCTGTGCTACGAGCTTGGATTGATTGTATTGCGTCAACACATTCTCAGTTCGATACATCAATGCCTTTATTGAGATGCCTAAATTAATGCGAATACCTTTACAACGATTTTGATAGAATGTTGAATGTGCAGAAGTTAGAGCCCAGATGTTTCAGTTAAAAGGCTTCTAAGTAAAGTCCGGCAACAACATAAAAAACTCAAATCTACAAGGAATATCAAGTTTCCAGCAGATAAAAGTTTGAAAACAAGAATGCAGATGGGCAGTTCTTTGGAAAAAGACGTACTTTTGAATTAAGCCGTACTTAGTTACTTGATATAACATGAGTGTATTGAGTCTAAATGATGAATAGTGAAGCCATTTGATTTTTTGGAGGGATTTGTTATATCAGAATATCCACTGTATGCAGTAAAAAACTATTTTCTGTTATAATCTTTTCTCAGGGAGAGCACGTTCACGAATTAATGGATGATTTTGTTTCGACACTCAATAAACACAAGTATGATCATCTATTTTTCTTCTCCCGTTGGACAATGGTTTTCCTTCGTTCAGAGAGAAATGTCCCATGTGACTCTGTGTGGCTGTGACACTCTCACGAGAGCTCTTAGCCCGGGGGGGCCGATTAGTATCATGGATCAAAGCTTTGATTGCTCATATTGCGTAACAGAATGATTTCAATGCCCCCCGAAAGTTAATCCTCATAAGTGCGATTTTCACGAATTTCTTTGAAGTGGTGCTTTGCATATTTACTACGTGACTCGAAGACAACATGTCGAAATAAACTAACAAGGCCTAATCACAATTTCAGCATCTCGATGCGCGGCCACTGCATATTCTGGGACGTTGGTACAGAAACACCCAAGTGGCTAGACAAACTGACAAAGTCGGAATTGCGTAAAGCATTGGAGACCCGCATTGAAGACACGGTTGGGAAGTACAAGAAAAGGTAACATAAAATAATGCTTTTCCTGTGAAATACCCCAATGGAAACAAATTACATCGATAATTTTTTATGCATGAAGCTAATTTTTGGTACGGACCTTTGCTTCTAGAATTGCCCATTGGGATGTCAATAACGAGATGTTACATGGATCATACTTTGCTGAGGAGTTTGGTCCCAGAATCCGTGACTGGATGTTCAAAGCAGTGCAAAGAAAAGACCCGAACAGCAAGCTCTTCTTGAATGACTTTGATGTTGTAGCTAATGGTATCTATACTCAGGTAAATGGATAGTTTTGTCAAACAACCAATTTATCCACAACCTAAAGTTCCTGGCCTAAGTGCAGATTTCAATGTCGAATAGTACACGCGCCAAAGTTCGTTAGATTTTACGAGGCCCGTCAGCTGAGATTTTATTCAGAATGCTTTTTGTTAGAAAGACAACTTTTAGTGCTTAACGTCAAGTCTTTGAAGAAGGATGCGCCTAGACATCAGTTTAAAAGTTTGATAAAGAAATTAAGTCAATCCAAAATGGTTAAAGAAAATAAATAGTAGTACAGGGATATTGCCACTACGATTTGTTGACTAAATTGCCAGGGGACATTTCGCACAATAGTCCTCTTTCCCAGTCCATATTGCACCTTTGTTTCGTTCTGTTAAGAGCAGAAAATGGCAAATAACCAACATTCCTAACAACTTTTCTTAGAAAGTACTACTAAAGTTTGGACGCAAGCTCCTACGCAGTGTAGAAAGCAACATCTCACGATAAAAAACAAGTCTCAAGTCCCTGAAGCTTGGCTGCCGTCGTTCGCTGAAAAATGTATACTTTACTTCTCTAAAGCTTTTTAAACCCAAGTTATATGATATGACATTCGATAAGTGGTGTGCTTGCTTTACCCTAGAGCTATCTTGAGCAGATACAAGGCTTCAAGAAGAGGGGCACGCCTGTACACGGAATAGGGGTGCAAGGGCACTTCCTGGGCTGGATGCACCCCGCTATTATTCAGGTTTCTGACGCAAATTTATATAATAGGCCAAAATTGGCTGCGAAGATTAAACCTGAAGGTCTCACAAGATCTCAAATGTAATCTAAATTTTCACTTCTTGTCTCATTAAGTTATCGATTTATTAAATATCATTACCGATTTTAATTACTAATTTTATTTAAGTTTGAATTACTGATTTCTCACATCCCATGGATAGATAGGTATTATTGCAGAGAATTATCAATGCATGTCACTCTTTCTCGATACAGGCTATTTTGTATGCAATGAATTTCCCATTGTCTCTAACTAATGATTTTGTGCCAATACCAAGTCTTTTATTTCTTATCAAACTTTCATTCGGTAGAGAGACTGTTATAGATCAAATGGATGTTTTAATTTACTTAAAGTTGAAAATACATCAAAATGAAGTAGCATAAGATTGCACTGATATTGTTATCCCTTATTTAAAAAGCAAATTTCAAATAAATTGAACACCTACCGATTAAAGAATTTGCTAACATCTTTAGTGGGGTCCTTTTTATTAGCCCTAGGGTTAGGGTCTATAAATTTCTGCGCATCCCAAGTGAAGTCCAAATTAGCTCTAAGTGATGTTTTATTAATGATAAGTCATACGTAGAACAGGACTTACTTTTTGCTTTGCCGCCTGGTTATTTTCAGGAAAGACTCGACATCCTGGCAAGGGCAGGTCTCCCTATCTGGATCACAGAGCTGGACATCCTTGAAAAAAACGAAACGAAGAGGGCCAAGGCGTTGGAGCACGTGATGAGAGTGGCATTCAGTCATCCCTCGGTCGCTGGTATTATCCTGTGGGCCTTTTGGAGCAATGCTGCGTGGAGGGGGGCCGACACCGCACTGATCGATGGCAATTTCAATGTAAGTTGAGCTTAGCCTCGAGTTGAGCTTGTCTCGAGTTGAGCTTGTCTCGAGTTGAGCTTGTCTCGAGTTGAGCTTAGCCTCGAGTTGAGCTTAGCCTCGAGTTGAGCTTAGCCTCGAGTTGAGCCTTGTCTCGAGCTGATCGTACCTCGCGCTGAACAACGATATAGAAGCACCGAAGGCGCCAGATATCTAGCTCTGGGGTTTAACCATCGTCGCCTGTGAGGCAATTTTTAATGGCAGCAAACGGAATCAGTGGCAGTACTGAGCCCTTATAATTTGGTGAAAAGTAAGGAGTGATTTAATGATATTGGGCAATGTTCTTTAACGTGTAAAGTGGTGAGTTATCATGAAATAGATCTTATCTTATAATTTCCGTTTGGATTTTGACAATTCGTTCATTTATTGCGACGTAGATTTCAAGTGTATTTATTTTAAGATTGCTGCGATGCTTTTCTAGCATATTTCAATAAAGTGTTTGTAAACCTTCTATTATAATCTAAGAAAGTTATTGGCAGATACTTTAATTTTATTTGCTGCAAAATAATTTCTGGAGATTATATTGTTTATGTTATCGGCACTAAAGAAGCAATCTCTCTGTCATTATAGGGCAGAAATGTACATATGCCTAAAGTGATAATCGACAGTTACTCACATTTCTAAGTACGCTTTACGCTATTCTAGTGTATCAAAATGAATTAACTAAAAGGCTTTTCAGAAAATCTTTGGATCCATCAAACATTTGCATAGCAATATTTTTTCAAAATTACAGTTACAATTGCTTAAAACGCTGCAACAAATGAACAAATTGCCCAAATTCAAACGTAAATAGAAAGACAAAAGATATTTCAAGATAACTCACCATTTTACACTTTACAAAATCGGTGTAGAACTTCACTATGTAAGACCTTACTTTTCGCAAAATTATACGGGCTCAGTGCTAGCAAAAATTCTTTTTTCCACCATTTTAAAATTTGCCTTACTCTGGCAGACCGAGATAGACATCTAGCGCCTTCGGGGCTTCCTTATCATTAGAGTTGATCCGTAAGTCGAGTTGAGCCTTATCTAGAGCTGGGCCTTGCGTCGAGTTGAGCCTTACCTCGGGTTGAGTCTTATTTTGACTTTGGCCTTACGTCGAGTTGGGCCTTATGTTGAGTTGGGCCTTGCGTCGAGTTGAGCCTTACCTCGGGTTGAGTCTTACTTTGACTTTGGCCTTACGTCGAGTTGGGCCTTATGTTGAGTTGGGCCTTGCGTCGAGTTGAGCCTTACCTCGGGTTGAGCCTTACCTCGGGTTGAGTCTTGCTTTGACTTTGGCCTTACGTCGAGTTGGGCCTTATCTAGAGCTGGGCCTTGCGTCGAGTTGAGCCTTACCTCGGGTTGACTGTTGTTTTGAATTGGGCCTTACGTCGAGTTGAGCCTTACCTCGGGTTGACTCTTGTTTTGAGTTGGGCCTTGCATCGAGTAGAGCCTTACCTCGGGTTGAGCCTTGCTTTGCGTTTGGCCTTGCGTCGAGTTGAGCCTTACCTCGGGTTGAATCTTGCTTTGCGTTTGGTCTTGCGTCGAGTCGAGCCTTACCTCGGGTCGAGTCTTGCTTTGCGTTTGGCCTTACGTTGAGTTGAGCCTTGCCTCGAATTCAAGGATCTTGATGGGGAAAACCTTCGAGTCTCGTAAATGAGAGAATCAAAGTTTTGATTTGAAATTACTTTAACTTTAATGGTGTCTTCTTTTATTCCCTTATTTACCTTTGCCTGGATATTAAAAGTTGATAGCTTCAAAAAGAAACTTGAAAATGTAAAATGCAGGGGCCGGAAGGGGGATGTTAATTGTTGATTGTGTGGCGGAGTCTCTTTTAGTAGCCTGGTTGCTGCCTAAAAATTTGGTTGTGCCTAAATAAATAAGGAGTCAAACTTCAATCTAATAACACTACTGATTCCACTAAATACCCTAATATAATCTGATTTAACTTGTCATGTTTGCAGCAGGATAAGCTTTTAGAGGTTTTAATGGAATGCGAAATCTCTGTTCCTGTGGGAAAAATTGTGAGGAAACACCGTGAGAAAAATAATTTGCCGCAATTGAAATTTCTTACTCCGTGTCTTTTACAATGTCTCTTACACTTCGCCTTAACTGTAGTTCAGCGGTCATTTAAACATTCAGACCAAGGGCGTTTAAACGCTCAGTGCTTCATATAAGGAGACTGAATATCAGCTGATAGGGGGATCTGGTAGACCCATTGGTGCATCTCATGAGCATCCACTTTTAGCTACATTTCCACGTTGTTGGCGAAATTCTCTCAACTATGTATAATACATTCAATGTTGCGAACGTTTTTTACCCAGGTAGATCTCTGTTTTCTCCTCCTCTTTCTATTTGAAATTGTTGCAGAAGTAATTGCAACGGCAGCACTTTCTGTTTTCGCTATTCATCAGAAAACTGAAAAACTGATGCATTTCGACTGATCGTATAAGCGAGAGCTTTTTATTTTGAATCGATGAAAATACAGATATCAAAAACTTGAAAACAGTTGCCGGGGATTAATTCATCAGAAAAAGACCCAACTGTAGTTTTTCATTTTCTTAGATTAATCTAAATCCTTATTTCAGGTTGTTTTATTGTTATCATCTCAATATAAAGAACCATGCAAGTGATTCAGAAATATTTCAAATTTCATTTTCAACTTTGACCCAACTGATTTCTCTTGGCAGGACTATTTTCTTAAATTGTGAAATACCATTGCATTAAATATTTTTTAAACATTTCCATCAGCTTAATAAGGTTGGGAGGCGATACATGGACCTTCGAAGAGAGTGGACCACGGAGCTGACTCTATCTCCTTCCATTGTCTTGGAATCCTCCTGCGATTTCAAATTTCGGGGCTTTCACGGTATTTACGACATCACAATACTGTTTCCTGATGGCCAGACCATTTCAAACGAGATCAAGCTGCTGCCGAAACGCCAGCCACTTTTGGTGGAAATTAACACGCATGGTATGTTGGTTTTCTTCGATATTACAGCAATCATTATTAATAATGATCTTCCACCGTCACTACCAATCGAAATCAACATGATAAATCACGATCAATCACTATCATCAATCATGAACATATCATCAGTCCATCTTTTCTAAGTTCATTCTCACTATAAGCATCTTTATCGTGAACACCATAACATTAAATAACCTTATCAACATCAGCCGTGATTTTGATGAATTGTGATCTCTCCTGATCAATCATTATCATCAATCATGCACATATCATCAGTCCATCTTTTCTAAGTTCATTCTCACTATAAGCATCTTTATCGTAAACACCATAGCATTAAATAACCTTATCAACATCAGACTTGATTTCGATAAATTGTGACCCTTAGTAATGAAACACTATCGTCGATTATTAAGATTGCATCAGTCCTTCAGCGCTACAAGCATGCTTATTTAAACTAGCAACCATGATCACTTTTATGTTTACAAATCATCATCACTGATAAGTTAGCGTCAATCAAATACAATAAATCCTCATTATAATGATTATTATCGACAGTCTAGTAAAATTCGCTTTGCGCAAAACCGTCCATCACTTTCCATGCCCATCAACTGTTTACATGAACTTCATACCCACAAGCCCTTGCGTTTAAATTAGCATTATGAAGGCGAAGTCTGTGGCCTCAAATGATCGTTCCAAAAAGTGGTTTTGCTTGGCAAATTAAATATCATAAGTCGAGCATTGATAGTGTAACCACAGATCGTAACACGAGAGGATGTTGAATTGATGACAACCGACAAAGTGACTTTTTGGCTTTGCGGTTTTCCCCTTTCAACTGCTTACTTTCTCAAAGACGCCTCAGTCTATTGTGCTCTACTTCAAATCTACGGCGTAAACGAATTTGCGCAAAGCCAAATTGACCCCAGGTTAGAGTGTGACGTAAGTGAAGTAATCTTTTAATGGCTGTATATTCGTGCAGAATCAAGGGCAAGGTTCTTGGTACGAAGCTTTGCGGTTGTGAAATTTTTGCAGATTGGGTGCACAGAAGGGGATAAGAACTCTATTAGACTCTATTCGTTTTTACTAACTACTTTGAATTGAGGAAAAAACGATGGTATGAACCATCATAATCAATGTGTGTGATAATTGTTATTGACTAAAGCTTTATTCTGCTGGGGCTCGAAGAAAGGGGTGCCAAGGGGAACACTCCGTAAAGAATTGTTTTTTTTTCGTTTAGATTTGAGAAGAAAATTAGTGTGGGTACAGGGGGCGGTGTAGGGTTGGCTTTTGACTACATTGAAAATTGGTGTTTTCAAATTCTGCAAGTCATACTTCACAGGGGTTTATGCTCGCCATTTAAGGGTATGATGTGTTGTCAACTTAAATTCCGCTGGTTTAAA